>VYZM01017492.1:69145-96033 GCA_013398915.1 Dromas ardeola | reverse complement strand
TTGCTCAGTTAACTTTCAGCCAGAAACGCTCTCTGACCCGGCTTGTGCAACTGCTGCTGTGAGGAAGGTGGTGGGAGCAGGAGAGGGTGGGACAGCTCTCACCGCCGTGGGCCGTGGCCTGTGGCAGTGCCCCTCTGGACAGCCATCAGAGACAGTGAGATTTGGAGGCTGTGCGCGGAGGACACGTGCTGGGGCAGGCTGGCCTGAGGGGAGCGCCTCTTGCAGGGATTCCTGTTTCGTACAGGGTATCTGCTGCTGGGGAGTTCGGCAGGGGCTGGAGTGGAGTACAGGAGAGAAGTCTTCATGGAAGTTGAGTGTCTGGAGCTAGGGCAGCAGATCCGGAAGGTCTCTACAGGCCACCCTCTTTTGTTTTTAATTCAGTATCCTACAGCATTTTTGATATGCACAGGCTAAAGCCCTTCCAGGTGACAGTACTGAGACGAAGGGACACCTAGCTGTCCTCGTGCTGGGCTTACTGTGCACCCATGGTCCTTAAGCCACACGATCAAGCAAGGGGTTGCTTCATGTCTTCTCACCCTTAGTGTTCTGCATGCCCTAGCTTCACACTCATGTCTTCTCCTGGCTAACGGCGTCAGCTGTTCATGCCCATGAACCTGGGAGCTTTGTTTCTTCCCAGAGGGTCCCCCTGGCCAGTGTGGTTGATGGTGCTGTGTTCAAGGCACGGCTGACAGCTCAGAAACCAAGAAGAGCTGGAATTCTAAGTATTGAAAATAGATTCTGTGTCATAATTTTTGAAATTTTTATTCATTGAGTGAAAACTGAAGTCTGGATGCCGGTGACTGCTGCTTTGAAGAATTGTGGTCCTTCTTAGTTATGTGTTGTTTTAAAAGTCCAGGAGCAGTCCTGTATGTTTAGTGTACTGGATGTTTTGTGGAGAAAATGGAGATTCTTTAGGAAGTAGGATCCCACTTTGACAGTGATTTAAGAAAAAACAACACCCAAGTTGTAATTGGAGCAATTTTGTATTTTTCTCATTGCCAAAATTAGTAAGAGTCTTTACTGCTGACATTATGTAGAAAATTATCATTTGAAGAATGGTGAATTCTAGAAATGTAATTCATTCCAAGGCATAGGAAGAATTTTGATTCTAATTGCAACCTGTGGAGTCGCTCATCCTGCTTCCAGCGCCAAGCAAGAGCTGGAACCGCTTACAACTGGCTGTTATGGTTTCAGCTCTTGCGTACGGCATTCGGGAAGACTGGAGGAACTGGGACTTCTCGAAGTACTTGCTGCTTGGTGTGCTCTGGGGTCTTTCAGAAGCAAAGCATACATACTGTGTATGCCTTTTCAAAGCGTACGTGATGGTTCAGATGTACTGGGTAGGAATTCTCAACCTGTTCAGCTGGAATTTGGGATTTACGGTTCCCTTCACATGCGCGGTCCTGTCTACTCCCCCATTGAGGCCTTCTTTGCCCTCTCTACCCTACTCCAGCCATAACCTTTTTGTTTTGTTTTTGGCAAAAATCAGGGAAGGTCCATGCCTGGTCAGAGAGACCTCTGTGGATATGAGGAAGGAGCCTGGGCTGGGAGGTTGCCAAGGGGCGTATATCTGAGCGCATCAAGAAACTAGAGTGTCACTCTCGTCCTTGGATGCTGGTCAGCACATCAGTGACGTACTGGAGCTGGGAGGTGGGTTTCTGCCTACGTATGAGGAAGATACGGGCACTGTACCTTTCTCTGCCTGATGGAAAAGAGTTCCTGGGAGGGTTTTTGAGAGGTCAAGAATCGTTTTTGACTGGTACAATCCTTGGTATGGGAATTTGGTAAGAGGTGCCATGACTCCTGTATCCTCCTCATCCTCTTTGTGTCGCTGCCTTTGTAAGTGCAAGGAGTGACCGGAGCAGCTCCTCTCCCCACTGCTGAAGGTGCTCCTGGACGCAGGCCTGGCAGGAGGAGAGGAACAAGATGTTGATGCCTCAGTATTGAGATGGTGGATCTGCTGGCGCGCAATGTGGGCACTGTGGACTTTTCTCTCCAAGCAGAAGGCCATAATGGATGGGGAAAGTAAGAGGAGCCCCAGCAAACCTGGTGATTTGCTTTGGGAACCTCAAAGAGGGGAATTTGGGGAACGAGAGGGCAGTGGGGAGGTGCAGGGTTGTGAAGCAAAGGGAGCAGCAAGCAGGCAGCAGGTTAGGTGTGATGCAATGTATGAATGGTCAGGTAAAATGAAACATGTGATGTAGATAAGAAAACAAGGAAGACAGACAAGAACAAGATTAGAAAAGAGAGGGGGACTGGAGGGGAGAATTAATCCTTGTCCTCAGTAGGTAGTAAACTACGTGTTATCTTTCACTGTGCATTATTTACCAGTTCTTATTCTAATGTAGGCAAAGTGAGTTTATCTTTAACAGGTGAGGGCTGATTGAATAAGATCAGAAGATGACTGCACTTACTCTTGCCCACAGTGGAATTATAAAACTGGTGTGTGTCAACGTACGCCGCTGGTGCAAGCTGACACTGGCAGATTTGTCAGCTCGATGGGTGTATGTCTACTTGGACACATCTGCATGTATTCTGGAAGGTAGAGATAGCTGTGCGGTGAGCAAACCAATGTATTTCAGTTCATTTGTGCCTAGCAGTTTATTCCTGTACAGCCTCTCTGCTAGGATATGGCTGACCGTATCAGCTTTGTGCTGGAGTCTTCATGCACACCTGTGGGGGTAGGACTGTATTTATATGTAAGCATATGTTTTTTCCATTTCAACTTTCCGTTTTGGTTCACTTGTAAACAACTGACAGTCTTAATATGTATGTTTTCCTGGTAAAGGGGCAGCCCAAAATTACTGGTTAGTCTCATCAGATGCTGGGAGGCTTTTTCAGTTATTTTATGCTGATTAGATGGAACTGACCGGAGTGGAAATAGCACTGTTGCCTGTCAAAACGAGGGCCGTCCCGCCACAGAAAGATGAGTTTTGTGAGGAAGAAAAAAAAAAAAAAAGGGCAAAAAAAAAAAGCGTACTTTACAAACCTGATTTTGTTGAGGAGTCTCCCGAATTAAATTTATTCATAGTCCCAGTGCATTTGCAGTGAAACATTACTTACGGGAGTCTTGTGTAACCACGTTAACCTCTGCATGTATCAAACAAACATAAACACCGTGTTAGCATCATACAACTGGGATGCGATTGCTGCCTTTGAAGTCAGACGTCTTCTGTTGGATTTAGGTTTGATATGTTTTTATGTGAGTTGAAAGAAAAATGGAGGTCTGCTTCCCAATGGGAGGAATAGCTGCTGTCGCCTGTGGGGGCCGGAAAGAAAAAAATTAATGAGAGGAAGAAGCTGCGTGGGGTGTTTGTGTAGTTCTCTGCCATGCAGGGCGGGAACTGGCGGCAGATTGTCCACCCGAGTGTCACTGAAGTGGTTTTTATAAAGAAGGTACAAAAAATCTCTGAATGGATGTGATGCTTCTGGCATCTTCTCAAAGGCTGGAGTGGACTGATCTGGACCAACTTTCAAAAGGTGCTTGTTGTGTTCCCAGATCTCCTGTACGTTATTTAAAAAGGACTGCATTGTATTCACCAAAGATACGAATGCCTCCTTAGATGTGTGTGGTTTTGTTGCCCTTCTGCTGCATGCTGAGACAACAGCATCCCGCTCAGGCGGGTGGGAATGGCAGCAGCAGGCTTGCTGAAGAAAAGTTGTCTGATTTTTGGCAATTGAGCCATTGTAGCTCAGGAGTTGTCACCTTGGGGCGTGGGCTCTGCCATGGATATTCTGGTCAGGATGGATTATTATTGTGGTACAGTCTGGCCTCCTGCTTTGGAGGGATGAACAGATGTTTTGGAGATTCCTGTGTTGATCCTGGTCATTTGTGGTTGGGCTCTAACATCTCTTCTACAATAAGAAACACTGTTCCTATAAAGACACCAGTTCAGGAGAATCTGTGTCTTTAAGTCAATTGGTCCAGTAGTTATTTCATTTTTAAGTTGTTTAAGCTGTTTTTTTTTTTTTTTTTTAATCAGTTTGACCAGTTTCTGGTTGTTGATTGCTGGCAGAGGAGCCTTCCTTCAGCGACCTCCCCATGCTGCTTACTTGGCCAGTGTCTTCAGTAATACGAGTCCTGCCCTGTGTTACTGGAACCCGCTGGCATTCCCCGCGAAAGGCTTTTCTTTGTCTCCTAGATCCTCAGATTTCTTTTTAAGCGGCAGGCTTGTTTGAGTGCAGAAGAAATGTGTGAGTGGTGGGTAAATGATAGTGCAATGCCTGTTGAGCGCTGAAAAATGTCTTCCTTTTTAGAAGATGTGTTGCTATAGCTGGATTAATTAACGTGCGGTAGTTAACTCATGGTAAATCCCTGGTGAGAGACACTTCACCTGTGTTTCTTCAGTTCCACTCATAGGTAACTTGAGTACTGTGTCTCTGCTAGGCTTTGATGGTGGAATAGCTGAGCATGTTCCTTATCCCTCCCTGTGCACATGTTACTCTTTGGTGACAATGACACTTCTGTTGGAGGGTGTCTGAAACAAGAGCCGTGAGGCTCGACCCTCTTAGTAAGCAACTGACTTGGATGTTTAGGGTGACTGTTAAAATATCAAAATATTTAATTATCAAAATCAATGAGAAAGTGCTCTAAGTTATTCTGAAGTTGTTTAATGGTGAAGTTATTGTCCATAAAGCACAGATAGCAGGGAGAGTGCATTTCAACTCCTCCTCCTTGGTCGGGGTTGCAGGAAGGATTTGGGCAGCCTTGAAGCCCTCTTTGGTTTTTACTCAGTTCTTCTGGTTGTCTGAACAAGACAGCAATTTTTGCTGTGAGCCTGCACCCTCTTTCCTATCCTTACCCCACCTCCTTGTACCATTGCTGAGTTGTTAGACAAGTTATCTCTGTTACAGACCTCTTGCTGAGGCTTGCTAGGTGGACTTGTGTAAACCGTATGTGAGATGCTTGGAAAAGTGCCACTGCAGGTCGCGGGACATGTGGCAGCCACTCCGAGGGATGTTCCTGTGTTACCAGCTTTGTACTGGCTGTTGTTAGGGATGTACCTGTAAGACATACAGCCCCTCTATCAGTTCACCTTGTAGACATCTCCCTTGTTGAGGCCGTGTCAGTGCCCTCACCCCGTGACCGGTCCCTGCTGAGGAGGGGACAGAGCTCCCTGAGGGGTAGGACGGTGCTGTTGGGGGTGGCAGCAGGGGGGAACCCCGCTTTCCCAGGCACAGGTGGAGAGCGTGGTGGCTTAGCTCCATCGCTCGTCAGACCGTGCCTGTACGGCATGCTGGGGGTATGTTCACCTGAAATCCCCTGCCTGCTAAACTTGCCTAAGCCTAAGTTCATTGCTCGCATTGGGAAGCAGGTCCCCTCGCAAGCTCCCGCCCGGCGCTGACACAGTGTCAGCATCAGCAGCCAGACAGCCCCATAGCTGGCGTTGCTGGCAGGGCAGAGGTGTGTGCCATCTGCCCCACAGCCTCTGAGCAGCCTCTGCGCCCAGGCTGTCCCGCTGCCAAAGAATTCGTGCAGCCTCCCTGGTCGCCGTCTCTCCGGCGCGCATTGCTGGAGTGGGCGAGGGGCTTGAGGAGATCTGGCTCCTATTTCTCTCTTCTTTTTTGTGTATGTTTTTGCTTGTCAGGGATCAAGCAAACTTCCAGAGTTGTATTGTGCTGGCCAGCTGCAAATCTAAGAAATCAGTGCTCAGTGTACTTATGACTTAGAAAAGCACAATATTAGAGCTAATTAGCTTCCTGCCTGCCTTTAATCACAGTGGTTTTACCCCCTTTTTTTTTCTGAGGCACTTCTTGAAGGTGAAGGAAAGGATAGACTGCAGGGAGATGTACCATGGGGCAGATGTGGACTAATTCATGTGATTTAATACGGTAAACTTGGAGAACCCGGAGGATGGGAGTGATTCATTTTAAACCAAAGGATGTAAAAGAAGACCCATAAACTTTGGCATCCAAATACATTTAGAAATGGCAATAAGGAGGGAAGGGAGAACTGAAAATTTGCTCTGCTGCAGTGTTTGAGTGTGCTTCTGCAGAGCTTCGTGTCAGCCGAGCGTCTGCGTTCAGGAGCCGGTGTTCTGGACAGGCTGCATTGCTGACTTTGGCTTTAAACTTTTCACTTCATTTGAAATTATGTTAAGCTGTGGGCATCTGCAATCTTACTGAGATTTTTTTCGTTCAAGGAGAGGCTTTAGATCTTGAAGATACCCGTGATGTGTGTTTCTTGGTCTGCTTAGGCTGCTGTTGCTGCAAGATAAGTTCTGCGGTTTGTGCGGCTGCAGTGTGTTTGTGCCTCCCCATGGTTAGGTGGAAAGGTGCGGGCAGGACTTTTATCAGATGTCATAGGTTTATTTAAGTTCCTGTGTGCAGAGTCTGTGAATTTTTGAGAGGAGATCAGGCTGTCAGTAAGCAAAGGTCCTTGTGGAGATGCTGCACAGACCCTGTGCAGGGCGTCTGAGAGATCCTTGGCCTGGATCTGCATCAGGACCATCATGTGATGCTGCAGAGCATCTTCCAAAATGTGTGACCTTGACTCCTCACGCTGTAGCCCTCCATGGAGGGATCTCTGCTATTGCTGTTTATGAGGAAATACAACATGGGGTTGCCAAGCATCCGCTCCCCTGCTCCCTCCCAGCTCTGCTCTCAAGTGAGCTAAGCTGCCGTTCACGTGAATGCGTGCAATAACTGTGCTTAGCAGAGTACGGCCCATTAACTTTTGTATGAGCATCAAGGGAGACGGAGAGTATGTATATTGCACAAATTGCGTATTTATTAGCTGCTAAATTGATTTCCTCTTCTGCAAATCGAAGCCTTTGTGTTTGCCCTTTACTGGAGGCAGAGCAAGCCCTCCAGGAAGCAGACGGCTTGCGCTGATCCTGGAGCGAACAAAGAGTCCAAGCGCCAGGAATTAGCCTGTGTTTTGAATAATTTATCTGATCTTTCTGAGGTGCTTCAGGAGATGCCCTGTGGCGTAAGGAGGACAGCTGTTGGGAGCAGACAGAGCTGAGCCGAAAGGGAGTCGGTCCTCTTATCAGCTTTTGTCTAGGTTTATTTTTTTCTGTGGTCCAAAAGGGTTTTATGGTTTGCTTTGGACCTAATTCACTGGAAGTGGTTCTCTGAACTGAATTAGCCATCACTTTGCTTTTGGACCAGAGAGCAAAGTGTTTGTACTTTGAAGAGGTTTGTGGACAGAGATAAAACAGTTTCCTTTTAAAAACACACGGCTGTGTTGCTTTGACCTGGGAGGGGTTATGGGCTAAGATAAAAGCATTGCATTTGGAAATCCCTTCTGGGGAGTGATGGGACCGTGTCTGAGTTTTCCTGTAAAGACCAGTTCCCCTCCTGAACTGTGTCAGTTCAGGACCTGGTCTCATGTCAAACACTGGAAACCTCGTCCTGCCTTTGATGTCCTCTTCTTTCCTCCAGCCCCGCTCAGAAACCTGGATGGCGGAGGGCAGGAACAGGGAGGCTGATCAGAACTGCTTCGTGTAGGGCTGGCCAAGACTGGCGGCCCAGAGCTGAGGACAGACATGGGAGTTTTGTTCGTTCTTCGAGGTACTTCTTGCCTTGGGGTAGTGGGAACAGTCAGCATGTGTAAACTGGGGTGTTTGGATGTCTGCTTTTAAAGCTGGTTTCCTTACTGATTTGGGGAAAAGTAGAGGTCAAGTCTCTCCATTCTGATCTGATGTAGCCCAACTGTTGTGACTAGAAAGGGTGACTGTATGGTACAAGTGTGTATGCAAGTTTATGCAAATGAGTTGTGAAAGAGCTCGGACGTCTATTGGAAGAAGAAGGGGTTGGGTGAAAAGGTCTGGAGACGTGCTGCTTTAGGTGGCAGCTTGGCAGTTGAGTTCTTGCTGCACTGGGGGCACACACTGTATATCTGAACGAGCTTGCCAGCCTTCTCCTGGAAATGCAAAAGCTATTTTAAAGTATGTTTCTAATTAATTTGAGAAGAATTGGAGTGACATCCTGGAATTTATCTGCCCAGCTGGTTATACCAGAGTTGTGGCCAAATACGTTTCCTACAGGTTAAGCTTTGCCACTGTGCATCAGTGCTAGACGTCATCGGGGCTGAGAACAAGAATTTATTCTCTGGCCTGTTCCAGTGGCTTCATCCCTGCTGATCCTGCCGACGAGGAACACAGTGGAGCAAACAGGAGAAGCATCCTCTCAGCAAGCACTGAAGTGGCAAAGGTTGAGACAGGAGTTGGGGGGAGCTGGTGTCTGTGGCCCATGAGTGCCTCCAGCGCAAGTGTACAGGGCTCAGCTGGTTTCCCCATTAGGGACATGATTTGGGATCATCTGTGACTCAAACTGCAAATTCCAAGTCTGATTTGTCAGTATGGCTGCTTTTTTTCCTGCCCTACAAAAATAAACTGTAAAAGAAGAATGTGTGAATGCAGGGTTTATTTCAGTGAAGACATGAAATGTTTCTGGGGCTGGTCATTTGCTTTAATATAGATGGGTCTTAGTCATGACTGACTTGAACGGGAGCCCATAGCTGAACTGGCAGGAGGGAACCTGCTTCATCGCTGAGCTGCCAGAGGTCTGAGCTGCACCCTGCCTCGTGCCAGGGCACTGTGCTGCTCACAGCACCTGGGACGGAGTCCAGGAGCCGCTTGTCCACGGTGCTATTTCCATTTAGTAAATAGAAGCTTTCTGGGAAGGTTTGTGTTGGGTTTCCCTCTCAAATCTGATTAATACTCTGACTTCTTTGGCAGCGGAGCTCTGACTGCCCAGCGTTCGTGTCCTTGGAGTAATCTTGTGCTGGCATGTCATGAGTCTTTGAGACCCACACCAAACACAATGAACGCTCTGTGGCAATGTTCTTCAACTGGTTGATTGTCCATCACTGTGGAGCAATGCGCCAAACTGCGGATGTAATAATACTGGGGTCAAAATCTTGCTGTCCCTTCGAGCATCGCATTCAAGAGGTGTGTGTTTAGCAATCGGTATTGGTTGCTCCGTGGCAGCTGAGCTGGTGAAGGTGAAGGTTAGGTCATCTTTGCCCAAGCTGGTGGGAGCTGCTGCTGCTTTGCTGCCTGGCAGGAACATTGACTCATGTGCCAGGAGAACAGGCGACTCTCGGTCAGTGTTACGTCCGGAGAGGTCCACGGATGACTAAGCCGAGTGGCCCCATTCACTGTGGGTTATCGCAGCAGCCCCACAGCAGCAGTTTCTTCCAAATTTCTACCCATAGTTAAAGTCTGTAAGCTGCCACTGTGATGTGCTGGAGGAAGAGGCTATTTCAGGTACTCTGGATATTGCAGAAGTGGTAATTGTGAACAGAACTTGCAAGTGATCCTGTGAAGTAATTTTGCCCAGTGCTTCAGAGGAGCAAGGTACTGGCATGTCTGTCCCAAGTGTGGCAGTTGTTTTAGAAGACTATGAGTTTGATATGCTCTGGTCCATGCTACGACTCAAAGACAAAAACCCTTGGAAATCTCTTTAAAAATAAAATAAAAATAATCACGGAATGGAGATGCAATGAGAGGATTCTGTCTGGCTCTCCCCGCTGCCTGCGCACACACTGCGCTCGCTCTGCGCAATCGGCTGGAGCCCAGCTCATACCGTAAGGCCTTCATTCCCCCTTAGAGCTACTGGCAAGCCCAAGAAATCCTACCACAAGTTTAATATTTTATCTCCAGTAGTTAGCCCTTTCTACCTCATAAGTAAGCATATCGAGCTCCTTTTTAAAGACAGTTTGGACTCTGCTTTCCAGAAGACAATTTCAGTCATTAGCTGGAGATGTTGTTTCAGTTGCCGGGCTGTGGTGGTTTCGTAACACTGTGTAGCTGTTGATCTGTCACCTACAACATGCATGCTGCTGCTCCCTCCGTAAGGCCTATTTCTTGGAGGTGTTTCAGGGTGGGATGGCATTCCTGCCCTGGCATGCCTTGGGCTAGGCGAGGAACCAGCCTCTGCTACCCTTTCCAGGAAACGGATGCTCTGTTCCTGCTGGTGGGAGGTTATTTGTGATGACTTTCGAGTTCACTTTGAATCTTGAGTTTACCAACGGCATTGCACGGGGCGGAAAACGTGGGCAGCAGGACCCAGCTGATGCCTCTAGCTTCCCGGTTCCCCTGGGCAGCAGCACCAGAAGCAGCCCCAAGCTGGGGATCGGCCGCAGGCAGAGATGAGCACTGCATGGCTGATACAAGGGTGGCACCGAGCAGCTCCCACCTTCTCCGCAAAAAATCGTGAGTTCTGCTGTAGCGGAGAAGTCGCGGCATCTTAATCCAAGGCATTGCACGTCAGTTTTCTCTGGGGTAAGGTGTAAGGCAGACGGCATTGGCTCTGGCCATAAGCTGTGTGCAGATGTCTGTGAAGGTGGAAGACTTTTATTTGTGGTGCTCTGACACCTTGCGAGAGCCAGGAAGACCCTTTGGTGTTTTTGTGGGGGACAGTCAGATTTTGTTTGCGGAATTGGTGCATGAGTTCCTTTTTCGGGGAGCTCCAAGGGAGAAGGAGTTAATGGGGACAAGGGCAAGGGAAGAAGATAGCTGGGATCTGTGTTGGGGATACTGGCTGATATTTTTGCAACAGTCTTCTGTTACCCAGCATGAGACCGTGGGGATTAGCTGGGCAGACTCCCAGGCTCCTTCTGTACTGAAGACCCGCCTGCCCCTCCGCACAGCGGTAGAGCTTTTTTCCAAGGACTTTCAAAATCCAGCGGACTTCGTGACTTTTGTTGAGAGACTCTATGGTGCTTATTTCTTTAGGGAAACTTTGTCTTTGCCCCTAGTTCTGGGACTTGGAAAGAATGAAAAGACTTGTATAACCCCCCCAAAAAATCGTGTCTGGCATAATAGCTTATAATAACATGATCTAAAAGGAAAGTAAGGAGATGATCAGAAAGAAGGGGCTTTCCTACACATCACGTGATTAACTGATGCATTTCTTGTTTTCACTAATCGATTTATATCAGTATTTTTAATAAGATTTCAGAGCCTTTAAATTGGCATTAGTAGACTTCTATGGTTAATTGCAGTTACGGTTCTTGCTTGATTATTGCCCTCTGAACATATTGCCAGCCTGCTGTGATGGCTTGCTGGTTATTTTTCAGTTTTTGTATGCTCCTGTAGAGAGAACCAATTGAAAAAACACAAATTAAGTCTGTTTCAGGGGATTGTGTAAGTTGTAGCTGCTGGTGTGAGGGTACACCAGGTCTTGTGAGACTCATGGTGAAGTCCAGAGCTGGCAGTAGTGCTGCTGGCTGGGACCTGTGGGGGGAGACAGCAAGGCTGGATTTTTTTCTTTCTCTTTGTGTGGTGTGTTTTGTTGTTTTTTTTTGTCTCTACGGTGTTGGGTTACATAGTTTTTACGCACTTCTCACTCCTTACTCAGAGTGAAAAATGCCCCGTATTTTTGTATTGGAGGTTACATTACATTGAAACGTGCCTGCAGCACAGAGGATTGTTTTTGAGAGCTAGAATGGTCGCCTGGGTCAAGTCCTTAGGCTGGATGATGAGCGCAGACCTTCCTCCCTGGTGTATGATGTTTCTTATTCTGGTGGCTGGTGTGCGGTGATGTGCTCCAGCCAGGTCCCCCCTCTCTGTGTGCCTTTATAGCTTTACTTGCCATACGATAAGGCGAGGCTGTGGAGACAGCAGAGATCATGTTTGCCGTGGTACTGCGTATAGCTGACATCCCGTATGGCCATAATGAGAGAGAGGTGATTCTTCCCCTCTACTTGGACCAGAGAGTGGTCCAGAGGAGGCGATGAAGACGATCAAAAGGCTGGAGCACCTCTCCTGTGAAGACAGGCTGAGAGAGCTGGGGTTGTTCAGCCTGGAGAAGAGAAGGCTCCGGGGAGACCTTATAGCGGCCCTCCAGTACCTGAAGGGGGCCTACAGGAAAGCTGGGGAGGGGCCGTTTGCAAGGGCATGTAGCCATAGGACGAGGGGCAATGGTTTAAACGAGAGCAGGGCAGGTTTAGATGAGACATGAGGAAGAAGATCTTTACACTGAGGGTGGTGAGACACTGGCCCAGGTTGTCCAGAGAGGGGGTGGAGGCCCCATCCCTGGAGACATTCAAGGCCGGGCTTGATGAGCCTCTGAGCAACCTGATCTAGTTGAAGATGGCCCTGCATCCTGCAAGGGGGTTGGACTAGATGGCCTTTAGAGGTCCCTTCCAACCCAACGCATTGTATGATTCTATGATAATGTGTTGTGCAGACTTAACGTGGCTCATACTGGTTCTGGAGTGACAAATGGTTCCGATGTAGACATCCTAGAAAAAGTCAGAGGGAATACCCGTCTCCATTGTCTTGGTCAGCAGTGGTGGAGAGGGCCAGGGATGGTCTTGGCTCTGCTGCTGGCTGGACACCTGCTGCCCATCATAGAATGGTTTGGGTTGGAAGGGATCTTAAAGATCACCTTGTTCAACCCCTTGCCCTGGACAGGGACACCTCCCACTAGACCAGGTTGCTCCAAGCTCCATCCAGCCTGGGCTTGAACCCCTCCAGGGATGGGGCATCCTTGGGTGGCCACTGTGCCTGAGGGAGACGCCACTTGCAGGCTCTGCTCCAGATCCTTGGCACATGGTTGCAGGGAGCCCTGTGCTTCCCATGGCTGGTGTGGTGTCAGATCCCTTGAGCAATGCTGGCTTTCCGCTGCCCTTAATTTGTCAGCTTTGAAGGTAAACTCGTCAGAAACAGCAGCCTGTGGCTTCCCGAGAGCGCCACGGTGCTAATTCCCTGTGCAGGCTCTTTAGTGCCTGCACCACCACAGCCTGCTAGATCGCACGTGGCTCTTGGGAGTGTTGGTGGGTTGTTGTTATGCAGAAAACCCATAACAATTTGTTGTTGTTTAGACAATTTTTCTATCACCCAATGACCCCTTCCCACCCAGGAAGGGGAACCAGGGAAAACAAGGAAACACGATGGTTTAAATGTAAATAGATTTAATAGGGTAAGACTAAATAACAACAATAATAAAGAACCAGTATCGATCCCGATACCAATATAAAATATACAAGGATTATACCCAGCCCATTCCATCAGCAGAAGCCGTGTGCTCCCAGCCGGGGACAGCAAACATGGGACACTGCGAGCGCTGCGGCTGCGGGAGGAAGGGAAGGGCTCAGGGCTCTGGGCTCTGGCACCGGGGCGAGGAGTGCTCAGGATGGCAGCCATCAAGGGAGAGAGAGAACTTCTCAGCAAAGTCTCTAATTTATATTGAATGTGATGTTCATGGTATGAAGTAATCCCGTTGGCAGCTTGGGTCAAGTGCCCGGGTCTTGTTCCTCCTCATCCCCGCACCTGGCGAGTTCGAAAACACTGAGACTTTGAATCCCACATGCCAGAGTTGGCTATAGAGTAAGTATTTTCACAAATTCAGACACTAGAGTCTTCCAAAGGTGCAGTTCTCCTAAGCATTAGAAGAGAAGTTAGTCCTGTGTCGCTCAAACCGGGACAGTCGTCTTCCCTGCTGAGGCAGCTGGAGCTTTTCCATGGTCTGTCCCTCAATCAAGCAATGGATCTGTACACAGGTCTGAAGTGATGTTACTCCTGGTGTCACCCTGGGCTCGCTGTGGAGGGGACACAGCTCTGGGCGGAGAGGCGGGGGGCTGCGGGCAGTGCCGCTCGCCCAGCGTGGACTGTCCTTGGCAGCACCTGCCTTGGGGTGTTACAGTAAGCCATGGTATGCGCCCCCACGCCGGCCAGGCGTGGTGGCTCTAGGTGGGTGCTGCTGCTTGCTGTGCCAGGTCTGATGTCTGGCTGTGGTGGCCGTGCTAGAGAGGTGGAAATGGCCTGGGTATGTGCAGCTGGACTGAATAGTTTAAAACACTACTTCATATGAGCAGATTTAATGCAAACCTTCAACTTTGTGGGGACAAAACAACCTCTTCAGTCTTCAAGAGCGTTATTTGTTACCGCCAAACTCTCCTGACAGAGCTGTTCTGTTCAAGTAGGCTTTTTATAACAATTGGCAAGAAGTGCCCAAATAGTTACTGTTCTAGTTTTATTAACAGCTGGAGAAAACGAACATTCCTGCTGCTACCCTCATCTCCTCGGTGCCTGCGGGTCCCCGCGCTGGCTCCCTTGCTGCTCTGTTGGGACGTGCCGTCTCTCGAGATCGGCTTATAAAAGGATGGAGCCTGACATGATGGGATTGCTCTGTATTCAAAGCAACGCAGTCTAAAGTTTAACCTAAAAAAGTCATTTTATGTATCATTTTAGAGTTAATATTGAAACACAAGAAGCGATTCTTAACAGTGATGCGCTGCTTTGACTTTCTGTGAATGAATGAGAATGGCTGTCTTGCTTTAGGCTTTCAGATGAACTTCTGTGAAAAGGCACAAAGCAAGCTATATGGTTTTTTTTTTTAAGTATTACCATGGTTTGTTTTATCAATCTTGGTACTGCGAATTTGCTTTTTCTTCCAACTAACCAGCTGTGGCAGTCCTGCTCCTAAGAGAGCCTCCGTTTTTCCCAATGCTAGTGAAGTAAGAGCTCAATTAAGGCTTTTAAAAGGTCACTAATTGTTGAGGTGGCTTTATGCCTTCAGTGTTACCTGTAAAAGAAGAGCAGCGCTCTGTGACCATACCATCACACTAAGTGTAGATGGAGTGTATGGAGCACCAGGGACTTGCTGCCTCCTAAATTGCTAAAAAACCATGAGCTGGGTGGGATTTGGCAGTTTGATTTGCACTTGTTAAAACATCTGCTGAGCGAAGACCTGGCCACTTACATCCTTCTGTGTGTCAGCGAGGGGGATCATCGCCTTACAGGGGAATACCTAATTTCTGTCGGAAGAGCAGGCAGCATGGGCACCGGTTCCTCTCATGGGCCGCCTCCAGTCCTGCTTCTTCCTGAGAGGTGAGAGCAGGCAGAGAGGTCCGAGACGTTGTCCCGGGGATTCGGGGAGCTTGGTAGGATTCGTCTCTCTTTTCTGTCACTGGCTTAGGCTGTGTATGGCTCAGGGACGCGATCGCAGTACCCTCTGCAGAAGGCGAGAGATTTATTAGAAACCAAGTCTGTGCTTCCCCCCCTGCCCTCCCCCTTGTTCTTTTTAATCTGAATTGTAGAAATCTTGTGACTTTGCATTTCTTTCAATTTGCATTCAGATATTTTCTGTTTACACTCAATATGCATATTTGTTACAGCGATTCTAATATCTGGGGAGTCAATTGTTAATGTTTTTTAAACAGTTGGTGTCTTTGGGTTTTATCTGGGTATACTTAGTGACCACTGTTCACACATTTCTTCTGAGATACTCTATATAGAAAATCCGTTGTTGTCCATACTTTTTCACGGAGTGATGCTTTTCTGTCTTGGAAGAGCTGAGAGGGACGTATGCTCCGGTGTTACAGCGCAGAGCGAGCCTGTCTGTCAGAATTGCTCCCCTAGGACAGGGTTGGGAAATGCGTACTTTTTTTTTCCTAATATAATTTTCTATTGACACAGGATATACAAATCTTTAGGAAACTTGATGTCTGAAGCAGGAATTGCAAATCTCTTTTGCAAGCTAGAGCTGTGTGGCAGGACTGGAGTTAGACTTGCAGACCTTTCTGGTAAATCCCTGAGACGACAGCGATGGAGATGTGAAAAGAGGTGGAAGAGCAGCCTGTGCCCGGGCGTGCGGGCTCTGCTGGGGCCTGGGCGGCGGAGCTGCGGTAACGGCTCCGTAGATGAGACTGAGCTGGAGACAGGACTTGCTGCTGGGAACAGCTGGCATGCGATGTCTCATACGAACCTTGGCTGCTTAAGGAGGTTGATTAATATTTATTGAGGACAATGGCTTAGTTTTGTGTCAGTCTTTTTGCCAATTCCCAGGTGCCTGGCACATTAAGACAACTGTAAATGCTTCTGCAGGGTTTTAGTTACTTCCCTAGCAGTGCTTTTCATCTGACGCTGGGGTCTTCTGTCAGGCATAGACAGTCCAGGTGCGTTGGAGGGGTTGAAATCTGCTACAAAGCAAAAAATCCTCAATAAATGATATTTCAGGAAAAAAAAAGAGGTTTGTCATCAGAGGGTTCTGCAAAATAATGTTGTCCAGAGCTCAGCAGCTGACTCTGATGTTAGGTAGCCCCTGAAGCAAACTGGTAACAAATGGGGCCTTATGGAAGGGAATTTGTTGCTTCCCATTGCAGAAGTGGATGGGCTCTGAGGCTGCCATAAGCTGAGCACCAAATAAGCAGTGACTCCTTGCTGAACAGCTTGGTTGACTGTGGTGGTTATCTGAAAGGTAGAAAAAACATGTGAGCTGCTTTGCTGGTGGCAGGAGAAGACTGCGCCGTGCGGTGCTGGGGCTGCTGCCGTAAGAACTTCAAGACAGCAGGCGACAAAAAACCCTCCAGCATCACTGTGGATTTCTGACGCTGGTAGTTTTGAAGGGAAAATGTGTTAGTGTTTCCAGCTTCTGACTGTAGGGCGGTCTGTCCTCAAGCGGCGGTGTGTCGCAGCCTGCGGGGCTGGGGTGGGTGGTTGCCCGCCTGCGGTGCTGCTGGTGGAGGAACCTGCTGCACGTTCCCCACGTGGGGGGCTCCGTCACGGACCCTCGCGGCAGGCAAGGCTGTAAAATATTTCCAGTAAAATCGCTTGGCTGACTCCAAGGAGATAGGAATTCAGGTGGGTCAGACCCAGGAGGCTGAAAGGCATTGAAAACACCCCTAAACCAATACTTTACAGAATCACAGAATGTCTGGGGTTGGCAGGAACCTCTGGAGATCATCCAGTCCAACCCCCTGCCAGAGCAGGGCCACCCAGAGCAGGTTGCACAGGAACGCGTCCAGGCGGGTTCTGAATGTCTCCAGGGACGGAGACTCCACCACCTCTCTGGGCAGCCTGTGCCAGGGCTCTGCCACCTTCAAGGTAAAGAAGTTTTTCCTCATCTTCAGATGGAATTTCCTGTGTTCCAGTTTGTGCCCGTTACCTCTTGTCCTGTCACCAGGCACCACTGAAAAGAGCCTGGCCCCATCCTCCTGACACCCACCCTCTAAGTATTTAGAAGCATTGATAAGATCCCCCCTCAGTCATCTTTTTTCCAGACTGAAGAGACCCAAATCCTTCAGCCTTTCTTCATAAGAGAAGTGTTCCAGTCCCCTCAGCATCTTGATAAAAAAGAGCAACCTGCCTTTAGCACC
This sequence comes from Dromas ardeola, assembly GCA_013398915.1. NCBI lineage: Eukaryota > Metazoa > Chordata > Aves > Charadriiformes > Dromadidae > Dromas > Dromas ardeola. The sequence continues at coordinate 78,980 of VYZM01017492.1, read as the reverse complement.
TGCCTGCCAGAGCACTGCAGTTTACCTTAAAAATGGGGAAAATACCTAAGAGCGGCTGAAAAAATGGTGCTGGGCATGGCATCCTTTCGCTGCTGGGGAGCTCCTGCATAGTGCAGATCTTCATCCCCAAGAGGTGTTGTGACGGACATGACGTGTGTTTCTATAAGAGCAGCTGCCATTGTGTATCCAAGGGTAGGTTGTCTTATTTTGAATGCCTGAAGTCATACGTGGCCTGAGTTCTATTCCAGGGAAGGTTTCACGTGCTGCGAATGGAGAAGAGCGAGTGCCTCCGTGCACGCTGCGGGGCTGTTGGCCTGGTTTCCTTGCTGCTTTGGAAACCTGCGCAAAGCACGTTCAATCGGCTGTTCCCCGGAGTTAGTCGTTGAATCACAGAATGGTTTAGGTTGGAAGGGACCTTAAAGCCCACCCAGTGCCACCCCCTGCCCTGGGCAGGGACACCTCCCACCAGCCCAGGTTGCTCCAAGCCCCGTCCAACCTGGCCTTGAACACTCCAATGGTGGGGCAGCCACAGCTTCTCTGGGCAACCTGGGCCAGGGGCTCACCACCCCCTTGTACAACATTTCTTCCTTCTGTGCAGTCTAAGCCTACCCTCTTTCAGTTTAAAACCATTGAAAGTATAGATGAAGGATCTGAATTGGGTCGACAGGAAGCTTAACCCTAACGCGTTAAGGTCCTGGGAGAGCGAGCGTGGCTCCGGGAGGGGGCCTGGGTGGGATGGGGGGAGCCTGCGGTGCGACGGGGCCGGATCCTGGCACCCTCCTGCCAGCAGAGCCGAGGGAGGGCAGCGGGCATCACCCCGAGAGCTGGCAAGAGGACACGGTGGCTTTTTCCCCTCTAGATTGTAACCGGTTGAATTAAGAAGCGAGCTGTTAGGAAGGTAATGAAGATTCTCTTGACAGAGCAAACACCTGATTTTTCTGGTGCTCAGTAGATGTTGTAGCGAAGGCCGTGGTGCCTGCAGAGGGCAGGAGGGGTCTCTTTGGGTCTGGCACTGGGTGGCACCAGCCTGTTTCCCTCTCCCAGTAAGTGATGGTTTCTGCTGTGGATCCATTTCTTTGCCGGAGGAACACCATCTAGGCTTTAATCTGAAGGTGTTTTTTTGCGCTGAGAAGGGAAAAGGCTGTTGCTGATCCCCGTGCAGGAGGATCGAAGGTGTGCAGCGGAGGGGGTGCTTCCCAGACCCTCTGTTTGTTGTAAATGAAAGGAACGTCACACAGGTGTCTGAATTTCTCTTGTAAGCTGTCGAGAAGTGGCAGGATTTGATCCCCAACTCTCTACATCTCTTTGATGGAAAACCAGCAGCAAGTGTCTGGGTTCGGGACGGCAGCTTTGCCTTACTTAGTAGTCAGAGAAAGCTGCGCGCTGTCAGGCGAGGCGCGAGCTCTGGCGATGTTCCGTTGAGCTGTATGTGAGAGCAGGCAGCAGCTGGTTTAGTAATAAACTCTGAAACGAGGGGGAAGGTTGCAATGTGACCAGCTCCCCACTGACCTTGAGGGAGCAGCTTTTTGCTGGTGGCTCTGCTTTGGGTGCCGGGGTGCCACCGCCAGACGCCATGTGGACCGTCCTGCGCTTAAATCCCTTTCCCCTCCCCGGGGAATTCCTCGTGCTGGGCTCTGACTGTGCCCATCGGCCCTCTCTGGGGCAGCCTGGCTCCTGGGGGGCTGCTTCCCCAGTTGTTGTTTGCTAACAAGTCCGTATAGCAAAAAGGAAAGGGTCAGGGGCTGTTCGTTCTTTCTGTCTTTTGTATTTTTTTGCTGTTTCTTTTGGGATTGCTGTCGTGGTTTTGGCCAAATCGGCCAATGGCCAGCGCCAGATGCTCCCCCCCCAGCCTCTCGTGCATGGGGAGGAGGGGGGCAGATAAAGAGAGATTTATGAGTGTAGAAGAAACTAAACTAATGAAATATTAATAATAAGATAAAAAGGAAAATAATGAAATAGATACGGTATATACAAGACCATATCAAGCTCCCAGGATGATGTCACCGGCAGGCACTGGGGAAGTCCCAGGCTGGACTCAGCGATGGGTGGGAACTGGGTTCCAGAGTTGGAGTCAGGAACACACGGATCGGGATCAAAGGCAGATGAACAGACAGGGTCCTCCTCGGATGTCGGCCATTGAAGAAAGAGACTTGACCCTTTGATCCCTCAGCTTTTGTACTGAGCGTGGGGCGGATGGGATGGAATACCCCTGTTGGTCAGTTTTGGGCCACCTGTCCTGTCCGCTCCTCCCTGCAGGTGGGACCCCTCTACACTTCCCCGCATCCGACCCTCTAACGGGGCAAATAACGAAATGAGCTGACCTTGGTTGTTACAGCAATAAGGATAAGCAAGAGCCTCTCTGCGTACCATTCCTTGGCACAAACTGTCTTATCGCTCTGAACGAACCGTTTTAGACACAACATGCTGTTAGTTTCGGAGAGTTAGAAGAGGCCTAGCTAAGAAGTAAAAATTACTGAACAGGCAGTTGGTTCTGTTTTACCTCAAACCAGGACAATTGCAAATGTCAAAACTGTTAGAAGGGTGTTTCCCGGACTTTGATATCAAGATCATTTCCCAGTGTAATTTTATTTCTCCAAAGAAGCAGCCCTGTAGCACTAAAGGAATGCCCTGAACAAGTCTATTTTTGTAGGCTAGCTGTTTCAGTGCTTTGGCTACTGTGGCAGTTTGTTGTTTGTTTGTTTTAAATGCTCTATGTGTGCGCAGTGACACTTTTTGGGGTGACAGCTGTTGTATTTCCATGGCAGCAAGGGTTGTGCTTTTATTAGGCTTCACTTCAGCGACTTTCTCTGGTTTTGTTTTGAGAATGAATCAACTTCGTGTAGCTTTTTGTGCTCTTGAGCACCAGTTTGCTAACCTTTCGGGGCTGTTATTTTCCAGTGTTGGGTACAAAGTGCCCTTCAAGGGTCATGTGAGACTTAAATGTGTCACATTATACAGTTTTCTGCCTATCCTGTACTTGATAGGTCGTATTTAGGGGGTTTAATGGGTGGTATATATGTTATTCAAGGATATTCTGAATTAAATCAGCATCTCTGGCCCCACTGCTGCCAGAAACCTGATTTAATCATCTCGGGGGCAATTTTCATACAACTTATAAATGAAGAAAGATATAGCTTTAACAGGGCTTTCTATCAGAAGATATTCCTGATTCATATTTTCTTTACTAGTATGTACCAGAACAGACCTTTCACCATACTGACTTTGGAGTTTTTCTATCAAGGATTTTCTCTTGTACTATGAATCTTAACATACAGGACAGGAGAAATTAGTGTGCATAATTTTCTTCTTTTGTAACCAATATGTAGAGCTGAAGCGGTGATATTCCAGAAAACGTCTGCTTTATGGTTTTTAATTACTGGTGAAATTACTGTATTTTATCTTTCTGATTGAATAAATTTGTGCAAAATAAGAAATGGAAGCAGTCCAACTATCAGATATGAGGAAGTAAAAACAAAAATTAAAAAAAGAAATCAAGAACAACTCAAAGGAGAGTCTTATCTAATGAGCTTCATAAACAGTGTTAAAACTGACTTATGTGAATCCAATAACCTTTCCATTTCAGACTTGGATTTTCTGCGTTAGGGGAAAGTTGCTTGCTTTAACAAGACTGGTTTTGCTAAATTTGCTAAACTGACCTTATTAAATTTTGAGACCGTGTTAAAAACGGTCAGCCGTTTAAAACGGTTGAAACTTAATTTGTTTAAAAAAAAAAGTTTTGTTTTTTTTTTTAAAGTAAGCAATTTAGATTACAGTGCTGTCTGCAACAGCGCAGGAAAAAGAACAGAACAGATGAACTGAGACGTGGTGAAGTTTCACCATGCTTCCGACATGTGAATATTTGAGTATGTGGAACACTTTGATGGTATTGTCTGCTGCACTGCTGATGCAAGAATTGCTACTCATCAGGTTAAACGAGCAAGGAGATAGGGTAAAAAACAAACAAACAAAAAAAACAAACAAAAAACCCAAACCAAACAAGCCACAGAGAAGCGGTGCTTTGCGCAGTGGGTGGTTACGCTGTGGGAGCTGTGGTGTGCAGCGTTGTGGGCGTTAGAAATGCAGAGGTGATGAAGAAGCGTGTGGCCAAGGTCTTGGAGGGAAGGGTCGCGCGCTGCTGCCTGCAGGGAGCCCCCCTGGGCGCGGAGGCCGGAGAGTGCTGGGGAGCAGGGTGGGTGCTTTGCCTGGGGGTGTGGGGTGCCCTAAACCTTCACACAGGCCATGGGGACCCTCAGGAGTGAGGTGGGACGTGCTCTGGCAAGGGGCAGTTGCTCCTGTGATGAGTGAAGAAAGTGCTCCCCACCCCACATCGTTTCAGGAAAGGCAGGGATAGACATAGATGCAAAACTGGGTATAAGCCGCCTGCCTCTCGGCATCACGCTGTGTGAAAAGACTCACCACAGTCCCACCTTTTGCTGGGGTGGGGTGGGATAATATCCTGAGGTTGATTAGCGTGTGCCTGGCTTGAAGACAGTTACCTGGGATGCTGTTGATGGATGGAAGCGAGTCCCTCAGTGATTACTTGGCAGTTCCTAATGGCTGTAGTAGTAAAAGGATGACACCAAAAAGCTTGAGTGGTGGATGGCATATTAAATTCAGCTTTCTGTTAGTGAACGTAAGCTTTCATTTCAGTTCTTAATTGACTTCAATATTTTTAACCTAAACACAAAATGGTGGCATCTGTGATGTTAGTTCGATAGGGAGCTCTGGTGCAATTGTTAGATTCTGCAGTGAGATTAAATTTACTATTTATTGTAATTCATATAGGAGGCTGTATTGGGCTCTTTTAGTTAAATAGCTTCTTTCACGTAATGTTCAAAAGTGTCAACAACGGCTAGGAATATACGTTTTGGAGGGAAAACAACATTTCACAATAAATAACATGTCTTGTTTATAGATGTGCCAGGGACTAACGCTGGCAGTTCGCTAGAGGCGAAGCATGAAAAGTATCTGCTGGATGTCTCATGGCGAGAGGACCACTTGAAAGTTAGAAACAGTTCGTTGTAGAAGTGTCTTGGCATTTCTCAAGTATCAGCAGAATAAAGTGATGTGATTCTTACCAGCTTTTATCTGTAAATTAGGAATTTGAATTATTTGCTGTAATTTATAGCCCTGCTTGTTCAGACTCCGTTTCCTTGTCTTCAAGCTCTGGAGTTAGACAGAAGGATGGCCAGCAGTGGCCGTGGACTTGCACAAGTAAACATTACTTCTCACAGGCACTGGGTGCTTGTGTGTCCTGCTTCAGGTGACTGTGTGTCAAGGAGCAAAACGCTTTGGGCTGGGTGGTAGAAGGAGACCAGAGCTCTCGAGAGAATTTACCTCCTGACTGTGATTCACGTGCTGGAGCCAAGCTCTTCAGAGGCTCGGTTTCATCCTAGCTAGAAACACTGCCATTTTACTCATCTGGAACCACACAGAAAACGAAAACCACAAAACCATCAGCTTCCTGCTTTGCAGGTTAACGTGGTGCAGCTCTTCATTTCTTTATACTCTTACTTTCTGCACAGTCTATGCTCTCATTAGGAATGGCTATATTAAGATTAGTAGTTATATTTTCTTTTTTATATCCTCTTAGATCCGCCCCCTCTACACTAAGCAGGTGTGAGTTCTGTGTTTAGAGTTGCATCAACTGATGCACCAAAATCTATGGAGTTTGTTGCTGCAGATCCCTTGGCTGTTGGTTCAGCGGCAGAGTTGGTTGTGTGTGACTATCCAGGTCTTCCTTTGGGAAGAAATGTAAATGTTGTAACGCTTCCATCTGTATTATCTTGGTGAACGAAAATGAAGATTTCTGCCACATAGGTAAGTATCCACCAAAAGTACAAGAGCAGCCCACTATTGGCCTGTTAGAGGCAGTTTCGGCATCTGCCAAGCCCTTGATGGCGGCAGCACTGTGAGCGAGTCCCTCGCTGCGGCCAGCCTTCGGTTGAGACATGGAAGAGGTTTGGTACCTGCTGCCTTCTGTCCTTCTAGCACAGCAGCGAGGTTAACTCCTGGCATTTCAGATGTTTTGGCAGTTGAATGGAAATGTCGAGCAAGGGTGCCATCACTGTGCGTCTTTCTGAAGAGGTTTTGATGCTGCAAGGCTGTTAAAGCTGCAAATTCTGTTGGAAACACTGGTTGTTGGACATTGCCCAGCATGTCTCAGCAGTGTGGAACGGCGGCTCCTTCCTAGGCTCTGCTTCACAGCATATTCCTAATTCATATTGAAGGCTTCAAAAGACAGCATAAAGCTTGAATTTTTATGAGTGCACAAGATGGTAACTTTTTTTTCCTGTAAGAAAAAATGTGAACCCAGCAGCTGGTGTTCGCAGTATATAGTGGTGTGATGTTTAGTCGGGCCTCTGAGTGCTCATTAGAAGTGCATTATTTTGGTGCTAAGAAATAATTGGACTTAGAGATGCATTTGGCTGTTTCTGCTGGAGTTCAGCATGAAGAGAGGTTTGAACAAAATAATGGAAAATAAACCAAAGTTTGCTTCAGTTTTTTAGGTTTTTTGCTGCTTTTCTTATTCCTCACAGTGTGAATTTTCCTTCATTTTTTCCCCTCTTCAATTCCTTGAAAAGCAAAGTAATTATGGTGCTCAGAGAAGAGCTACGGCATGGTAGCAGGGGACTCGGGGCCGTGTGAAAGCGTGCTGGGCAGACCCCGACACTGGGTTGCGTGTGTCTGTTGTGGCATGGAGGACCTGCTGTCCTGCGAGACAGGGCAGGAGCATGTGTGGAGCCAGTGGAGGCGACCAGAGCTGTTGTATGGCCATGGTGAGGTCCATGGTGCTGCTGTGCCGAACTGGACTGTGGAAATTCAACAACCTCAGGTTGTGTCTGAAATGCAAGTGCCAGGGAAGGACCCACACGATGAGGGGAGTGGGTGGATGGTGACAGGGTGGTGGGCACAGGTGGCAGCTCCTGTGTCTTCTGACAGCCTGCTGCATGTAGATGAGCTGCTGGGTTGGGCTTGTGTTGCACGAAGTCCCTTCGTGTCCGAGGGCTGGAGAGCCAAGTGTTGTGTGAACTCCTGCTGGCCTGGCATGACGGGATCTGAAAGCTCCCAAAGAGAAAAGAGGATGGGATACGAACAAGGAAGTGAAACCCAGGGATGGTTATTAAATGCAGGGGTACCATGGTTGGCTGAGGAGGTCCTTGAGCTGAAAGGGCTTGGAGGCTGAGAGAGCATCTGAAAGGTTGTCATGGGGTTGGTAATTGCCCTCTTCACTGGCATCTTCTTGGGGGCATGGTGGGCGCAGGACACTGTGCTAGATGGGCCGCTGCAGCTGTTCTTGCGCTCTGTGTCTTTGGGTCTAGCTCTTACCTCTTGTATTAAAACATCTTTTTGCTGAAATTCCAAATTGGAGAAGTACAAAAATAGATCATTGCCAATGTACAGGTACTGTTTTTGAAGCTTAGCATAAAATTGCCTTGGATTTAGTGTGTAAAAGTTCTCTGAAGAAGGAGTTAAAAATAGTAAGAAAAAAGAAAGTACTTTCAAAGACAACTAAAAACTTTTTGGGACCATGTGTTCCTAGGCGTTTTTAAGATCCAGACTGAAATCTTTCCCAATACAACACAGTGCAGATAGATAAATATTTTTTGAAGAACCTTGCAGCTGAGACCAGGCTTTCAGAGAGGCTCAGCTCCTCTCTAAGTCTGTAAAAGCAGTGATTAGATGTTCCTAGGACACCTGGGAGCTCACAAGCAAGAAACCTGCTTACATGAAGCAGATCCTAACTTGAAAATTTGGCTTGGTGTATTTTTAGCTATGCATAGATATGAGGTGATAGTATGTGGAAAAATCAGCATATATTGCAAAGTTTTGGATTCAGCCGTGGAAATTTGCTGCCCTTGCATTGCAAAGGATTGCTTATTGTGGAAATAGTGGCCAAGAGGAGAAGCAGCCTGGTGCTTGGATCCAAAGCAGTGCCCCTGCCCGGTGGAGTCTGGAGCATGTTAAAAGCTTGCTCTGGGAGGAGTCTCTTCACCCTATCCCAAGTTGTTTGCAATGTTTTATTTGTGCATGTTAGTGCAGCTTTAACATTTTCACACACTCTCTCTCTGTTACTCAACCAGTCAGTGACAGGTAACGCATGCTGGTGACTATTCTTTTTCCCCCGACTCTGAAGGGTTCCTGAGATGTTCCTCTCAGCCTTTCCTTGCCCAGTTTGACTGGTTGTTGTTTCAAAACAACTTAATCCATTTTCTTAAATATGCCCTAATTGTGTGCTATCTGTGGCTTAACAGTCAAACGAGGTGACAGCATTGCAGTGAGGGCATCCGTGTGAGTGCACCGTGCACCATGCACCACTCTCATGGCTTAAAGGTGAAGCAAGGAGACAGCGTTGCAGTGGTGGCATCCTTAAGTGGGCCTTTGGCTGAGGTCTGGCTGGGCGCACGGTGCAGGCGTTGCCTGCTTCTTTTCTGGCACGTCTTTCTGGCACGTCTTGTGCTGCTGAGTTGCATCTCAGGTTGCCTGGCCCTCTGCTGGGGGAGAAGGTTGTGTCCTGTCCTGCAGCGCCATCCCAGCTCCCACCTGAGCAGATGGCCTGGCTATGTCCCCTAGTAGCGCTTTGGTGCCTACACACATTGCACAGAGGCTGCCAAGGGCTCATTTTAGGGGGGAACGTGAACAGAGAGTTGCACCGGGATGATTATCTTTTGGGGTCGGTGTTGCCTGACTGACCCTGGCCCAAAACCACTTGTAGAAAATCAGCGCTTTGTCAGGCAGCATCTTCCACGGAGGTGATACAAGGCTCAAAAATACCTGGTTGGTTTAGCAGGCTTAACGGGGAGAGACAAAAACGAAGCCTCCTGTGCCACAAGGATGTGGAGCAAAATGTTCTGCAGTGGGGGAGAGCAGCACCGGGACAGGGAGGGAGCTGGGCAGGGGGAAGGCAGGGACAGGGACGCTGAAGTCCCTTTCACAGCTTCTTCCTGAGAGGTGGCAAGTGACAGCCTGGTGAGTAGAGGGCTGGAAACCTCCTGTGTGGCAGCCCTTGGGAGGAACAAAGAGAGGAAGACGTGTGCAGGAGGAGTCATCAGATGCTTCCCTCATTTCTGTTGGCATCTTGGGGAACATTTTGCTTAAATGAGTCCAGATTTGTTGTGCTAATCCCACCCAAGACATCACTGAGTCACCACCCTGTGGACCTCTCCTCTTTCAGAGAGTTATCAGCAATTACACTTAGGAAACCCAGACCTGCTGTGTCAGGAGATGCCTCCTGGCTTGGTGGCCGAGGGTTTTCCTTGTCCTTCCCTACGGATGTCAGGGGCAGCAATTCCTGAATCCCTGTGCTGTTTCTTGCTTTCAGCAGGATCCGCTTGTGGTCTTGTTTGTCTTCAGAATTTAAAAAACCCGATATACTAATGCTAAGGTGGACAGAATTGGTTACTCCCCCAAGAATAATTGTGCCTTAAGGTGAAAAAAGCCCCCCCAGTCCTCTGGTTCTGGCTTTTCTTCCCGATATGTGGCTGCGGGGCTCTCAGCGACTGGGTCCGAGGTGTTTGTCAGAGCTGGTGAGATGCAGGCTGTGATTGACATTGCCACTTTTCTGGCATAAGGTAGCTGGAGGGTCTCCCACAGCATCCTCATAGGGAAGCTTAGGAAGAGTGGGTTAGACGAATGGACAGTAAGGTGGATAGAAAACTGGTTGAAAGACAGAGCTCAGAGGGTAGTGGTTAGGGGCACAGAGTCCAGTTGGAGATCAGTGACGAGTGGTGTTCCCCAGGGGTCAGTACTGGGCCCAGTCCTCTTCAATATATTCATCAACGACTTGGATGAGGGGATAGAGAGCACCCTCAGCAAGTTTGCTGATGACACAAAG
>VYZM01017492.1:0-68831 GCA_013398915.1 Dromas ardeola | reverse complement strand
GCCAGCAGGTCGAGGGAGGTCATCCTCCCCCTCTACTCTGCCTTGGTGAGGCCACACCTCGAGTACTGTGTCCAGTTCTGGGCTCCCCAGCTCAAGAAGGACAGGGAACTGCTGGAGAGGGTGCAGCATAGGGCTACCAAGATGATTAGGGGACTGGAACACCTCTCTTATGAGGAAAGGCTGAGGGAATTGGGTCTGTTTAGTCTGGAAAAGAGACGGCTGAGGGGTGACCTAATTAATGTGTACAAATACTTAAAGGGTGGGTGTCAGGAGGATGGGGCCGGGCTCTTTTCAATGGTGCCCGGCAATAGGACAAGAGGTAATGGGTACAAACTTGAGTGTAGGAAGTTCCATCTCAACATGAGGAGGAACTTCTTTACTTTGAGGGTGGCAGAGCACTGGAACAAGCTGCCCAGAGAGGTGGTGGAGTCTCCATCTCTGGAGACATTCAAAACCCGCCTGGACGCGTTCCTGTGTAACCTGCTCTAGGGTGGCCCTGCTCTGGCAGGGGGGTTGGACTAGATGATCTCCAGAGGTCCCTTCCAACCCTATGATTCTATGATTCTATGATGGAAAGATACTTGTTGCTTTATCCAAAGAAACTAAATCCTTTCCATTGACCTTAAGCAAAGGCCTCAAGGGCAGATGTTTTTCCTTGCTTTTAGTCTAAGTACAGGCTCCCAAAATTAAAAAGGAAAAAAAAATAATAATCAACGGACCCCTTCCCCAGTCTCCTCCCTACAGTATATTTTATAATTTTTGCTGTGCTGTTTCATAATGAAAAAGTACCTGCCATGGCCCGTCGCATAACTTATTATTGTTTTACATCAGGAAGGGCTCCAGGTGCCTTGCAATAAATTTTCCAGGGCAGCGTCACCGTTTCCTTGACAGCTGCTCCGGTACAGTCTCCTGCGGGCTTATACTGAGGCTGCCTCAGACACGGGCAACGTGAACATTTTGCGGTATTTGTGATGGAAACGCAGCGCTGCTTTGAGAGCAGCCCTGTCCCACGGCCTGCCGGCCCAGCTGCCGGCCAGTTGGAGGTGCCGGGGACAACCAGACCCTCCAGCTTCTCTCCTTTGGTGTTTCCCAGGTTTGGCGTTGGGCTATGACTATGGGAGGTGTGTTAAATAATGCTCTTCAGTGAGACATTGCCCGAGCTGGGGCTTGGGAGGAAAGCTGCCACCTGGCGCCGGGGTTCTGCGCTCCTCCCCGGGCAGAGCTGCCGGTCACGGCCTGGTGCCTCCCTGCACGCTGCAGCCCCGGCCTCCTGCACTCACACCCAGCGCCTGCCCGGGCACACACACGTTTAAGCTCTTCTGCCACGGCTGATCTGCTCCCAGGAGTCGGGTGGTTTGAGTTCTGTTTATGGCTATTCATACAAATGGTATTTCCGTGCAGGGCAGTATCAGTATAATAAATACTAAAGGTTAATGGATTTTGGAGATTTCAGAGACTTCATTCTCAGGTCTTTACTGCTGGGAGTTTCCAGTCTGAGGGAAGTAATCTTAATCTGATTGCAATTTCTTGCACTCAAAGCCTAACCTACTTTAGCCAGGCTTCATAGTGGAGGTATTTATAGAAGCTGTTGCAAGTGCTGTTGGATGCAGCATAAATCATGGATTGCAAGCTGCAGAGGTGCGGGAGTGTCTGCACGACCGTGAGCCACCTCCTGGCCTTAAATCACCGAGGTGTCTTGCTGACGTTGTGTTTAGTACAAAAGTTTTACTGTCTAGGGGTTTTGTGATGGTAATGGCTGGTAGCCCTTCCAGAGTCCTGGCTGTTCTGGGCCTGTGTGGTTTTGTGCTCCCTAAGTGGAAGCACACTTGGGACTGTAGGTGAATTATGGATAAATAATCTTTCTAATGGCGTGACTTCTAAAAATGATCATATTTAGCACATTCCTGCAGTGCAAAATCCTCTCGCAAAATTGGAATGCTGACTCTTGTATTATACTAAGTTGAAGGTTTCATTAAAAGGCAGTAAATGTCAGTAACAGACATACGTACTGAAAATACCCATACCTTCGACAGTGAGTTTCTATAGTTATAATTCTTAAAACTAGTAACTCAAAGCCCAGGCCTCTTCTTTCGTTCAGGCTTCCCAAATAAACTGAGCTATATGCTGAAGTTCTTCATGTTTCATTTCAAAATTTGATTAGTTTTTTCTTGAAAAATGGATGTCGTCAGGGCAAGGCTGGAAACCTACTTTACTCCCAAATTAAATCGTGCTAATTTGGAGTACATCCACGAGCGAGACTGGAAAGGACGTCAGTGGGACTGGGAGGTGGTGGGCTGTAGGGGCCTGTGGCAGGCAGTGCTGCGCTGGCAGCGATGGAGAGAAGGAGCTGTGGATCCCGGGTGCCTTCAGGACATCAGCAGCTGCGGGGCTGCAGCACTGAACACGGGTAAACGTTTTGCCGTCTCTACATCAAAGCTGGCATTTTGTTAGCTGACAACATCTAACAATTTGGAAAGTAAGAGCTGTTAGAAGAGCAGAAAGATTTGTGGTCTTGGGTTTTTTTTCTGTCTCAGGTGAGAGCTGACATCAGCTTTGCTTTGAGATGCCCTGGAAGAGATCAGACCCGATGTTTTGCAGTTTTCTCCTAAGATAACCTCAAACATTCAACTCTTCCCAAATGGACCCAACCCATCTGGCCTCCTGACATCCCATTCTCCCTGTTTTCATGTCCCTGTTGACGTGTTTTAATTTTACCAGGGAGAGGTAAAAATGTTACACAGCTTATTGCAAATCCGTTGGTCATCTTCCTGCTGTTTGCTGCCACCACTCATTTTCCTGTGCTTGTATTTCTTTTTTTCTGTTTATACTAGAGTAAGGGAATGGTGTAGACGTGGTTCCTGGTGTGTTGCTACAGCAGAGAGGCTTCAGCATCTGACCAGAGAGAACAGTCACCTTTGTGCTATGACAGAGTCACACTTGCACTGTGACAGCAAAAGGTTGATATTGCAGATTTGAAGCAAGTGGAGAGCAGGGATCAATTTGTATCCCTGCAAGACAGAAACCTTGAAAAAAAACCCATTAAATGACTGCTGTTTTGAAAATCTTACTGCTTGGAAAGCGAGCATTTTCTTATGTGTATTGTGAACATTGCTAGCAGCGGTGTTGAGGTGTGGGATGGGGGTGAGGAAATTCTAGGAAGAAATTAGGATTACTTTTTCCAACAGGAGGCAACTCAGAGGCTTGAAGATGTCCTAGGTGAAGTAAAGGTAGCAATAACAAATATAACTCTGTAGGAATACTTTTGGACTGTACATTATCCGCTAGATAGCTGTTTCTTCTTGTGTGAAGACTGGTTGGCTGGGTTTGTGGTAAGGGGCCTCAAAAAGAGTGATGAAAGCCTAATTGCGAGCCAAGTGCTTGGATTAATCCTAGTGATGGATAACAGTACATAAATAATTACATGCTTAACCTGGCCTCCATTTACCAGCGCAGCAAGGAAAAAATGTGTGCCGTGAGCCTGAATTCTTCTTCTCTGGCCATTGCGTAGGTGGGTCTCCAGCGTGAGCTTGGCAAGGCTTCCCGGCCACTCTTCACTGTGCCCGCTTTGGTGACGGTCTGTGAAGGGCCAAAGGATGTGTGTTTGTGGAGTAGCAGGACACAAGGGATCACCTTGTCCCTTACATTAGTTCCACGCAGTGATCTGTTGCTGAAACAACATCCTTTTAAAAATGGATTTGAGAACAAGAATACCGTCGTTTATGGCTGCAGTGATTTAAAATAAGGTTTTCTTTCCTTATGATTAGAAGATTAACTTATTTACAGTCAGAAAGCTATTTCAGTTGTCTTTTTCCTCTCTGAGAGCAGCATAATTTAATCTCACAATACTGTTTAGATTCCCTCAAAACATGAGCAAATACCTCCCTTACCACTTCGCCTCAGCCAAAGCCAAGGTCATCCTGCATTCACACATAGTCTGGACTTAGTATAACCATTAATATACAGCTCAACAAATCCACTAGACAAAATTGGGAAGACCCTAAATCAAGAAACTTCATAATTTCGGGCCTGGTTTTGAGGAACCTAATTTATGGAGAAGTAATATGTTCCAAAGTTAGTTTCGGTTTCTTCCAAATCATTACTTCTACAGTAGTGTTTACTATTACAGTTCTCAGAGCAGTAGATGTTATAGTGGTCGATGATTAGAATTATGTATTAAGTTAGCAAAACCTTTAAGGGATGTTTAATTTACGTAAGATGGGTATTTCTGCATCACAGTTTAGGACAATTTTGAACACACAACCTTGATGGTGATAGGGGCATTAGCAAATTTCAGAAGCATCATTAACCCTAGGCCTGTTAATTATAGCAGAACGGGGTGCTCTGAATTAAATCTGTGCATAGCAAAATCACCAGCAAAACTCTTGGATCTAAAGAGGCCCTTTTGTCTCCAGTTAGTTTTGAGTGAAGTTTCTGCAAGGAATAGGGGCTTGGAGCTGTCAGAAGTCTTTTTTGGAATGAAGCTCAAGACTCATAGACTACATAGTTGCAGTACTCAATTTTTTGAAAGGCTGCTGAACTGGAGAATACAGCTTGCTTTGACTCTCGTCAGGCTTCTAGTTCATTTTAGTGTGTTGTTTCTTTTACAGTACGGGTGACTTGTGCTGAATGGAAACTCCCGGCATTTCTCAGGATGTTTCTCCCCTGTCATGTTCCTTCTTCACAGGCTGAGTGAAAGCAAACCATTCTGTTTGCTTTTCAGGGGCAGGTTATGCTTCTGTATTTGTTGAATTTGTAGAAAATCCAGCTCTGGATGATGGATCCATGTCATTGGAATTATTCGTAGAAACCTACTGAGATAGAGATCAACAGACTGACGTTTAACAGGGATAAAAAAATGTTCTCTCACATTGTATACGGCAGGTTTCCTCCTGTTTTCAAAGTTTGCAAGTGGTAAGAATAGGAGCAGGTTTTGAGAAGAGGAGATTTTTTTGGTGGAAGTTTGTAGTTAATTGTGTCATTTTCAGTGTTGGGCTACTTCAAAGAGAAACGCTCTTTTAAGTTGTATAATTGTTGCTGTTAGAAAGGGAAAATGTTATGACACTGTATTATTGCCCTTGAAAGAGGGAGAGTGTTTCAGGTATGTGAATAAAACAAAGCTAGAAGAATGATGACTGCTGTAAATCCCTGGACCCAGTCCGAGAGCAGCGTTTATGCTGCGGTAACAGGGTATGTGAGCGAGGGGCTTTATGACACTTATCTGTGGGTACCTGCCAAGCTCCGCCACCCACGCCTGTCCACATAGCGTCGGGGAGGAGCTGGGGGGAGCGGATGGGCCGGGCGAGGTTTCAGGCATATGCACGTGGCTGGTAAGTGTCTGCATCCTCCAGATCTTTGGCAGTCGTGAACTCGGTCTGGTTTTGCTCTGTGTAGGAAGGGAGATGCTGTCAGGGATGTGGGCTGAAGAGGTCTCGGAGGTCCGTCAGGTGACGGCGCGGTGTTGCAGCCGTGTGACAGGTTGTGTGCTCGCAGAGGGTCCTGCCAGGAAGCCTTTGGTTCCTTGGTAGTGGCAGACCTGCCTGTAGCTGTACGCTTCGGACGAGCCTTACAGAACTTCTCAAGAGACAGACACGAGATACACATTGCTCTCCGCCTCTGTTGGCTGACAGTATCATTTATGTTAGCTTTAAGTAGATTTTTACAATGGGGTGGTGAAACATTGGAACAGGTTGCCCAGAGAAGCTGTGGCTGCCCCATCATTGGCAGTGTTCAAAGTCAGGTTGGATGGGGCTTTGAGCAACCTGATCTAGTGAAAGATGTCCCTGTCCGTGACAGGGCTGTTGGACTAGAAGATCTTTGAAGGTCCCTTCCGACCGAAACCATTCTGTATTCTATGAATATTCCTGTTAGTCATGCAAACATCTCATCTTTCAGAACATTGTGGACGATTGACATCAAAGATGTGGAGGGGTCATAGGTTCTGCAGAAAATAATAGAATTGGTTTTACCACCTTTTTGGTTTTGTTAGCTCCTCCTTTGTTTCTGGGTGATTTATAAGGGTGAATTGAGCTCTCTGGCTTCTTTTAAGTGATTCTTCTGCATTGCATTGGGCACATGTGCTACAAGGGCCTTAGCTTAGAAACTCCCACTACAATAAAGACACTGAGGGGCTGGAGCGTGTCCAGAGAAGGGCAACGGAGCTGGTGAGGGGTCTGGAGCACAAGTCTTGTGAGGAGCGGCTGAGGGAGCTGGGGGTATTCAGCCTGGAGAAAAGGAGGCTGAGGGGAGACCTTCTCGCTCTCTGCAACTCCCTGACAGGAGGGGGTAGCCAGGGAGGGTCGGGTTCTTCTCCCAAGGAACAGGCGATAGGACAAGAGGGAATGGCCTCAAGTTGTGCCAGGGGAGGTTTAGGATGGATATTAGGAGAAATTTCTTCACCAAAAGGTCTGTCAAGCATTGGAGCAGGCTGCCCAGGGAAGCGATTGAGTCACCATCTCTGGAGGTATTTAAGAGATGTGTAGATGTGATGCTGAGGGACATGGTTTGGTGCTGGACTTGGCAGTGTTAGGTTGATGGTTGGACTTGATGAACTTAAAGGTCCCTTTCTATGATTCTGTGATCCTTCTAATATTTCATGCCCTGAAATTGCTGTAAAGTGCTTTCACCAGTAACTAGTATTTTCTCTTTTTTTTTGGTCTTGGTGTTGTCCAAAACACCTCTTTGTGTAAGGTAGAGGAATGCTGCAGAGCAGGATGGTGCCTCCTGGCTTTTCCCAGGAGGGCTGTGAGATGACTCGGAACACGACACCCGCTCTAGGGTGCAGGTGAAGGAAGGTTGTTGGAGGAATCCAGGTATTGGGCCAGGTTTGGGTGGCCCGTGCCTCCTGGGATGAGCAGCAGTGAGTCGTTAAGACATCGCACAGGCAGCAGGAAGCCCAGCGGGGTTCAGTCGCAAGCTCCTGGGAAGGTGGGGTGGAAGAGGGCCCCTGTCTTGGCATGTTTTGGTGGAGAGGAGCACAGGTATCCTGTGGCCGAACAGGAACAAGACAGGGTCTCTTCTGCAGTCCAGTGGAAGGGCTGGGAAGGGCCATCTCCCTTTGTTGTCCCTGATCCTGCTGTTGCTTGAGCAGGTCGTCTCAACTTTGATGAAAAATACATAGCCAGTGGCTGGAGCAATGACCAGGACCACTTCCATCCTTCTGTTTGTTTAATTTCTTTCTTCCCATGCTTTCTCAGTTGGCTGCAGAGCAAAGCTTTCTCTCACCGGGTCGCCCCTCTGATGGGCTGAATTTTGCTCTCTGCTTGGTGTCCCACTTGGCAGAAGGGAGCGTGCAGCAGATCTCCTCCATCCTCGCTCAAGCCTGGTTATCTCCATTTGCAGAGGAGCGTCAGGAACCCTGTCAGCCCTCCTACAGTTGAGCTGTTACGTAAAAGACATCCCAAGGTGCCCTTCCCCTCCCCAGCGCCGTCCACCCTGCCTCTGGTGGCATGCCCAGGCTGTGCTGAGCAGGTCGGGCCCCTTTGCCACCATGGCTGCAGTTGAGCCTGCCAGCATAGGTCTGTTTAAAGGAGCGGTGGTGTGCATGGAAGATGCTCAGGGCCCTGGTGTGGAAGTGTCCTGTACCCCTGGCAGCTGGTCCTGGTACTCCAGCCGTCACAGGAGGTGCTTGGGACACCTTGCTTTGGCGACTGACTTGGAATGAGATGGGGGAAGACCTTGGGGTGAGAGCTGACTCCATTTCTCCATCCCTGTGTCCCTAACACAAGCTGTGATTTGCTAATCTTGTTGTGAAATGCTTTTTCCTTTTCTTACAATATGTTTAACTTTCCCTACTTATTTCCAGGTGCTCTTAATATTTTGTTGCTGACGAAAAGTTTACTTTATGTTCGTTGTCTCCCAGGTAAACGCAAAGCGCTGAAGTTAAATTTTGCAAATCCACCTTTCAAGTCCACAGCAAGATTTACTCTAAACACTTCTGGAGTTCCTTTCCAAAATCCACACATGTGAGTATAAAGCCGAAGGCACAACTAGTGGAACAACTTTGAAATTGTTTAGCCAACGTGCAGTGTTATTTTAAATGCAATTTGATTACTTCAGTTATTTGTAGGTCAGTCAAATCTGTCACTGTAAAATAATTTTTTGGTTTGGTTTTGTGTGTGTTTATTTTTTTTTTCCCCCAGAATTTAAAAAAAAAAGGTTAAATATGGGATCCTTCTGTTTTACACTGGAGCAATTGCCTTCCAGAATTGATTAAACTGAGATAAATTGTAGCTGCTAATTCAAAATATGCCTATAATGAAGTTCCAGACCTATTCAGTGTCATTTACCTGTCTTTTTATTCAGTGCTTACTACTTTTTGTTAGAAGATCTTGTTTCTGTGTTACTTGTGAAAGATATAACTGTGCTAGATTGTTTTTTTTTCCAGCACTAAAATAAACAAAGGTTTGAGGATTGTCATTCAACCACCACAGGGATGTCAGGGAGTTACGCAGTGATTAGCTCTCGCTGAGTTTTCTAGACAGCTACAGGATATCCTTATCCAAAGTTTGAATGCAGGTGTGGCACAGAGCGGTTCCTGACGCCAGTAAATAACAGTAGTACATTGTCACAGAGAATATTAGCTTTGTATCCTCAGATCCACCAATCTAGAGGGATGGGTGACGCACCCACAGCCTGTACGTGTGGCAGAACGCAGCTAGCATGCAAACATGTCCCAGATTTTTCCTCTCTAAGTTCTCCAGCAGGTCTCCAGATGTTGTCAATAGCAAGCCTCAGAAACTGCACCCGCAGCTTCCCCCGCTGCTGGGACTCTGTGGGGTGTCCCTGGTTCTAGGCTGCTTCTGCTTGGCTCTGCATGTCGCTGCCTCTTTCCTTGAGCTCAGTGCCTTCTGCTTCCCCAGGGTACACCCTCTGGGGTTCATTCCTGTTTCTGGTAGCTCCTTTATGCTGGGGATTTTCAAGCAAGTCTTTATGGAATTAGAAATATGTTTCTGATGAGTTATTGACAGTAATTTTGACAGTAACATCTAGAAATTTTAGAGGGTACTTCAGCTGGTTCTTCTTACCACCCCAAGTGACCTTTCCAGTGTGTCTTCCTCTCTCCTTCTCTCTCTTTTCCTATCTGAAATAGATTATTCTCACTGGTTGTAGAGCTAGCATTTGTATATTCACTTTTTATATCTCTCCCTCAACATCATCAAACTCTTGTAACAATTTTCTGGAGAACCCCATCTGGGACTCTTTCCTCTCTCAAACCTCCCCATGTCCATTAAATAAAGGACTTAAGTCTCAGCTAGCGAGTTCCCACCATCAGCCATCTATAGGGCTTTGACTTTTCTGTGTTTATCACACGGATGTCTCTCTCGGGTTCACTAGAAGTCACAGCGGCTCCTGTCTAGCACAGAAGAGCTTTCGTTGCTAGTTGGTGACATCTTAAGGTTCATGTTTGTGTAGGTGACTATCGGCATTGTCCATTAAGACAGTGCTTCTCTGTGTCTGTGGGACTTGCAGTTGTTGGCAGGGGTGGGCTGGTTAATGGTGTAACTGGTTCTGAGGGCTTGGAAGTGTTTTGGGTTGGATGAGATAGCTGTTCGAGTGTCAAAAATGATGGTAATGTGTCTGTGCTAAAGCTTTCTTGGGAGGCTACAAGCTGTAATAGCCATTTCTGTTTGACAGAGGTGGATGCTGGTGGTTGGATTGCATTCTCTGTGTTGAGGCTCATTAAGCTTGGATATGGCTAATTCATCCTCATGTCCTTTGTGTTGTCCGTAGTGGATGCGATGCTGTTCCTCAAAAGCAACGTTCACATCTCCTGGTTGCACGCTTCTCTCGAGTGTTTGTCTTGCGGCTGGTGCATCATGGTGATGTCTCTGCATCTCCCGGCCTGCTTCCCAGAGGCTGGAATGTTTTTTCCTCTGTTGTCTAGAAACCTTTCTAGACTTCAGATTTGAATTGGATATTCCAGACCTCCTGGCCCAGATGCGTTCCCAATGCAAGGTGTGTTTCTGTTCACTGAATTGCTTCTCTTCCCCAGCCTGAAGGAGCGGGGTGGCCTCGGCACCCTCCCGAGATGAGTGCTGGCTCAGCGCTGGGGATTTCCCTGTGCAGACCCTGTTGGTCCAGATGGGTGGATCTGAAGATACAGAGAGGTCAATTTCTCATACGAAATTTGGGTTTCTGTGACTCGGATCCACCAATCCGGAGGTGTCCCGTTGCTCCTCCCTCCAGGAGGGCGGAAGTTCCTGTTGTCAAGTGCCCATCGCCTGTGCCGAGCAATGGCTGGGGCTCGAGAGGAGGCAGCCAGCAGTGTCCTGCAGCTGCTACGAGATGTAATTTGCCTATTAGCTATATTTTGCTTGACTAACAGGTTTTGGTCGGGGAACTGATCAGGCTGGATTGGTGGATGTTCAGGTAAGAGTGTGGTTTCTTGCTATGTAGACAGAAAGCAAAGGAGCAAATGGGGCTCCCTGTGCCCGTGCGTGTGTTACGGAGGAAGAAACCTCTGTGTAAACTGCATCACCGGAGCGGAGACACCGCTGCTGAGGAGGAAAGGCACGCTGTGCCAGAGGTGGCCTTGGAAATTTCAGGATATTGTGTGTAGCCCTGTTCCTCCTCAGTGCTGCGGCTCCATACTCTGGTAAAATGGATGTGGACCCCGCGTGACCCATCAAGGTGCGATTCAGCTTTCTTCTTAGGGTTTGTTTCTCAGTCAGAGAGGTTTCAGGAGTGTTCGAAAAGAAGTTGGGGAGGTTGGGGGGGAAACCATTTTGGGAATCACTGTAGGCCAGGGGTGGAGTTTAGCTCCTGTGGGCAGGGGTGATGCACAATTTCTGACTCCAGTCATTCATGCTGTTTCCTTGGTTTTAACGGCATGTTATCTGCAGGCACGATTTCAAGGGCCATGGAATCCCTATAAGACTCTGACCAGTGCTTCCCAGTTGCCTTACATCCCACGGCACAGAATGCCCTCTGTAGCCCGGCACGTGTCACGCCCGCTGTGCTCCTGCCTGGAGCCTGTTCCCAGAGCTTCACTGCTCTCATGAGTAGAGGCTTTTTGTTAATGCATAGGCTGTGCCCTGGAATACAATTTCTGGGGAGAGAATGCATAGATTAACACTACAGAATATAGAAAGTTGGGACATAGGTTCCCAAATTTTTTTCCTGTTCCCCCTTGTGTTTTCTTTCCCATCTGCAGTGGTTCTGAGCCATGTCTTATGGTTTGGGTCTCAGGCTGGGGCTGCATCCCTCCAGGATGTACGAGTGTGCTGCCAGGGCTGCGCAGGGACCGCAGGAAGTGGGTGCCAGGGCAGGATACAGAGCAACACGTAGGAACGTGAGACCACGTGCAGGAGCAGGAGGAGCCATTGACTGGTCGGGACCTTTGAGCTTCGCTGTGCCGTCTCTGTGATGGCCTTGGAGCTGAGAGCTGGTGAGGACTGCAGTGGCTGAGTGGCAGTGGGGTGGCATGGCCCTGCTGCTCCTGCCCAGCCCACAGCACCCCCAGCCCCTGCCCGGGACACCTCCCTCTTCCCCCTTGCCAGTACATCCACTACCAACTGTGTTGGGATGTCTTGAAGGAGGTCACCTTTGTCATGGATGACCAGGAAACTAAGTGAGGAGGAGACTAGCAGAGCAGAGGCTACAGCTGCTCAGACTGGAGCCAGTGGCAAAACCCCTTATGTCTCCAGTGCTGCTAGGGTTTTGCCCTAAATATTTTTTGAATTAGAACATGTGTTAAAACCAGGGGGCTTTGAGGTGACCTTTAAATAGGAGACTCACTCAGGATAGCTTTCAATGAGATGAGAGTTACTTTTCTAGTTGCTGGAATTTGGGCTCTGGCTCCCTGAAATCTGCCCACCCGGTGATGCTGAGGGCTGAGAGGTCCCTTATGGCAACTAAAAGGCACTGTGGATGGCTTTCCTGCACGGATCCTGTGGGGCAGGTAGGCAGAGCCCTGGGGTGATATGTGGAGCAGCAGGGAGCGAGGCAGGGGGTTGGAAGGAAGGTCCGTTCTCGTTCTGTGACTGATGGAGCTATGGAGGACGTGCGTCTCATTCAGTTCTGCTGGACTCACTATCACCAAATCTACTTTAAAGTGCAGAGAGAGATTTTGTCTAGTTACAGTGTACAACCCAGCCTGCCTGTAGACACCCTACAGCACAGTGATACGCATTATTTACACGTGACCTGTACAGGGTAAAGGCGGAATAGAGCCTGAATTACAAAGAGCAGTTGGAGGGTAGAATTCTTACTTGAAAGGATGCAGTCTGGAGAAGATGTGTTTTTCTGGCAGCTGGTGCCCCAGTCCAGGGAAGTGTATGCTTCTGCTTGTTCCTGCTCACAGTCAGCAAGGCTGTGTGTGCTCGCTGAGCTCTGCCGGCTGGCTGACAGTGCAGGCTGAGGAGAACTGTCAGTTGAGACCACGGTTCTCATTAGTTCAGACTCTATTTCTGATTTAGACCAGATTAACGAATGCTAACTTTGTTTTCCCTGCAGCAGACATTGCAGAGGCTGGAGGACACAAGCCATGGTTAGGGTGAGCTCTCTTAAACTTCCAAGCCATTGTTTTTCAATTGCTTTTTCCAACCAACTGAAAAGCATCCCACCTTTTACCTAATCTGTTCTGTGTCCAAGTAGGATTTAGGTCACAAACAAAATTAGATTATTCAATTATCTATGTGTAAGCTCTGCAGAGCTACTTGCAGCTGGTGGCCTTTGCTGAAAGGCCAAATAACACCAACACAGGAATGATGCGGTGGGATGTGACTGTGTAGCACGGCAGGTTTGCCTGGCAGCTGGCTGTGGTGGGCTGCCCGTCACTGGTGTCCATTGAACCAAGTTGTTCAGTTTGCTGTAGGTGAATTTTGTTTGGCATCAGGTTCACAGCATGTTGCTGCTTGAGGATCCTGTCAGAGGTGCCACCTCTCTAGAACACCAGAGCATTGTGGTCTCATCTGGAAAGGTGACAAAATGAAATGACACCTTCTAGTGCGGACAAGCCCAGCTTCTGAACTGTCTTGTGGGGTGTTGGACTCTGTAGACTCCCTGTGAGTGTGACACATGTGAGTGTCTTCATGGATTCATTGTGAATTAAGCTTCCAGAGGTGCCCCGTGTGGACCTTCTTTTCCTTGTGACACTTGGGAGAGTCAGACGCCTTCCAGGTAGATGCCTCAAGAGTGTGTTGGCAGATGTTTGTTTAAAGACCTTTGGGGTTGGATTCCTCAAAAGCAAATGGAGCTCCAGTTGCACGTCAGACTCTGCTGCTTCCCTTTTTCCTGTGTAGTTCAGGGACTGTCATTATTCCTGAAAAGTATTTTTCTGGCTGTCCCAAAGTCTCTCTCAAGCATCTACTTCTGTTTTAATCATCTCTTACACTTTTCCAAACCATTCTGGCATGTGGTTTCAGGCTGTCTGGCTGCAGAGCCTGCAGCTGGCTGAGTTCATTGGGAAATAACCTGTGAGAGTTACTACCATTTGTCTAAGAAATATTAAAAATGAAAGTGGAATATCCTAAATTGGCGTGTTCACTATTGCTTGTGTGAATTTCCCTGTAAATATTTCTCTGTCTGTTCCCCATTTCTATCACAGTAATTTCACGTCTTTATTGTTACTGATTTCTGATACCTTTCTCTGCATGAGAGCTTCCCATCGCAGGGTGCCTGGAAGCCTGAGAGATAGGTTGTGGTGTAAAAGGTACCAGTTCAGCATTTGAATTTTTTTTCCTGTGACTGTTCTGCAGCGTTTCCTGAAAGTTGTGGTACCTGAATGCTATCACTGGGGAACTTGCTTGTATTCTCAAGAAAGCCCAAGTAAAATGGATACTTCCAAGGACTCAGCAAATGCATTTAAATGTTGAGCGAGTCTATGGAAAACAGGTTTTCACTTTTAATACAAATATCACTGTAGTTTAAGTGCTAGAGCAGTTTCTTAAACTTTTTTTTTTCCAGGCATTTTCTTGACAAATTGAGGAGTGTTGTCTTGTATTTAACCTTCCTGTTTCTTCCAGAAGCTTACAAGTTCATTTGGCCAGTGATTTCTGTGGCCTAGATGACAAAGAGGTGATGTGGCTTGTAAAACACCTATGCTCAGTATCTCAGACTTCAAGTAGCTCGCCTCTTCAGAGAGGGTGCTACCAAAGTTAGTGTGAGATTTTGACTGAACCTTCCCCGCCCCGCCAAAGTTTCGGTATTTCTCTAAGGTGCTAATCCTGCTCTGCAGAGGAGCTTTTTGGTGTCTGCTGCATCCAAATAAATTTTTTTAGCAAATTCCATGTCCCTTGGAGCATCACTGCCCTAGTAGGACTCTTCTCTTCTTTCTGCAAGGATTTTGATATCTCGGCACTCTGCTTCTGAATTTAGGCCTTCTATGTCTGGAACCAAAATTTGGAGCTCGTGTATCTCCATTAAGTTAATTGACACTGATTTTTCAAAGGTGCTGAGCACCTAGCTTCCTGCCACGCTGTTGGGACTTGGTCTCCTCAGAACTTCTGGAAACCTAATCGCCTACATTTGGGTGTCTAAATCAAATGCAGCCCAATGTTACATACCAATCTGGGCCCCATGGGTTCCAAGTGCTTCACACATGCTGAGTGATTGAGCTTTGCAAACCTAAATGGTTGCAAAAAACTCTGTGTTCCCCATTTTGCAGATGGGAAGCTGGGGCATGCTGTGATTTAGAAGAGCAAAGGTTAGGCCAGAAACCTGTGATGGGGCAGGGAGTTCAACAGGGATCTCCTGACAACCAGTGCTCCACAGGTTGGCTCTGTTACGTGTCCCATTGACAGCGCAGTTGGGGGCTGTTGGCCTGGCTCTCGGACACACACAGCTCAGTCAGAGCTGCTTTTCTGGGAGCAGCATTGTGACTGTGCAGCCATGATCCTCTCGGTGTGCTCTGCCGTGCGAAACGGGTCTCCTTTCTGCTGCGCAAGGGGAGGCCTGTCCCTTCCATGGTGGGGAAGAGCAACCAATGGGTAAGAGGCTGCGAGAAGATGGCGATAGTGGCCTTCCAAAGCACCAAGACCTGGCGCGTCCTGCCTCACAGGGGCAGCAGCCAGGGTGGTGGGAACGGAGGAAGGGCCCGTGGGGGCAGTGGGGGATATCTGGAGGCTGGAGGCTGCTGCACCTGCCCGGATCCGCCGGGGGCAGCCCTGCTTTTGGGGGCCTGTCCTCAGTCACGCGTGGGCCCTGACAGTTGGCATGTAGATATCTGAGACACACCAAGGTGGGAATTTGCAACATTTCCTAATTCCAGGCATGATGTCTGATGCTCGTGGTGCCTTCTCGGGCCTGCTTTCACCAGCACGAAGGGGTAGAGGCAGAGTTTCCATCCTGTGTTGCCTGTGAAGGTGTTTTTAGCGATGCTCTCCATGGTTTTCCTTCAGCAGGTAAGCTGAGATGGTGTCTGAGGAGAGTCTCTGAGGAGCAGCAGTTTTGGGTTGACTACCACATTTTTTCTGCTGAGTTGAATGGTGCATGGAGGGGGGTGAAGCATTCTGGTTTGATGGAAATTGGGAAACTAACAGGCAGAGCAGTGAGATGGCAATGTTCGTTTTCAAACCGAACCCGACTTCATTTGCCATCAAACCTGCTTCAGTGTGGCTGCATGCTGGTCCACACAGCGGCTGTACAGAAGAGCAAAGCTGGGCAATGTCTCCCTTGGGTAGAGGTATCCTGTAGACTTTCCTTCTAGTGCCTGCCTTTTACTGAGATATGCTGCCTTCCCTTTATCTAGTAACATGGGTCCATGGGTGACCTGGGACTGGCCAGATCCTTCCCTGAGACACGCAAACTGGGAGTTGTCATCCTTGATTCTATCCACGCTCATGGCAAAAGCCAGGTGCCTGCAGCCTGCTGAGGACCAAGCTCCTGCTTTGGAGGTACCTGTCACGCTCCAGAACCTGGAGAAGAGCCAGGAGGTGACAGTGTTTCTTCCTTAGTCAGCGTGGTTTAAAAAGCCCAAGTTTTTAAGTGTGAGTCAAGGCCAACACTTCAGTAATAATTTGTGTGGTCTAATGAGGAAGATGGTTTGGGAAATGTCTGTTGTCCTGACCACTGGAGAGTTAGAAATCTCCCCGCAGCATTTGTGAGTTTGGAAAGGGAGTCTGCTGGCTGTGTTTGAGATGGGGGATGGTGCTGTTGTAATTTGAAAGCGCTTCAAGGTTTCAGATGGTAGGGAGGGCTTGATGTCGTTTAAGAATTTTGATTTTATTTTAATCTGCTGCTTGTGTCCTGGTAGTTCCGAGGCGGCACTGAGTCTGGCAGGAGCGGGGCTGTCGCATTAGTGTTCAGTAGACCCTGGGGATTCCTGAGTTACAGCCCTCGTCGCACATCAGGACGGACACATCTGGTCCTGGCATTGCTGCATAATTCACAAGAAAATGTTACTACTGCAATGCTTATTTTAGAGAAGTGAAAGCAGGTCAAGTAGTTTCAGAGTCTGTATCAGCTCCTCTATTTCCTCCATACCGTTGTAATAACAGAAGCATGATTTTCTCTCCTTTTTCCCTTTCCTTTATTTCTAGGTGCTGCATCCCCTAGCAAGGACAGCAGTGTGCATGTTTATATGAAAACTGGTTGAAAATCTGGGTGCGTGGAGATTTTAAAAGCATTCAGGACACCAAAATACTCATATCTTCTCTGGAGGGTTAGAGAGAAAATGGGAGACCACAGCTCCATTCATGTTGGACTTTTCAATAACATTTGAATCTGTTGGTGTATTTTTCAGAGTCTTTTAAGACTATGTGTCTGTGCTTTACCATTTTGTCTGGTAAATACTCTAAGTCCTTCTAAAACTTACATTTCATACTTTATAGAGAAAGTCTAATGTGTTGCCATCTCTGAGCCTTCAAACGGTCTGATTATCTACGTTCAACAGTAACTTTTTGTGATTGAGAAGTACAGGTGAGATCCAGAATGGGAGCTGGTAGTTGCCAAAATTTTTCCCTTCTTCCCTCCAGCAATGAGCCATCTTTGGGACTTGAGCTTTTTGATCAAAAATATCCTATGGCGCCTGTGTGTTATCTGCGTCCCAATGTGCCCCTGGGATCTGGGCTGTGCACATCGCTGCTGTCCTGCCTAACATCAGAGGGGAAATCGAGCATCCCCGTATCTGAACTCACCAGTTTGTAAGGCATGCTCTGAAAACCTATCAGATGGTACAGATTTCAGTTAAAATTTATTCAGGGAGTGGGAGATGCTGTTGCTCATCTTTACATAACACCTAGGAGGCTGGACTGCCCTCATGGCCTTTCTCCTTTAGCGTCTTTTCTTCTAGACCCATGAATCTGGCTTTCTGAGCTAGGGATCGATCCAAGGTCAACAGGGGCAATAGGTGTCTGTGTGTTTCAGGGTCCACTCTCCTGGAACGCGGATGAAGTCCTGAGGCTGAGGAGAGCCTGTATCCCCACCTTCCCTCCTTCTTGGCCAAATACAGTAACCTCTAGCTTAACATGCAAAACCTGCTGGTGTTTGGAGAGGAAAATGGGATGAAGCAGATTATTGTAATGTAATGTCTTTGAATATGTATGTATGTATATAGTGCGCACACAGAGGTTTCGTCTCTACCCATGCTTTGGATAAATATATTGTTCAATGATTATTTACGAGTAAGAAAGTAGGACATTGCTTACACATTGATCTGAGCTCAGTGCCAGTGTATAGGAGTGGTCCATGCTGTATTGTACAGATGATGTATCTGGTTTCTGGCCCTACATGGCGGTCACTGTTGGACTCCAATTAATCTGAGATGGTCAGTCACAGACGTTTGTGGGTTTTTTTGCCGGTTGTGTGACATACAGAAATGTCATAAAGAATTTTATACCTGGACACCTCTATTCATATTTGTGATTTAAGTTGGACTTGAACCCTACTCTTCCAGATGTGGACCTTGCAAACCACATTCCTGCAGGAAACCTCAATAAACAATTGCCGTTGCTAGCTGTAGGAATAAATTTGCTCAGTGCTATTCTGCATACTCGGGATCACACCGCATTTGTTCAGAGCAAGAGTACATCCTTTATCTCTTCAGACATTAATCACCACTTCGTAGTAAAATGTCGTGCATTTTTCCCTGGCTACAGAGAAGTGAGAGGACTCTTCTGCTTTGTGGGTTCAAACTGGAGGAATCAATCATCCCTTTTGTCTTCTGTACGCATCAAGAAATGGGGAATAAAGAGAGGAGAGTGCAGATGTGGAGACTGCTTCGACCCCACAGGTCATCATCAACAACTTTTGTTTTCATCCTTTGCATAAATGAGTGACTTTCAGCGTGTACCATGGAGGACATCTGGACTGAACGAACGGGATGCACCCAGGAAAAACAGCTGCTGTACAAAAAGTTCGTGGAAAGGCCACCGTGGTGGATTGGATGGGCGTGATGGAGGTGGGGGTTGGCCTGCAGGGCTGAATTGGTTTTGCCATTCTGCTTGTTTGAGGAGCTGACTTCTGAAAAGATTAATTTGCTTCGTGGTATATTTGTCAGTGAAAACTACAGACATCTTTGAGATTCAGGTGGATGTTCTTGCCTCCCATCGTGAAGGTCCGTCCATTTTGGGAAACCTCAGAAAAGAGAGAGCAAATGGCCAGGCCCTAGTGTACAGTGGATTATGGCGACCCTAAACAGTCTTCTCTTTGAGACTGTCTTAATTCCCTCCTTTGTAAAATATGCTTGGAGTAAATCTGGATGAGCAGTTGGTCCTTCATGGCCAATGACACTGATACCTTTGCAGAGACAAGTGAGGATCAGTTGAAAGTTGACTGACTGAAATGTCTCTTGCTACAGCAGTGTGAAGGCCGTTGTCCTCTCTGAGGAGTGTGGGGGCTTCTCTATAATCCAGATGGGATTTTTTTTGTCTCTCTGATGTTCTAGGTGGGTATTTCATACCAGTGAAAGATGAGAAAGGTGATTCTCTGGAACCATTGGCCTAACTCCTTACAGCAACCTTAATTTTCTGGAAGCATCTTTACAGAGCTTACAGAAAATTACCTCTTGGCTCCTGAGAGTCAGTGGAGAAGACTGAGCCCCACGCAGCCATCTTGGAGGAGGCCAATGTTTAAAGTCTCACCGTACTACTGGACTGTGGAGCACGGACACCTTCAGCAGGCGGTTGCTTTCACTGGCCTGTAGGAGTCTGATGTCTTAGAGGAGGGGCACTTCTAAAATATGTCACATTTGGTCTGTTTAGTCTTGATAGGAGCTCTCTTTTGATCACCACATCTATGATAGCTGCATCTCTCTGAAAACGCAGCCCCTGTCTTAGGTTATTTCTTTGTCTCCCATCTGTCCTTGTCTGACACAGAAAGAAAAATAGTGCCAGGTACGTCTTTGGCACTGAATTTCAGGTTAAGCCCTGTGATGCAGCCCAAAGGGGTTGTTTTAATCCCAAACAGAAAATAAATCCTGAAGGAGAAGTTGGAGAGCCTTTCACTTTCCCATACTAGGGTTGGAATTTTACGACGTACAGAAGTTTCAACTAGAAAAATCGCTTGTTAGAGTATTTGTAACAGAAATGTTTCATGTAGTTGAAATAACAGTGCTCGTTATCTACCTCTCTCAAGTGTTTCCAACACGGAGCTGAGCAAAACCGTAAGTTTGCATTGCTGACCATTTGTAGGTAGCTGCATTGGCCATTTCTACAAGTACTTGAGAGCTTGTTTTCCACATGCTTAGCAGGAGCCCATCTTGCCTGACCTACTTGAACCGTTCTGAGATAACAGGCCCTTGTGTTGGGAAAGGAGATTTCCAAAGCTGGACATCTTGAGGGACTTGGACATCCAGAACCTGATTTTTGTTCTTAGAGAAATCTCATAATACTAATAATTCTAATTAACCTTCTGTTTATCTATCAGTTGTGTGTCTCTGAAGGTAATAAGAAAGGATGTAGTTGTTCAGGTCATGCAAACTTACTCATGAAGAGAGAGGATGAGATGGATGACAAGCCCACCTGGGAGAGACCACCAGTCCTAGATTGGTGGATTCAGGATGGAAGCTAGATTTTTTTAAAAACAAAAAATTTTTTAGTAATTTCTGCTTTAGAGACTGCAAGAAAACCAGCAGTGATGGTCAACATGCAGTGAGGAAACAGCATGTCACTAACATAGAGACGTTTGGTTAGTAAGTTGAATGCAATTATTCATGTTTCTAATCTCACCAATAATACAATTGGAAATAATAATTGCCATTGCTGTAAGAAAACAAATGCTTACAATTTCCTATGTTAAAATACAGTTCAAATCATCAGATGCTGCATTGCTCTCAATGAGGGCAGGTTGTCTAGGCAAAATTTGGAACAAAAATATATAGCTTACTAATTTCTTATGCTAAGCACTCCATGGGGAGGTGACTAGCTGAGTATTGTGTTATACGTTATTGTGTCATGTGATAACAGCACCATGTTTTCCTGTCATTTTCACAACTTTTCCTGGCTGAAGTGATACACAAGCAACCCTGGGTAGTAATCACATTGTCCCGTTCAGTTTCAAAAGGAGAGAAGCGGACCTCATCCAGAAACTTTCCAGCAGGCTACAGTAAGCTTAACTGTCTGTTAGCCATTGTCAAATATTTTCCATACCCGCAAAAATGGCATCTATTAAAGTAATGGAATTTGTCTCAGAAATAGTGTCATTCCATTGGGTGATTTTTGTGTAATGATAATGATATTGCATTTCAGTATCATTTTGAAAACTATTTAAAGTATATGTTCAGGTTCTTTTGTTGATTCTTATGGATGTGCTCCTGTCTCTGTTCCCTGTTCTTTCTTGGGTAGCTGACCATGGCTCAGGAGACGTAATGTTTCAGAAAAAGTCAGCGTTCTCAGAAGGGTTGTTTAAATTAATTAGCTCAGTTTTCTCTGGTGTTATTCTGAAATGCTCAAATCCGGTGTAAGTTTTGAATACACAGCCGTGTGGGTTCAGCGAATGTGCTGCAGTCTGGCTCATGTCCAAATCAAAATGAGTTTGAGATTAATGTGCTCAGTTAAATTCAGTACAGGCTTCACCACGATGAATTGAGAGGTTTCCTCCGTGTCAAGGGCAGGTTTAATCAAAATCCATTATAACTCAGTAGTTTACAAGGGGAGCTTCATACAAAATATTGACGTTTTAAAAGGCTCAGCCAAACCCCATTGAAGTCAGGGAGACGCTTTGGAGCTGTGAGCGTGTGCTGGACTGAGTCTTGAGGGCTGTGGAAGGGGCTGTGCCATCTTCTTGTTAGTCTCTTTATTTTAAAGTTTTGAGGGAACGTGGAAAGCCAGAGCATTGCTATGGATAACGTCTGCCACTTGGTCGTGGTGAAAGGGAGCAAGCGTGCTTTTGCTTTTAGCCTCAGTAGCTAAGAGATGCAAAACTAAACCATTTCCTTCCTTTGACACATTTTCTGTATCTCCTCTTCACGTCTAGGAATCTGTTATTAAATATAACTAAGCCTCAGGACAGCTTACCTGGGTCAGAGCAAAACCAGTTTAGTTCAGCCCCTCTTGAAAGGATGCTGCTGCTCATAAACTTATTGGAAGTAGAAATTTCTTGTGAAAATCTGAAAGATTTGTGAGAGCACCAACATTTTCAGCCCTCTAGAAAAAAAAAAAAAAGGAACACTTCTTTTGGAGACTTTCTCCAGTGAAATTTAAACTAGGGCTGCTTTTTTATTAGCGTTAGGTGGCAGGATCTGAAACCTGTTTCGTAAGTACCACAGTCATTGAGACAGAAGTATTGCAACCTCTCCAGGCTATTTGAAAGACTCGGTGGAAACATGTTAGCCAAAGTCATAAGCCATGTTTGTACTCTGAAGTGACCAGCAGTGCACAGTGTTATTAAAACCCTGCATTTTGCCCGGAAGCTTTTCTGTTAGGATTTATGTTTTAGCATTCCTTTGGCTGATTGTCCACAGATAGATCTAAAGTCCCGTTGTGTTGAGCGGCTTTTACCAAACTTGTGGAGAAGTAGAATATGTTCTCATTAACTTAGTGTAAATAGGAGCCTTAATGAGAGACCTCCTAGAAGAATCCAGCGCCAGGCAGGCTTGTGAAGCACAGCTGGATCCAAGTTTGCTTGGATCTTTTTGACTTTGCAGATTTGTTTTATTCGTGCCAACTGTAATGTCAAATACTTCAACTTTTGGGCTTCTTTGAGTCCTGTGTAACTCTTCACGAAGTAAAACAAAGAGGAGATAGGTAGCTACCTACAGCATCTTTCTGGCCTTGCTTTATGTCTGATAACTTTCAATTTTGCTTAAAAAATCCACCAACTTTTCTCTGCTTCTCCCCGCAGTCCTCCTTTTTCATGCCAAGGAAATGCTTGTTTTAAAAGGGTTTGGCATCCCTGCGGTTTGGTGCTAGCAGCAGGGCTTGGGGAACTAACACAGCCTGTCCGAGAGCTTCCCAAGGTCTCCGTGGTTCTTTCCGGGAGGTTTCGTGGGCCTCCAGCGATGGCAGACCTTCCCGTGCGGCTTTGCCTGGGCAGGCTTGCAGTGAGCAACCTTTCGTCCCCAGGGCGTGTGACCCTGTCCTTGGCCCGGCCGCGGTGCCTGGCGCCAGCCGGCCGTCTGCCTCCTGCCAAGCTGGACCCACAAACGTTTTCATTTCTGACAAAGGGCAACTGTTTGGAGGAGTTGTTGTCTTGCTCAGTGCTCCTAATCCCTGGAATAACTGCTGTGACAAGCATAGTAACCATCTGCAGTAAGACTGATGCATTGGGGCCTTTCAAGTGCAGTAATCGCAATGACATTCTGAGCCTATGTCTTTTTTCTTTTTCTTCTTTTTTTTTTTTTTTGCTTTTACAACTTTTCAAAAGCAAGATGAGAAGTTGGAAGCTCAAGTAGTCCTGGACAAGTCAACAGGAGCTATAGTCCCTAAGGTGCATTTGAAAAATCCTACTTTTAACTGTTTGAGGAGTCTCTCGCCCTCATTAGCTATTTATTTTAGTTTTTAAAACCTATATTAAGCCCCACAAGCCCATTTTAGACATCCTGATCATTTGGAGAATATCTGGCCATTTTTGCCCAACGTT
Organism: Dromas ardeola; assembly: GCA_013398915.1. Lineage (NCBI taxonomy): Eukaryota > Metazoa > Chordata > Aves > Charadriiformes > Dromadidae > Dromas > Dromas ardeola. The sequence goes on along the minus strand of VYZM01017492.1, from coordinate 45,875 downwards.
CACAGCTTTACAGAGATTTGGATTGCACAGTTTAAAAATGAAATGGTAAGAGGAGGCACATGTCTGACCACATCTGTGCAAACTATTGAGCACTGAGTGCAGGGACTGAAATCTGATCGGCTGCAGAAGCAGGGACTGGGCATTAATTACTTTTCACCTTCGTTAGACACTGTTCTGTGTGGTTACCCTTCTGTTTCTGAAGCGAGCTGTTGTAGTATCCAGTGCAGTGGGGTGTAGGGCAGGGTATAGGCAGGGCTTTTGGCATTTTTGGGGGCATGTCCACGCTGTGGATTTATGTCCTCGTGTATCTGCAGCAGTACAAATCTAGCAATAGATGTACTGCATTGATTATTTACTTGTTCTTATTGCCTCGCTCGCTTTTACATCAGAAAATTCCCATTTGATATCAATGCAGAGAGTCTGTGTTCTACATTTGCATTTTTTGAGCTGCTTTCTTGACATGGGAATCCCTTGGGATTTTGATTTACACTGAACAATTCCTAACATAAAGTGTAGTTTTTTGATGCTAAAAGTAATCATTGCATTCCAGTCACTGATTTTTAAGAAAGACCATGCTGCTTAAAGGAAAACTGCATTGTTTGCATGAGACAAATTAGCTAAATGAGGAAAATCTATATTAAAGTGTCTGTCACTCTGTCAAACTTGTCATTTGGTTACCTGACCATTTCCCTGGGTATTTGAAAAAAGATAAGCAGGAACTGTGATTGCAAAACAAGGCAGATGGCATAATAAATACATAATGGAAATTAAGCCAAGCTCCAACGCGTGAGGTTTTGTGCATGGTGGATGGTGATGGCACATCTCGATCCGAATCCCTGGAGCTCCGCTGCTCCGCACCAGAACCCAGCTGTGGCGGGTGCTCAGGGCAGACTCGCGGAGAGGGTATTTCCCAGCTCCCATCTTCTTCCCGTCTGCTCCAGCCACCCATCCTGCAGCTGCGGGAACAATGGCACAGATCTGCTTTCATGCTACAGCTGGGGAGAAACAGGCTTCTTGTGTAACAAGGAAATAATGAATTCAAATTAGTTTTCTTTTCTGATATAGGGTAAGAAAAGCAAAGTTTCCTGGGCAGAAAAACAGACAGAGGGAAGAGTGGAGATGGGTTTGATTGCTTTATTTGAATAAACCACGTCAACATTTATATTTTTTAACTCGATGAGAACTTCAATATGATTTTTTTCTTTTTTTTCTTTTTTTTCTTTTTTTTTTGAAACAAGAGATGGAAAGGGAGGGTTTGCTCAGAAAATCAAATCTCACATTTCACCCTCCTGGTGACACCTCTCTGCTTTTTTCTTCCTGCCTTTTTGAACAAGATTTAGCTCTGGATGAGTCGTGGTTCTTCACCAGCTGGCAGGAGGTAGGCAGGAAATGCCCATTTGCCAGTGCCTCCTCAGCATGATGCTTGTCACCTACCTTCTTCCATCAAAAGAAGAACTGGTTTTATGGTGCTGACAAAATAGGATGGTCGAGCAGTTAGATGGTGATTCATGCAGTTTCCAATGTAAGCTGCCTGCGAAGACAGCTGGCAGATCTGGAGGTCATGTTTCTTTTCCTTTTTTTTCTTCTCTTCTTTTCTTCTTTTCTTTTTTCTTTTTTGGTCATTCTGCTGCCTTATTTTCATTCCTTGCTTTTTAGTAAGCAAATTCCATGGAGAACCCCACTCAATGTAGTGTTTTATTATGCACAGAAACTCAAAGATATGTAAATAGTGCTAACAAAGGGGACCACCTCTGCCTCTGTGGGTTGCTGTGTCTGTCACATCTGTGCCCTGTTGTAGCACTACCAGCAGGTTTCCCAAATTCTTCCTAAGGGCGGTGGAGGGGCACTGGAGGGAGCAGCAGATTAAAAATCTCAAGGTAGGCAGGTTAGAGAGCAGGAAGGACCAGGGCAGGCCCAGCACGGAAGGGGAGAGGAGGTGTTCGGCAAGGCTCTTCATCAAACAGGTCAAGGGTTCAGGACATGCAGCTGCTCAAAGCCCGGAAGGTGCTAAACCAAAGCATTGCAGAGAAGCTGGAGAGCAGCAGATGACGCCATCTGAACCGTAGCTGCTCCAGTCAATTGACCTTTGGACCTGACCTCGCTGCCCTCGCAAAACCCGGGTTCCAAATAAAACCGGTGGAGGTCATGGTTGGGTCTACCACTGCATCCAACAGGGTAGTGTTTGCAGCTGCTGGTTGACAAACAGTTGGTTTATCAGCGTGGAATTGGCTGTAACATATGTGTTCCTCTGGCTGATGAACTCAGTAAGCTTTTTGCGTTTGGTTGGATACCTCATGTGCGTTCTGCTCATTTGGCAGGAACCTAGATCAAGTGCCCAAGAGAAGTGATCAGGGTCCGAGGGATGAGTTCGACAGAATCTCCCTTATACACAAGGTGGCCAGAAGTACCTGTGGGCTTTAATATCTGCGCGAGTGGGGTGTGCCCTGTTGTGGGAACTGTCTTTAATGCCGTTAATGCTACTTGAAAGTGGGAAACTCAGGCTTCTGACTTACTTTACAACCCAAGAAGTGTGAATCAGCTAATTAATTAATGAAAAACTGAAAATTTGCATGGCATTTTAGGATGAGAAGTGTTGAAAATACTTGTGCTTTTCCTACTAATTCAGTGATAGCATTGCTGCGCTTGAGTGAGTAATTGTGGGCACCTTCAAATAGCTGTTGAACTCTTCTTGGTCTGCTCCTTACCTGGACAAATCCTGGTGGCTTCAGTAGGAGCAGTGTTTGCCCAAGAACATTAATTTAGGTGTTTGGTAAAGACACGCTTGAACAGTTAGTTTGTGTTTTCATACGTCACAAACCATTTGTCTTGTTTTTTATACGAATTATTGGCTCTTTATTTGTTTTTGAATAAATTAATTGATTACCTAAAATGTTTTTTGTTTTTTAAATTAATTGCAGTTTTCCATTAAGCGCAAACTCTTTCTAAAGTCCCCTTGATTCCCACAGAAGATCTTGCCTGTCTCCCTAGAAGGGAGACAGTTGCTGGGACCGCGGTGGTGTAGAGCAGCAGAAGCTTTTGGGAGAAGGGGCTGGGGAGAGCACTTTGGACTCTTGGTTCTGCATGTTACCAGATCCTGCTTGAAGCCTGATGTATTTTATGCAAAGTAGAAAGAACTGTGTAAATAAGTGATTAGAATGACTCTACTGTATGAGACACATTGAATTTTGTGCCGCAGCTGAAGAAACTTATCCTTAATTGGAGCTGTGGGCAAGTGTATGTCATTTTTGATTTTAACATTTTCCCTCACCCCTGCACCCCCTACCCCAACCAAAATCCTTCGTGGAGTTAGATTGTTGCTGTAGCCTTTGTGAACCCCTCTCTTCTAATGTTTAATCGAGTGCTGAAAAGAGAAATTTACAGACTATTTAAAATGTGGAAAAATTGCTTCCCAATATTTTTGACAGAGAGAGACTGAGAACACACAGCATTGAATCATCAGGAAAATTGAAGATTTCCCCTGAACAACATTGGGATTTTACAGCAGAGGACTTGAAAGACCTTGGAGAAATTGGACGAGGCGCTTATGGTTCTGTCAACAAAATGGTCCACAAACCAAGTGGGCAAATTATGGCAGTTAAAGTAGGTGATGCCCATACTTACATTTGTACTCCAGTCCATTAGGGATGAAATGTGATGGAGAATTAATGTTCTTCCATCTAGCACCCATCTGCTGCTCTTTTCTGTTTATTTCCAGTGTAAAGGCTGCTATTTGCTGAAAATGCATTGTATAATGGGCATATTGTCAGCGATTTGTGAAGCTCTCATAATTGCTTGTGCCCTTTGAAAATGCCTATCAGGAGCCTACTGTTTTGAGGGGATCACATGTCTCTGGAGACTGATAATGGGGCATGGGCCTTTCACCTCTGGGTCACTGGTTCAGATACAGCCTAGGTTGGTGGTAGGCACAAGTTGACATCTAATAGCTTCTTGGTGTCTTTTGTGAAATAAGCTAGTGACTTAAAATTTGCTTTTTATGTAAGTACGTGCCGTGGTGTAGCCTCACCGGAAGAAGCAGGAATGGAGTGGACGCCTAGAAAGTGTTTTGCTCTTGCTGAAGTATGACAGGGTGTCTTTGCTTTGTGCTTGCCATGCCGGACCTGCTCTGGAGATGGAATGCGTAGCAGTTTTCTGGACTGTCACTTGCTACCAAATGCTACCCAAAAATCACCTTAAAAACAGAAGCAATATGCAGCTTAATTTCCCAGCTGGGCGATGTGGAGTAATCTTTGTCTCGCCGCAGTGGTGCTGCTCACTGGGCATCTTTGAGGAGCTGCTTGTCCGTGGAGCTGGGTGAGGTGGGCAGCAGCCACTCTCTCTCTTTCTTGTCCTTTTCTTTGCTTGCTGCTGGCTGGTAGCTAATGGCATCAATCTTTTGACTCTGTTGATGATATCAACTGTAAGTGCTCCCACGGCTCCCATGAAAGAGTAGACGTGAGCTACGTAGGAGTCTGTTGTTCTCATTTCCAGCTCTCTCTGTCTTCTTTGAAATATTCCCTGTTCTGATCTGGAAACGTTCGCTCCTGCTGCTCTCACATGCCAGGTGGACGTGTCTCAGCCCCAGCTCTACTTGCTGTGAATATAATTCGTACTTGTCTCTAGTGTGGCAGGTTACTGGAGTAACCACCATCCTTTGATTTTTCTCCAGTAAATATTGACTTCTTCACAGCAGTGGGATCACTGTCCAGGTCTCTGAGTGTTTTGGATCACCACGCAGTGGTGTTTCAACCTGTTCTTGAATCCCTAAAAGTCTCCAGTAGAGGCTGCCTGTAGCTAAAGGCTTGTTTCTCTTAGTTGCCTTTGGTGGAACTTGTACATGGAGTTTGCAGATGACAGATTGAAAACTGCTGATGTAGTGAAATGGTGGCTGGGCACCCCCAGCTTCCCAAACCCAGGGGGTGTGACCCGGCTAACTATAGTTATGCTACAATTATCACGATAGCCATGGGTAAGAAAAAGGCATACCAACAGCTGCCTGGCTTTGTTATCTGAAGCTCTGCAGTGGGTACAGCTGTGCCGAGATGAGTACTGTTGGAGTAGCTAATGTCATCGAGAAGGAGATGCATCTGCTGGCACAGAAACTCCGTTGTCCCAGACTGTGTTGCACAAGGGGTGTTCAGCATCGTAGGATAATCTTACCAGCGTCAAAGGTCTGTGATGCAGGTACAGTTTCCACCTGGGAGGCAGAAGGCACCAATGCCGTGCTCTTGAAGCACACAGTTGGAGATGACATTGCACAGCATGTTGAGCTGGCTTTCCCAAGGGAGGAGAGGTGGTCTGAGTCCTAGGGGGGTGCTGGCCGTGGGGGCATACTCTTAAACAAATAAAACCTGAATAGGTTTACAGTGGCTAAACTTTGAAATGCCAAAGTTGTGGGCTGGGATGGTGCCACCTTCTTTTCTCTGAATCTGCTCCACTTGGGTGGGCATGGCTAGGCCTGCAGGAGAAGGAAGGTTAGAGGGTCTGGGCAACCCCATAGTTTCTACGACATTAGTGGCAAGGGGCTGTTTGTCCCAGTGGGGATAAAACATGAAATTGAACGAAGGAAGACCTGTGAGTGGAACAGTAAGTGAGGTCTCCAAGGCAGCAGCAGCTATGGATGGTGCAGTTATTTGAGATGAAGTTGCAGGACAGAGCTGAGCTTGGACTAGTGATTAGTTCGTCCCAAACTACTCAGCCTTTTCTTTCTCAGATTGCTATTGCTTTTGGGGCCGCCAAGATTGTGCATTAATCTCCCTGCTCCTGCTCTGTCTAAATCTGCCCTATGGGCCATCCACGTTTGGGGCTGTCCACCTCCTGCTCTCCTATCTCCTTCAAGCCTGTCATGTCCTGGCAGCTTGTGGAGCTGTTGCCTTCTGAAGCCCCAGCTCCCCACTTGCATTCAGGGAAACCGGCTGCTCTCCGCGGTCTCTCTTTGCTCTACAGGCAGGAACTTCACTTGTTCTTTTCTCCGTCAGCATAATGCCCTTCTGTAAGAGAAGATCAAGGTATAGAAGAGGGATGGAGGTTTGGGAAGAAAATGTGTTAGTCTGGTGATTTGAGGTCTTGGCTATGATCTTAACGACACCTGCTTGCAACTCCATGGTGTGACACCGTGCTGTGTGCAGGACACCAGGAACACTGCCCTGCAACTAGCTGGATTGCGAAGCCAGTGTCTCTGGTTATTTGGTGGTGCTGCTGTCCCTCTCCTTTGCCTTCCCCAAGAGCAACATCAGCACAGCAGGCACATCATCCTTGGAAGGACATTCAGCAGTAGGAAATAGCTTTATGGAGATCACAAGCCAGAAGTTGTTGGCTGTTCCGTATTGATGAGTGAAACACAGAGATGGCTACAGAAGCTGCTAATTAGATGCAGAGAAAATTGGTATGGGGACCTCCCACAGCTGCTCCTCCGTCCTTCACCAATACCCAAATTTCCACTACCACAGCTGCAAATTTCCAGTGCAGTCAGGTATCTTCCTACCCCGCTTCTGGAAGGGCCAAGTCCTGTTTGCAGCTGCCGAGACCAGGCTGCACCCCTTGTGGCCTATCAGCCCCTTCTGCCCCGGGCAGATTCAAATCCTTGTTCTGCCAGTGTTGCTGCAATGATGTTGTAAAGAGCAGGGAAACGTTACTCCTTCCCCCGAGCTGGAGGCTTCCTCTGGCTGGTCCCGGCTCCTGCTGTGCTGAGGCAGCCCGGGGCCTCTGGGCACTCATCCTGCTCCCCTCAGCCGACGCAGATGCGGCTGCTGGAGTGCACCCTCAAATCCTGTTTCCAGCTTCTTCTTCCTTTTTTTTTTCAAGCCTGTCATGCCTTGGCACAAGGTTCCTTGCAGCGTGGTTTAGCTTACCTGTCCACTTTCTCCCCGCTGGGTGCGTGTGTCCCCAGCGCCGCAGAGCAGCCGGCTCCTGCTGCCGCGGGAGCTCCCTGAGCACAGCCCTTTTGTTACGCTTCCCGTCTATGTTCCTTACCTCTGCAGGAAAATAATCCCTGAGTGCTGAAATATCACTGAAATAACTTGAGATCTGCAGGTGGGGGCACCTTTTTCTTTCATTTTTCCATTTTATGCATTTTGGCCTCATCAGCCGTCATCCTGGCAGAAGTAATCCTGGCACCTTGAATGAGGGTGTCGAGCTGCTCCCGGGCAGGGCTGCCAGGCCCCTGGGTGACACAGAAAGCTCTCATCTGTGCTCCAGTGTCAGCGGCAAAGGAGGAGAATGAGCCTCGTCGCATCGCTGGCGTGAAACCACTGCAGCACGGCTTTGGCTGGCGGAGCATTGCTGGGGAGGGGCTCGGATGATGGGCTGTGTCCCCAGTCCTGCTCCTCCCTCTTCTTCAGCCTTTGTCATTCTGTGCCTCTATGAATTTAAATAACAAAAAGACATTAGAGCCTCTTCTGGAACAGGCTGGAGCGGCTGCTGGTGGCCACAGCAGGTTGGTTTCAAAGGCAGAGAGCTGTAGACTTTGCTGTGATGCTTTTGCATCCCTTACCCTTTCTGCCATAGACGGCTCTTCCTAGAGCCATGAGGGAGAGGATAAAGGAAAGAGGAATCCAACTCAGAGGATTTGTATTCAAATTTTTCTCATTTTTGCCCCTGGAAAATGTTGTATTTTGTTTTCCAAATCTTAGCAAAAGACAGTCTTGTTCATTAGGTCTCTTCCTCTCCCAGATCTTCCTAGAGATGCAAAGTCCCTGTTTGCTGTGGGTCAGCTGGCCTCGTGGTCTTCCTCTCACTAAAAAAACCCTATTCATTTCCTTCAGAGTTTATTGGTATATGAGTTCAAGACTCTTCCAGGTAGGAAAGAGAACAGCCCAATTTTGTCCAGTGCCAGCTCTGCAAATTCACAATTGCAAGGCCAGTTTGTACACTAACTCCTCACCTCCGTGACAGGTTTCTCTTCTGGGCTTCTCGTTTCCTTGAAAAAGTCCCTGCCCTGGCTGGCATTTGCCTGCAGCACCAGCAGCAGCTCTCTACGGTGTTGCCTGGTCTGGCTTCCAGTTCCACTCAGAGTCCTTTGCTTCTGGTTTCTTGTTTTCTCTTTAGTCTGTTATAGCCCAGCCTGTGGCAGTTCACAATCTCCCCAGCTTCTTCGCCCTGCGGAGAGCCCCGCTCCCTTCTCGACATCTGCTCTGCTGCCATGGCTCCGGGTTTTATCTCAGCGACTTCACAGTACGTGCAGTTCTCCAGCCCCCTTTTGTCTTTACCCTGCAGCATCACCATGTGTCCTTGTCCCAGCTGCTCTGGGGGGTTCTGCATCTTGTTCCATAAGAGTACCACAAACTCAAGGAACAGGACTGTCTCTGGCACATCAGAGGAACCATAGGGAAGGCCCATTTTATTTGGGTGAAATGGTTTTCTTGGGAAGCTTACCCAGCAGCTGGGGGGTTTCTTTCTGTCCTGAGGTTTCCCTCTGGCACTGATGATAGTTCACACAAAAAAAGTGCTTTACAAGTCCTTTGGCATATTTGTTTTTTCCAAACTGGTATAAAAATACATAAATGAAAAAAAGTCCAAACTGGAGCAAAAGCCGGGGAGTGTTCTCCCTGTTGGAGCAGAATGCTCTGCTTTTTACTTAAATAGTGTATGTAATACCTGTTGTGGGTTTTATTAACCAGGGTACTTAAAAAGGCCCCTCGAAGGCTAGGAAAGTTTATTCTTTGAAGAGTTCACAAGATCAATAATCTGTTAGGTGGCACCTGTGCGGGTCAGCAGCCCGAGCATGGCCGCGGTGTCCTGAGCCCCCCGTTCAGCCCCCTGCCCCACAGCAGGGAGCACCTCCTCTGGTTGGGGTTCAGTATTAGCAGCTTCTGCCGGTTTCTTTTCAGCTGGTGCAACTGGCTGTAAAATACACCATCCAGAGACGAGTAGAGTGGTTTGTGCTTTGGTTGACCTTCACGCTTCTTGCCGTGGCCCCATGGAACCATCTTGCACTTCTTTTTAATTAGATTGTTTTTCTGTCAGAAATAGTTATACCTAGGAGTGTAAGCCAACCGAGAGGGCATTTTTGTCCTCGAGCCTTGTGTTTGGTTTTCCCTCACCCCAAAAGATGTAGTGATTTTCCGCCACATACCAGAAATTTCTGTGTCTTCCAGTATCTATGATGTAAATCAGCCCAGCTGATTTAGTTCCGCTCTGCAGTATTGCCAAGCCTAGTCTCCAGTTCCAACTAATGTCCTCGGATATGATTGCTGGTTTGTTGTTCTCTCTTTATCTAGCAGTATTTTTGACCACACTACAGGTGGTGGTCGTCTTCTACTCTAAACTTGTCGTAAGAAAATCTGAAGCAGTTTCAAGATCAGTTGGCTAATCGGAGAAGCTGGCCAAGGCACTGTTTAGAGATAAATAAAATTCAGCAGGACGTTAAGCCTGTGAGGTATCCATAGAAGATCCCTGCTCTTCCCAGAGAAGCCCAGTAAGCTGTGGAGCCATTTCTTGTTTAGAGCACAGTAACTCTTTCGCATCATTTTGCCTTGGAGTCAGCGCCTACTCTCTCATCCGTAGCTTTAAAACAGATGTTCATGTCGTTGGCTTTCACATAGTTTCTCTGGTGGCAGCCTCGCAGCTGAAATAGGCTGCTAAGGATCAGATATCCCTGAGAGCAGAAATTTAACATTTATTTGCACCTCCGTAATCTCTCCAACCTTACCTGGATGCCTGATAGCCCACAGAGCCCACCAAAATGACCCATTAGCGTATCAAGCTCAGTCAAGGGACAAATTTATCTCTCCTCCTGATTTCCCATATGACTTCTGAAGAGGAGTCTTGGGACTTTTTGCAAGCTGGCTTTATTGCAAATCATCATTTCCATTCTTTGCACAATTAGGTACCCTCTCCCAAGTTGACTCCTTGTGATTTATTGAGCAGAATTTTCTGTTTCGCTGATCCGTTTGGGTAGCTGGCTGAGAGCTGGGGAAACCAGTGCTCCAAGCCCTGCTAGTGGTGGTGCACTGGGAAAGGAGTGAATGAGGAGGGGCTGCAAGGACATGATGAGAGAGAGCGAGAACCTTACTGCAGGAGGTGGGAAGCTAGTTGTGATCGGTGGAAGACCTGACATCCTTCTGTCAGTGGGAGCTGTGTTTCAGATGGGTAGGTAAATATTCTCGTCCTCAGCAGCAAGTGGGCAAACCCCCTTCTTCCTGGTGATTTGGTGTCCTCAGTCCCTGCCATCCTCTGGGAGCACCACCCCTCCGGTGACACCGCCAGGCCCTGCTGTACTTCTGGGGACACACAGGAGCCCTGTACGCAGGGCAGCACTGTGTTGTCTCACAGCTCGAGGAGCTGGTTTTCAGTTTGGTGTTTATAGCTTTTTTTTTTCTTTTCTTTTTGTTTTCTTTCCTTTTCATTTTTTTTTAACTGATCACTGCCCACTGCACCTGAATCTTTTCATGTGCGTATTGGGGCTGGGTGATGTCTCTTCTATTTTGGGTCTGGCTTCTGGGATCTGTCTGGTTTTAGGTTTGAGAGTGGTCCAGTCCACAGGATAACTTATCCTTTTGCTGTTGATGCTGCCTAGGGCATAGCTTTCAGAGCTCTTGTTCCCAATATCAGAAGGCTTTGTCCTAACCTGTGTTTGTATTAAAAGGGCTAGAGAATTTTCTCTTGGAGGATTTGATGCAGTTCAAATTTGAGACCAACAAGGAACTATTAAAAAAGAGACTTTCCATAAGCCTCTACTACAAAACCCTCTTTTTCCATATGTTTCTTGTTTGGCTTTGTCAGGGACTACATGCAGTGGAGTGACCAGGCTGAGAGGTGTAAGACCTGAAGCTAAGTCAGACCTGTTCATCCCTCTCTTAAATGGTGTCTTCAGGCTGTTGCCTCACATGGTGTCTTCCTTCCTTGCCATCTCCTGTGTTCCTGGGGGACTCTGTGGTAGCTCTGCAGTGTCTTGCTCTCTGCCTTGGAGTTAGGTGGCAGATCGTCATTGTGGCTCCTGTGCTATTTGGGTGGTGGCTGCTTGTGCCTTCAGTCACCTTTTGCTGTTTCTTCCTTGTTTCGCTGGTGAATGCTCGTTCCTTAGCTGGTGAACTGGGGCCACTGGCCTGCAGCAGCCTCCCTGTTGCACTCCAGCTAAACAAAGCCATCTTTTCCAGCCTGGACTGACCCCAGCTCAGCTCTGTGCTGCATGCTGCTCCTGGTAGCTTCCCCCTCCTCTTGAATTTGCCAGTCTCCAGTCTCCAGCACTCTTGTATGAGACCTCCCAATCTTGCATCATGTCCTAACCTTCACTTCTTGAAGCAGGGTTTGTTGGGGAGTCCATACTGGCTTCTCAAGGTGTCCTTTGGCTCCATGTCTGCCTGGATGCTCTGCCCTGTAGCCAACCCACTGTCCATCCTCTGGGTTCTCTGCCTGCCCTTTCTTTTTCTCCCTGGGGAGATTGTATTTGGGGAAATGAGGAATCTTTGGGTTCAGTGTTGTTGTGGTGTGCCATTAAAATCGCCTCCGCCGTACAACATATATTTCGCGTATTTTCCAGACTGGAGAAGTACAAAAGAGAAGGAAATACCAGAGACGGGAGGAGATGCTTTCAGGGGAAGTTGTGGAGTCTGAGGAGCATGCTGCAGGGATGGCTGGGACAGGATTGTGCAGATGCAAAGGGAATGCAGAGTGGGGCCGGGGGGACTCCTGGGTGACCAGGAAAGAGGCTTTTTGGAGGCAGATGCAGAGTTGGCACAGAAGGGAGACTGAGTTACAATATGGAGAAAAGCTCCTTTTGGTATTGCTTCTCACCAAAGAGGTGAACTTTTCAGAGGAGTGGGTAGCATCTCAGTGAGAGACTAAACTATTCTTCATATAGGTCCCACCACGGTGGCTTTGGCATCCATTGTCTTCTATGGAGGTCAGAGCAATGGCCTTATCATTTCCCATAGTGCTGATGGTGTGCCACCTAGAAGGAGACATTCAATCTGTTCAGCCTTTGATATCTGAGCAGTGGGTTGTTGAGCTTTATGTGGTGTAGGCACAAGACAGAGAAATAATCAACCTCATCAGGCTTTTTTCAGTGACGTGTCTGAACTTCTGTGAAAAGGACTTGAACCAGTGACCTAGAGGTGAAGCTTTTGAGTTTTGTTACTAGTCCCTTGAGCTGTCTTCTTGCTGTGTTTGTGACTACAGAATCCCACCTGCTCAGTGGCATCGCAGCGTGTGGGTGTGCTGGGCAAGGCTCTTGCCAGTTTGCCCAGGTACTCTAGAATTCGCTGGGAGGGAAAAGGGCAGTATGAACATGACAATTACTAGTCTAGGCCAAACTAGAGCTACTAGAACGTTAAGAACGAGTGGTGAAATACCAAACTATCAGGATACACCAAAGGTAAGGAAAATTATAGTGTTGATACTGTCCTCATTCTGTGTGGGTCATCACAAAGCAGTCATGCACTGTTTCTCAAATGGTGGTATATGAATGTCCAACCTTGAAAGTACCTTCATTTGCGTAGCCTTGTGCTTGCTTGTGTGTGGTCTTGATGCCACCAGCAGTTACTCCCAGGGCAGTAGTGTCGGTGGGAGAGGGTGCTGGTGTCTTGCAGATTTTTTCCACAATCTTGAATAATTTTTCTTTCTTGGATAGCCAAGTAGTTTTTCTACTCAAGGAGGGTCCAGGCTACCTCTGTTGCTTTGGACTTCTTGCTAAATATTTTTTTCTTTTTTTTTAATGATTTTTCAACATGAGTCACACCTTCAGGATCACAATTTTCCTCACTTGTGATTCCAGGAATGCGTTAATTAGCGCAAGATGTTAAATATGTCTGTAAAATCACATGAAAAACTGTGGATGGTCTTTTACATCCTTTGTTTAACAAACTTCATGTTTGAACACGTACAGTTTTCTATTTTCAAACTGGCATTGTTCTTTCAAGCCCAAATGAGACTTTTCTTTGAATATAATGTGTATATATAATGTTCCCTAGGCAGTGTTAGGTAAAGAATTGTTCGTGTTACGAGAAGAGCTCAGGGGACCGTTGCCCACCATCAGCGTTACCAGAGCAACGTGTTCCCTCGGTTCTGTGATGGTCCCTTTTCGTTGTGCCAGCCATGCTGGAGGCATGGTGGAAGGAGCCTTTTTGTTTTCTATGCTTGTCTAAGAAATTTTAAACATAACGTTCCTTGGTTAAATTTCAAAACAGCCTTTGAGCCCCATCCAACATGGCTGAGAACTGTGTGGGAATTTGTTTTGCAATGAAAGCCTGAATATGTTGTTTTGCTGTAGTAGTTTTCAGTGAAATCTCTGCTCTGTAATTTCATTCCGACATTTCATCTGAAACTGTCAATGCTCCTGAGAGGGCTGGGGATTTTATAGTCTGAATTAAATGGCTTTAGGGGTTTTCAGTTTTATTTCTTACTTGAGAACACAGCTTAATTTTCTAGAGTGTGTTTGAGCATGCCTTGGGGGTTGCCTGCTCGGCCTTGGGTTTGGGGTCCCTGGCGTGTACCTCCAGGGGTGGGTCTGAGGATACAGTAACGGCATGTAAGTGATAAAGTCTCTGCCACTCTTCCTCTTTCAGAGAATTCGGTCGACAGTGGATGAAAAAGAACAGAAGCAGCTTCTGATGGACCTTGATGTAGTAATGCGAAGCAGTGACTGCCCGTATATTGTTCAGTTTTATGGCGCACTCTTCAGAGAGGTGGGCACTCCAAACTCGCTTCATTCATAGCAGAGTTTGGTTTTTACCTTTTTTTTTTTTACTTTGCAGTTTCCAACTTGCAATAAAGAGGAGAAATTTATTTTACGTTAGGTTTCTTAGCTCTCCACTTTTAACCAGGAGACCCAGATGTCTGGGTGCTGCTGAGCACATACGTGCTATTCCCATTGGTTGTCGTGTCTCTCTGTGTATTTCAGTCTCTCCTTCTTTCCTTCTTTTCTTCTCTCTCAGTGCGCCCCGGGTCTGAGTGTGCTGCCAGGCTGGGCACAGCACTGGGACCCAAGGGTGGTTTCTGTCAGTGGTGGTGAGGTGCGACGCTGGGGAGGAGCTGTATCGCTGTCATGGCAGTGGCTGCTGTGGTAGTGGCAGCAGCTCCCCAGAAGCGTATCTGGGGGGTGTGTGTGTACGTGGCCAGGCTCTGTCAGAGACTCCCAATCGACACACATCTGCCTCAAAGTGCTTTGTACCTGCACGTACGTAAGAAAACAAGGGCAACCGTGCTGGGTCGGACCAAAACTCCTAGCGGGGTGTTCTGTCCTGGCAGTGGCCCACAGGATCTGGTTACAGAAGCGTGTGTGATACTTTGCCATAGCCTTCAGTCGTATGCAGCTGAGTGTTTTCTGAGCTAATGTGCTGTCTTTGTGCTGAGTGATTTTTTTTTTATTTTTTTTAAACTGGATTTTTTTTCCAAGTGTTCAGTTTGCCCATGAATACGTGTACGTTCTTTGCATCCATTTTGCTCCCTGAGGGACACTTCCCTTGGTTGTCCACCCCTCGTTTGAAGGCCATCACCTTAATTCATTTTGAATTTTCATCCTGCTGTTTTGAGTGGTGCCCCTAATAGTTCCCCTAGTGTTTGTATTTGAAGAGGCGGTAAATAGTTGATCTTTATCCATCCTTTCTGGGCCACTGAAGATTTTATGGACAGTTGCCATATTCCCCCTCTGTCATGTCTTCCCCAGCCTGGTAAGTGCCAGCCTGTGTCATACACAGAACCCCTTCCAGACCTTTGATCGCCTTTCTTGCTGTTCTCTGCATTTTTTCCAGTTCTATTCTGTCTTTTCGGGGCAGATACCAAAATTGCGTGACTCTTCTTGTAAAGAGCAATATCTGCAATAGCTAGCCTAAAGGCTGTAATTTTGCTGGGCCCTTTGGTGTACATAGATAGCATGTGCCGTGGAGTGGGTTATTCAACATGATGCTTCCATGAGTGCTTCCAAGTGAAGAAGAGAATTAGAGCGTTGAGAGCTATGTCAGCTGACCACAGTTAATCCTGACATATTTTAGTTGTTCATGGACAGGAATGCGATGTTAATCACTGCATGTTTGTGACTGTTTTAGCATCTACTTGTTGTAATTTAAGGTAGATATTATGCCGCAGGGCCACAGAAGGTATCCTTCTCTCTCCTTGTACCTTTACCCAAGTACTCCTATTGCTATCCAGCTTCAAATGACCAGTAAAAACAGTTGGGAAGCTGGCCTTCTCCATGCAGCCCAGACAGTCTTATGCCGTGGCTGGAGGCCAGTCATCGGCCCGAGCCGAGTCTGTTTAGTACAGGCAAAAGAGGAACATAGCCCTGGTCAGCAGCGCTGGGTTGCAAGTGTTTGGTCCATTTGCAAGAACAAGAGTTTTGGAGAAGATGAATGGGAAATCCTGGCTACTGCATCTCCTTCCTCCAGAGAGCAGCAGCTCCGGCAGCTCTTCTGCAGGTGTGGATTATTCCTCTCCTGTAGGTGACCCGGTGTTGAAGCTGGCACAGTGTAGGGGGGTAGAGGTGTAGTCTTGCCTGTTACCCACTACTTCAGCACAAATTCAGTACACCTGCTCAAGGGAAAAAGGAAAATAGAGACCCACTGGCCTCTAGTTGTCTTTGCATATTATTGGGTATAACAGCCTGTGCAGAGTCTTTCGGGTCTTTACTGTGGAACTGATAGAGAAAGAAGGTCAATGCTATAGTTAAAGCCCAAAACTGGGACTGAATATTCAATTCCTGCTTCTAGAGTTTCTGCCCCTGTAATTTTGGCAGGTCCTCCGTCTTTAAATCTCAATCTCTAAAATAAGGATAGTAATCCTTTCTTTTCCCATGCTCTGCTTTTTATTATGTGTTTAAACATGAAGCCATTTTGGGCGAGGAGACATTGTCCATGTGCACACAGCACAAGCTCCTACCAAGTGTCGACCCTCAGCCTTGGCTGAAAATTTCCAGCTTTGCTGAAATACAAATGATAAGGCTGTCAGCTGTTGTGAAGAAAAGTCGCTGAGCAAGACAGTATCTTGCCAGATGCTGATGAGCAACATGTTCAGAGCTGTGCGAGCCTGTCACCTCTCTGCAGCTTTAGGTGCATCCCAGGATGTAAGTGGAAATACAAAAACCTACCTTGATCAGCATCCAGACGTCAGCCTGCCTTCTGCTGCACCCTTTTTCTTGTCTAAAAATCCTGCCCTTCTGCAGCCAGGCAGAGCTCCTTGGGTCCTCCTCCTGGGAAGGGTTTCAGTGAGGTCACTCAGGGTTATATCGTGTCGGCCCCTGGAATTCCCTTTTCCACCCACCCTCAGCATCAGTGGTGTTTGTTTCTAAGATGAAAGCAATCTTCCCCTCTCCTTGGTCCCGTACTGCCAAGGTGATGTTCCAAGTCACGTACCTCAAAGGTACACAGGGTGAGCTGGGATGCTTGGGTAAGTTTTTCTGTCTTGTCACATTAATTACATGTTCTAATATTAATTACGTCTTTTAAAGCTAGGAAACTGACAGCAGAGATGCACAGAAAGGAAAAAACGAATTTCACCAGTATGTTTGAACCTGTCTCACCGCCCCCACTCTGCTTAGCAGATCTGTTCCCAAAAAACTGTGACCGATCCAGGTCACTGCTGCACCATCCCCTGGAGTGTAAGAGCACATGGGACATTACTACAGACTGAATTTCTCTCAGGAAGTCCTACAGCAAAACATGTATAAACAAAGCTCTTTGTTCTAGCGTTTCAACATGAAAAGTAAGGAACTAAGTTCCAAAAGGCAGATCCTCTTGGGACCGTCTGCTCTGAGACAGCATTCAGATTTTCCAGGGATGGATGGAGCTAAAGGTAGGAAGTCTTCTTCTGCCTGCTCCTAAAAGGTGAAAGACTTCCATTTGAGCCCCTGTAGAGGAACTTAAACATTGAGGAGGCAACTCTCACAGTCAGATGATTGGCAAGAAGGTTATAACAGCTTCAGGAGCCGCAGCGGGGCAGCCGGGCGGTTTTGAGAGGCAGGTGGCCTTTCTGGAGGAGTGAGCTGTTGGTGCGGAGAACCAGAGCTAAGCTCTTGGATCCTGACAGTTTGGGGAGTGGGAATAGTAAACCAAATTGGACAAAACTGCTTAAGGAGTTATTTTGAAGACAGACAAGTATCCCTAACTGAAAGTTAGGAAAGTAACTGTAAACAGACAAGTTACAGTTGCAGCCTCCATGACTATGACAAGTTTGATTTGGAAAGGCAAGAAAATACTACACAAATATTTTTCCCTAGCTGTATTCTGTCTCCCTTGTTCAGCAAGCATTTTCTGATAGGAAGGGTCTTCTCTGGGAACTGGTCCTGCTTGTCCCTCAGCAGCCAGCATCTTAACACATATTATTTGCTTCTTGTTCTTTAATCATAGGGGACGTCCTTCTGTTACTATGTATGTCTTTGTATATAATGTAATGTGTAACAATGCAAAAACTACAAGTTGATTGCTGGGTACGGGACTTTGCTTGAGTTTATCAGCACCCATTAGATGAGATTAAATTGCCTGTTTAATGAAACAGTAACAAAGCTGAAAAAGTAGAAGATGACATTTCAGCCTTTGCATGGAGTAAGGGGCTTCATTGCACTGGTGCCAGATAGCACACCTGGGGTCAGGTCCTCCATGGGACAGTGCTCTGCTCACTCTTGCTCCCGTTGATGAAGCCCTGACCTTCACATCACTGTGTTACGCCTCCCGTGATGTTGCAGCATCCTTCACTCCGCTAGTGCAGCTGTTGAGCGAACTGCTCCATTACTTGGTTCTCTAACGATTCTAGGTAGAGAAAATAAACCTCTTTTTTTTTTTTTTTTCAATAACAGAAAGAGTCCCTGGGCACTGATGTTGTGTTGTGTGGCAATTGAAATGACTTTCATGTTCGCAGACTGACATGCATCTAGTAAAGGCGGGAGAATGAAGAGAATCAGAAAGAGAAAGGCCTGGAGGAAAGTGCACAAGGGGTAGTTATACCACTGGCTCTGTTCCTGGTTACACTGGCTATAGAAGGGATTCAGTGGCTGATGAGTCATATAATCATTGAATCATAGAATGGTTTAGGTTGGAAGAGACCTTTGAAGATCATCGAGTCCACCCCCCCTGCCCTGGGCAGGGACACCTCCCACCAGGCCAGGTTGCTCCAAGCCCCATCCAGCCTGGCCTTGAACCCCTCCAGGGATGGGGCANTTGAACCCCTCCAGGGATGGGGCAGCCACAGCTTCTCTGGGCAACCTGGGCCAGGGGCTCACCACCCTCATTGTAAAAGATATCTTTTTTTATGTCCAAGATAAATCTGCTCTGTTTCAGTTTAAAACCATTGCCCCTTGACCTGTCACTACAGGCCCTGGTAAAAAGTCTTTCTTTGTCTTTCTCACAAGCCCCTTTATATATTGAAAGGCCGCAATAAGGTCTCTTGGAACCTTCTCCAGGCTGAACAACCCCAACTCTCTCAGCCTGTCTTCACAGCAGAGGTGTTCCAGCCCTTCGATCATTTTTGTGGCCTCCTCTGGACCCACTGTACCAGGTCCATGTCTGCCTTGTGTTGTGGAGCCCAGAGCTGGATGCCGTGCTCCAGGTGGGGTCTCACATGAGTGGAGTTAGAGGGGGAGATATACCTCTTTTGACCTGCTAGCCACGCTTCTTGTTACGCAGCCCAAAATACAGTTGGCTTTCTGGGCTGCAGGTGCATGTTACTGGCTCATATCCAATTTTTTGTCCACCAGTATCCCCAAATCCTTCTCTGCAGGGCTGCTCTCATCCCCCAGTCCTTATTTATACTGGTGAGTGCCCCAACCCAGGTGCAGGATCTTGCACTTGTTGAACTTCCTGAGGTTTCCCCTGGCCCCATGAAGCCAGTGGGTTTCTCTGTATGCACCATTGGGAGCCCTGACTCCTGCAAATGCACCCAGAGCTTCCCACATCAGTCATCCGAGATGCTGTATTGAAGAGGATCTGGTTACTCATGTCCATTTCTTACCTCTCAAAGTAGTACTTGCTAGGTGCGGGAGAAAAAAAGGCGATTGCTAGGATTTCTGCAAAGATTTCACTTGAGTCGCTTTATTCTAGTGAGGAGTGCTAAGCCGTAGGGCTGCATTGGGCAACACGAAGACTTTTGCCCTGAGTGTTGTTGTTTGGAGGGTTTTTAGGTCTAATTGGAAAAAGCAACCTTCTTTTCTTGCATGCATGCTGCAAGTTTTACAGCTAATCGAGTTTGAGACACTACCTGTAAGGCTGGGAATATTTGGTTTTTTATCATGACCACACTAATCGCTCTTTCAAAGTAACTGTTCCTGTTACTTTTCTTCTCAAGAGAAGAGGAAAAAAGTCTTGTTTGACTTGGGATCTCAGCAGTGACTTCTGCACAGTGCGAATGTAGCCAAGCCAAGTTTAAACAAACAAGCTCAATAGCTGATAAAATTATTCAATGAAGAATTCATAGCAAGTTGCAAAACATACCTGGGAAGCCAGGGGACTTAGCCTGTGGGGACCTTCTGCTGGTAGGAGAGAAGAGCTAGTATGGATGGGTCAGTAGCACAGTGCTGACGTTCCTGTGAATTGTGGACAAATCCTGGGTCAGTTGATAGAAGGTGTTTGTTCTCTTTGCTGTTGATGCATAACACTATTTCTGTGGAAGTCTTCAGCTGTCTTGGCCAAAGATACCTTGTCAAGGTATCTGTCTCCATGATCAGTCCCTGGTCCATAGGAAAAGTGTCCTGTGTCACATAAGGATATATGAGGGTGTAGACATGGTTCATTCACTCTCACTAGCGTAGATGCAACTTGCATAAAAAGTTGGCTGCTCCCTGCAGTGCGCTAATCTGCTGAGCCTTCAGGGTTGGTATCACAGAATGGTTGAAGTTGGAAGGGGCCTCTGGAGTTCACCTTGTCCAACTCCCATGCTTAAACAGGGCCACCTAGGGCCACTTGCCCGGGACCATGTCCAAATAGCTTTTGAGTATCTCCAGGGATGGAGACTCCACAGCCTCCCTGGCCAGCCTGTGCCAGCCCTCAGTCGCCTTTTGTTGTGGTTTAACCCATCAGGCAGCTAAACACCACCCAGCCAGTCACTCACTCCCCAGTGGGATGGGGGAGAGAATTGGAAAAAAGGTAAAACTTGTGGGTTGAGATCAAGACAGTTTAGTAGGACAGAAAAGGAAGGGAAAAGAACGATAATGATAAAAGAATATACAAAACAAGTGATGCACAATGCAGTTGCTCGCCACCTGCTGACTGATGCCCAGCCAGTCCCTGAGCAGCGGCTGCCACCCCCCGGCCAACTGCCCCCAGCTTTGTGCTGAGCACGACACCGCATGGTGTGGAATATCACTTTGGTCAGTTGGGGTCAGCTGTCCTGGCTGTGTCCCCTCCCAGCCTCTTGTGACCCCCAGCCCATCACTGGTGGGGTTGTGCGAGAAGCAGAAAAGACCGTGACACTGTACAAGTACTGCTCAGCAGTAGCTAAAACATCCCAGTGTTATCAGCGCTGTTTTCAGCACAAATCCAAAACATAGCCCCATACTAGCAACTATGAAGAAAATTAGCTCTGTTCCAGCCAAAACTAGCACACCTTCACAGTGAAAAAGTGTTTCCTGACATTCAGAAGGAACCCCTGTGCTTCAGTTTGTGCACATTGCCTCCGGTCCTGTCACTGGGCACCACTGGAAAGAACCTGGCCCCATCCTCTGCGCACCCTCCCCTCAGGTATTTATCTACATTGATGAAAGCCAGCCGCATCCTGGGCTCATCAAAAGAAGCGTGGCCAGCAATGCGAGTGAGATGGTTCTGCCCCTCTACTCTGCTCTCATGAGACCCCACCTGGAGTACTGTGTCCAGCTCTGGAGTCCTCAGCACAAGAAGGACATGGACCTGTTGGAGCAGGTCCAGCGGAGGCCACAAAGATGATCCGAGGGCTGGAGCCCCTCTGCTGTGAGAACAGGCTGACAGACTTGGGGTTGTTCAGCCTGGAGAAGAGAAGGCTCTGGGGAGACCTTGGAGCCCCTTCCAGAACTTTCCCATGCACATCAGCACTTTTTTGTATTTGATCAGAAAGGGGGTGGGTGACCAGTACCCAGTCATCCCTGTCAGTCTTCCTTTTTGATCTCAGTAAAATTCATCAGCTTTGCCAATAGGTAAGTCCTTTCAAGTCCCAGGAGGAGATAAGAATTTGTAAAGTTTTGAATCTTGTCCCCAGCCTTAATGAAGCTGCATGATTGAAAAAGCCTGTCATCTTTTTTCATTGATCTTGCTGACGTGAATTCAAGTTGATCAGGTAGATTTTTATGTTACCGGATCAATAAATGCCCACCCACAACCAGGATTTCTATATGGCATATTCTGGAGGAGACCAGGTAACCCAAGTCTATCCTGGTGCTTCTGAATCATGTACAGGTTTTTTTAGTGCTTAAATTAACATTGGATAACAATTTATTGTACTTGTTTGGGCATTCAGTAACACATACATCCCAGCCCTGCAGATGCACAGAGTACGTTGTGAAGCTTTTGTGACGATGATGGTCCTAATAAGGTTGCCAGTTGTTTCACTTCAGTTTGCTTTTGCTGTACAGACCCCAGCCGTTGTAACCCGGGTGACTAAAGACACTCACAATATTGGTGCGATTGGGCACAAATCCAGGCTGTAGGTGGTCAGTAGTGTTCTGGTGTTCCTGTACACATCCAGTCCCCCGCAGCCTCAGCACAATAACACAGGAATGTAGCACAGTACCATGTTTTTTATGTAAAGCTGGTCAAAACGGAAGCAATGTTTTGAATGGTCCTGCAGCCAGTAGAACAAGTCCATGTTTGCGGATAGATTGTGAGGGTCTGGGGTGGTTCCAGTTCTCTTGATTAATGCACATCCCTAGTACTGGATCCACGTTGTTTTCTGTGAGCCGTTCTCAGTAACATGGAAGTGCCTCAACTGCACTTTGCATTTGTGGTCAGTGCTGAAAAATGAAATTTGCTGCATGTGTTGCCTAATTTAATTTCTGCAGTTTAAATCTGAGCAGGTCCTGAGCCTAATTCATCCGTAGCCAATCTGTTGTTCTCCAGCAGCCTGAACTCACCTTTCTCCATGTCTTCTGAAATGCCGGTCCTGTCCTCTGCCCGTTGCACTGCACTTGCCTCTTTCATGGGGGTGTCTCTGCTTCCGTGTCCAGCACAGCACTTTTTCAATCAGTCCCTTCTGCTTTGTTTTGGGTGAAATGCGTGTTTTCTGGGCTCAGGCTTGTAGCCGCCATTTCACTTGGGTGGATGACGTTAGCTCCTGCTCTACCTTGTGCTGATGTAAGAAGCCTGGTGCCAAATGAGCAGTGTAAAATGGGGCTGCCCATGGCCTCTGAACCCACAGTCGCCTTCCCCAGCCAGCCCGCTGGCAGCTCAGCCTTTCCCAGGAAAGCTGATCCACTCTTCTCGGAAGGGAGAGGCTCTCCTTGGAGGCGTCATCCCTCCTTCGGCAGCAGGCGGTGGTGGATTCACTGTCACTGAAGCAGCAGTGCACGCAAAGCTGGTGGCACGTGGGACGCTTCCTGGCCGCTTGCTGTCTGTATGGCTGGAAACAGCCTTGCAGGTGCCTGAGCAGCCCCAGACCAAGCTGGGTGGCACTGCTGCCTCTGCTGATGCCGGCGTGCAGTGTCTGACAGCACCTTTCCTCTTCCTGCTAAACCAAGCCCTTGGACTGGAGGCATCTTAGCAGATGCAGTACCTTGGCTTGTGTGTCACAGGAGGTCACTCTGAGTAGTTGGAAAAGCCCTTTTTAGCCTTAAAACTTGGGGCTCTTCAAGTTTTTTAATTATCAGAATATAACTTGAAAATTGCTGCTGGCTCTCGCGAGCACCAGGAGCTTGCTTCAAACAGAAGTGACTTGGGTGTGCAGGGTGGGAGCACGGGGCTTTGCCACACCTCCAGCATGTCCACACCTAGGTTTTTTTCCTAATTTCATTTCCATGTGTTAACATAGTTTGGTTGGTTTGCGTTTTGTCTGGTTGGGAAAAATCGCATTATGTAGGATAATTACTTGGGGAAGTTTCTCCTCTATTTGTGGTTTCTATGTCACAAGAGTGTGCAGCTTATTCATAACCAGAGAGGCATCCCATGCTCTGACCCCCCAGGCAGCCAGGGCCGTGCTGCCTGCACAAGCTGCTGCTCCACACACAAGGGTTTTAGGTGGTGTGTAGCCAGGAGGAGACAACCAGACTAACCACCTCCCTTCTGGCACATAGCTTTTGCCAGCTTACGCAGTTTTAAAACTCAATGTAATGCAGCCTGTCAACGATAGGTGTGAGTACATTGTTTCTGGTGAGGACAGGTCTAGTCCTTGTATTTTGGCATATCTAGCAATGAAGAGTTGCCTGAAGTGCATGAGAGTCTACAGATAGAGCTCACACAAAGCCTTCTGGAGGTGGAATGTTCAAAAAAATTGAAATAACTAAGATCAATGCATGGCTAATCTGTTAATCACCATATGCTTAGACACATACTAAAACAAAAGATGAAGTCCTTTTATAGGTCCTTTTTGTGGGGATCCGTTCTCATCCGCAGCAAATCCATTGCGAGTGGGTAGATTTACAGATATTAGGACAGAATTTGATAAAAAGACATCTTATTCTTCTATGATAAGCTAAGCTTAGCTTGGCTTAACACAGATACTAATATGTTTTACAATTTTCTGCCTTTAAATAGTTTAACTACAAGGTGCAAGTCAACAAAACTTCCCATATACTTGATTTTTTTTTCATTTTCTCTTGCTTAGATTATATATCTGAATGTGGTGTGAAATATCCTCTGTCCTCTGCAGGGTTGTCATAAACTGCAAGGGATTTTTTTAGTCTTACTGTGCATGCTCATGTCTCACTGTACCTTCAGCCTTCTGAAAGTAGTTTTTTGAGACTTGGATTCATCTAGGTTCAGGCATCTAAAATGTAATGTCAGGTCTGAGCTGGTCAGACAGATTCCTCTGCTGGTGAATGGAGTGGGGGAGAGGTACGTAGAGGGGTGAGTCTTCCATTGCTAAAATGAATCAAGATCAATTCCATCCTTCCTGTCAAACGTATGTTGCCATTCTTGTGTGTTTCTGGATTCAGAGGATCTTTTTATGCGCTCTGGCTTTTTGTTTCTTGTTTTAGCCTGGCAGTAACACAAATTCTTTTCTCTTTCCAGGGTGACTGTTGGATCTGTATGGAGCTCATGTCTACCTCGTTTGATAAGTTTTACAAATATGTATATAGTGTATTAGATGATGTTATTCCAGAAGAAATCTTAGGCAAAATCACTTTAGCTGTGAGTATTTTGTTAAACCTTTTTTTTTGTATGTTTTTGAAGCTAATGTGAAAAATTCGGATCTCTTTTCACTTACATGTGAGAAAGATGGTTGATCTGCATGCAGCAGAGCTGCTATTCTTCTGCGGCACCACGGTTTTAATGATCCTGGAGTATATTCTGACTTTCCCATAACATGTTGCGTGATGGAAAAGCAGGTCCGGGGGTTTGTAATCAGTTCATAAAGACACCCCAGGACCAGCTTCCTGCTCTATCTGCTTGAACATCGGTGCTGCAGCATAGACACCAGCCCCCTCCTCAGGCATCGCTGCAATGTGGGCTAGCAGTGGCGTCAGTGGAAGCTGGGCACAGGTCGTCTTATCCCAAGGAAGGTGCCTAAAATAGGTCAGTTGTCTCCCCTTCCCTTGTTTGTAAAGTGAAGGAGGGATTGGGCATTTATAGCCAGGACATGTGAAACCCATCAGACCATTAAAGAGGAAGGGTCTGGTCTCAGTAAGTCTCCTGCCGTCTCTCTCGAGTCAGTGGGGAGAGGTTGGTGGCTCTGTACGGAAGGTGAGTTCCATCTCGTGGTGCCTTTGGTGGTGAAGTGAAGTGAGACGAAGCTCACCCAGGGTGTCCGAGTGCAGGCCTGCTACACAGAGCCCGGTGTCTCCCTTAAGGAGCTCTGTAAAATTGTCCTTGGCTTTACCCCGGGTTGAAGAGCTCTGAGCTTCTGCTTCACCCACGTGAGGTTTGGGGCAGAAGCTTCTGGCAGGGTCAGCTGGGATTTAAACCAACTCTGTCACTATGTCCAACAGGCTTTCTCTTGCTGAAGCTTAGATCCAAGGAGGCCATCCAGTCCCATTCCGCTGCGGACCTGCCTAAAAATCAGTTGGTGCTTTGTTGTTCAGAGACGTAGTGGCTTCTGCTGCCAGAGCAGAAACCTGCACTGGAGGAGAAAGGTGGGCGGCGAGGAGGAAACAGCACTTCAGCTGCCCCAGAGCCTGCTAGAGCTTTTCAGGACCTAAATACTTGAATATGGGGTTGGGCGAGCCTGAAGGACCAGTCTTTTGCACATTGTTCCTCAGTGCTAGCCGTATCCTTGCTGTGGCACAGCTTCAGAGAGCTTTGCAGCACAACACAAACACCCTCTTACCATCATCTTCAAGGCAGTCTTTTGGCCGTAGGTTTCAATGATCCTTTCAGCAGAAGCGAAATGAATTAAAATGGTGAACTTTCAGGGTTTTTTAAAATGATCCTGTGAGATCAGGCTCCCTTAGTGTCTCTTCCGTTTGATGGTGAATGGCTAAATCAGAGCAGCCTCTGCTGCTGCTCCTCACACTGCTGCTGTTCCGGCAGTGGAATGGGAACAGTTGTTACCTACTGAAAAAGTACAGCATAGGGCTTGAAATAAGTCCTTGCTCAAGACACTTAACATCAGAAATTGCTTGACTTCACCTCTCACTCCCCTCTCCCAGAGTGTGATCTTCCCGGGTTACAGCAAGTGGTATGTGTTTACTCAAGCACATGTCCTCTCTGATATCACCTTCTGTTTGCAAGAAAGATTGTGAGAAAAATGCTTTAATTACATGGCATATTACAGATTGATATCTCAACATGTTAAATATTTTTCCACTTGTTCTTGGAGCTCCAAAGGTTTAATGAGCACAGGAATCTTACGACATTTGCTTATTTTTCATCTGTTTTTCTTTCCTAGACTGTGAAAGCACTAAACCACTTAAAAGAAAACTTGAAAATCATTCACAGAGGTGAGTTCATGTCTTTTCTTCCTGCCTATAGAAATACTTGCAAGGATTTTTAAGCGGCCTTTGCTTCAAGTCAAAGTGTAATTAGCACGTGTACTACTGCAAATGTGAATACAGGTTTTGCGCAAGTGTGTCCCTAGTGGCTGTTCCATTGCCCCTTCAGTCTGCGCTTTTCCATAAAAGCGTGGTTTCAAGGTTGTTGGGTGTCCGCCTCTGCTTCTGGGCATGTGGCGTCTTTGGGGCTGGCTCCATCTCCTCTTGCTGCTGGTCGCGATGCCCAGGCGATGACAGGCGCATCCACGCACCCCCCTGCGCCGAGGGGCGAAGGCCGTCACACAGCACTGCCGGTGTCCATTCTCTGCAGCTGCTGTGCTTGAAATGGAAACCTACAGCAGTGACTTACCAGTTTCAATTTCTTTGCCTTGCAGACATCAAACCTTCCAATATTCTTCTGGACAGAAATGGAAATATTAAGCTCTGTGACTTCGGCATTAGTGGACAGCTTGTGGACTCCATTGCCAAAACACGCGATGCGGGGTGCCGGCCGTACATGGCGGTGAGTAGGGCTGAGCTGGCGTGCCCGTGGGCTGGGCAGAACCATACCCTCCTTCTGCAGGCCTGGCTCGGCGCGCTTGTGCCTGTCGTCTGACTCAAGTGTCAGCCTGTTTCCCGTGGGATGAGCACCCCCTTCCCAGATGAAACCGAGCTCTGGATTGAGCACTGCTGCTGGCAACGTCAGCAAAGGCATCCAGGCTGTGGCAAAGTGACCAAATTCCCCTTTTTTTGCTGGGTTCCTCTGCTGTTGCTAGCGGCACTGGACCAGAGAGTTCTCTGTGCCTTCCAGCAGCGCCTGCTCACGCTCCAAAACAGCGCATGGAGGAGGCAGTGCCGTCTGGGTGCAGGATTTTCTTGGTCGGCAAGAAATCCATTTGCCACGGTAAGATTATGTCACAGGAGTTACTGCGGAGCAGAATTATAGTGATTTTTGCCAACCACTTTAATTCCAAAGTGTGCCATAACTGAAATCCAGAAGAATGTGATTCTGAAGGGCAGTGGTAGCAGACCAGCTGTGTGGAAATCGCTCGGGCTGAGCTGTGGCTCCTGGGAGTCTGTCCTGCTCATTGCTTCCCGCCCCCTCACAGGGAGAAGAGCTGTGGTGGCATTTTTCAAAGCTGTCTGAGGGTTTTAAACACTTCTGTGCATCGGGCTCCTTTGAAAATGTGTCTCTTGGTTTCATGTGAGCTGAGGGTGCCTTGCACAGGGAGCTGTGTTTCTGCTGCTGTCAATGTAACTTTAATTTCAGTGGACTGTGTTTAACTCTCATTACTTATTTTACGGCTCTATATGCTGAAAAATGCTGGTTTTTGAGCACTCTTATCTACCATCAAGGAAACAAAAAAGGAAAATCTCTCTCTTTTAAGGTATTGTGCACATCTGGTCCAGGGAACGGCTCTCATGTGGCTTTTATCTGACTGTGGTGTCCAAGGCAAAACCTGTATGCCCCGATCCTGGCCTGGGCAAGTATAGCTTCTGAGTTTTAGAGCATTTGACCTTTTCCATTCAGTGTCCTCGTAGCAGAGCTAGTTACAAAACGAGCTGGAAAGAAGAGCACATATGAGATCTGTTATGGGAGACCAGTGCTGTGGTACAACAAAGTGTGTGCGAGCTCCCGAGCTACGTTACATAGTGAAATGGGGCAGAATGGGGCAGTTCGTTTAAATAAAGACCTCGTGAGGCTGGAGAGCAGGCAGAAGGTGGTCTCTGCTCCGAGCACTTCTGGCAAGCGCGTGGAGGTCCCTGCAGGGAAGGGGGTGGTCAGAGCTGCCCGGTCTGTGGGGCTGGTGGGGCGTGGGGCGCTGACGGCAGCAGCAGAGGGGGGTGCCCCAGCTGGGCTGGGGCTGGTGCAGGCTGAGCTTGTCTCACCGTGGCCTGGGCGTTCGCATCTCAGACCGCAGGCGCTTCTGATCGCATCCCTCTGTGGAGTTATGACTGTTGTTGACTTTTCCCTGTCCTGTGAGGTGTGTATTGGGTCTGTAAATAGGGCTCTTGAAAAATTGCTCACTCCTGTCCCCCTCCCAAGTTCAATGGGCTATAATTACAGGAATTAATGTTCCTACTTTTTCTTAAAACTGTGGGTAGGTGGTTAGCTTTGCACAGGCCATTGGTTTAGTCACGGCAGCACGTCTGTAAATAGCTGCACTGCTTCATTTCCCCTGGGACTCAGGTGGGTGGGTGCTGCCTTGTCTTTCCTCCCTGTCTGTGCGTATCCACCCTGCTGTTTGTGCATCACCATCACCAGCTCTAGACTCTGTTGGATTTTTAAGTGAGCAAAAGTGTTTCAGTTTAGTTTGTGATTTTAAGAGCCTTGGCACGGTATAGGGTTTGTGGGATGAGCCAGCGGCTGGCAAGCAGTGTGGGAGACAGCTGGCCTCTTCCCTCCTGCTCTCCGGACTCAGTGACTCCTCTCCAAGTACATGAGCATTTCCATGTACTGGGAAGTCTGGGAAATGGGGAGATGTCCCCAGCATGCAGGCACATCTGCCACCTCTTTCTCCACACCAGTGGAGGCTGATGGCCGCGTGATGCTGTGATCAAACCTGAATGTACCTGGGATGGAGTTAGGCCAGTCACACTCCTTTTGAAAGGATTTTTTTTTTTTTTTTAGTGCAAAATAGGCAACTATTTTTGGTACAAAATAACGTGACTTTGTTCAGCCAGGGAGGGACTGATAAGGGCTGCTGGATGATGCTCTCTGACGATGAGAGTGTCTTACTCTGCAAGGCCCACTTGGCCCGTGGCATTTGCAGTAATTCTTGTGGCGTGAGCACTTGCCCGACGAAGGAACCTGATAACACCGTGTTCACTGGAGCTGGGTCCCCAAATAACCCCTGATAACAATAACATTAGATGTGGGCCAGTGTGACTGCAAGCAGCCTGGTTAGGCAGCAGGAGCCACGTCCAGCTGCTAAGCCAGTGCTGTGTGGTTTAACCAAAATTGTAAGAGCTGTCACAGAAAGCAGCATATTAGCCATGGAGCTGCCAGTGCTGGAGAAGTTGCTTTGCTTTTGGCTTTGAATTCCCCTGTGAACATTATATTGAAGTACATGTTGGTGCCTTGTGTTCTCTGAGAGAAAGGAAGGAAGGCCCGGGCCCCGGCCTGCCCGAGGCAGCAGCCTGCGCCCGCAGCAGTCCGGGCCGTTTGCTGAGCGCTCCCAGACGCGTGCTCGGGCCAGCAGCGGGGCTTTGCTCTGGGTGAGGTTTCACAACATGCTGGCGGCAGCCTTAGACCTGCAGTGGGGCTGAGATCGCTCCCGGCCAGCCCCTGGTCCTCCCTGGCGATCCCTGCGCCGATTCCCGGGGTGGCGGGTGCTGCTGGTTTGGGTGGGAGGGGAGGCCCTGGGTGCCAGGCTGAAGCTGGCTGTGTTTGTGGCATTACTGCTTTTGCCTTCTCAATGCTCAAGTGAAAACGGTTTCTGTGTCAAAGAGGAGGGATGAGACTGGAAGCGCCTGGTTTAGGTAGGGGAGGACCCAGCCAGTGTGAGGACGGACGTCCTGCCCTGCCCTGCTCCTCTGGGACCTCTCCAGGGGCAGAGTTTGATGGTGTCACACGTGTCCTCGATCCCTCAGATCCTTTTCCCAAGTCACCCGGGAGCTGCCTGCTGTGAGCTGCAGCCGTGCCCGGGTGCCAGTGCCCCGCGCTGCTTCGCCCAGCCTGCCCGGGCTGCCTGCTGGGCAGATGCTGCTGCAGAGTTGTGGAGATGAGGGAGTGTTACGGTGTGAGGAACCCGCAACAATTTATGGTCATTTAGACAATTACTCTCTCATCTGGTGGCCCCTCCCCACCCAGAAGGGGGAACCAGGGAAAAAAATAAGGAAACCAATGGCTGAAATATGAAGTGATTTAATGGAATAGGACTAAATAATTAACAGTAATCATACTAAAGAACCAATATTGATTCTGATACCAATATAAAATATACAAGGATTATACCCAGCCCATTCCATCAGCAGAAGCCGTGCGCTCCCAGCCGGGGACAGCAAACGTGGGACACTGCGAGCGCTGCGGCTGCGGGAGGAAGGGAAGGGCTCAGGGCTCTGGGCTCTGGCACCGGGGCGAGGAGTGCTCAGGATGGCAGCCATCAAGGGAGAGAGAGAACTTCTCAGCAAAGTCTCTAATTTATATTGAATGTGATGTTCATGGTATGAAGTAATCCCGTTGGCAGCTTGGGTCAAGTGCCCGGGTCTTGTTCCTCCTCATCCCCGCACCTGGTGAGCTCGAAAACACTGAGACATTGAAACCCGCGCACCAGAGCTGGCTATGAAGTAAATATTTTCACAAATTCAGACATTGGAGTCTTCTAAAAGTTTAGTTTTCCCAAGCTTTAGGAGAGACTTTGCTGAAAAATAAAAATACTGAAAGAGGAATTAGTCCCGTGTCACAGAATCACAGACTGGTGGGGGTTGGAAGGGACCTCTGGAGATCCTCCAGTCCAACCCCCTGCCAGAGCAGGGCCACCCAGAGCAGGTGGCACAGGAACGCGTCCAGGCGGGTTCTGAATGTCTCCAGAGACGGAGACTCCACCACCTCTCTGGGCAGCCTGTGCTAGTGCTCTGCCACCCTCACAGGAAAGAAGTTTTTCCTCATCTTCAGATGGAATTTCCTGTGTTCCAGTTTGTGCCCGTTAGCTCTTGTCCTGTCACCAGGCACCGCTGAGAAGAGTCTGGCTCCATCCTCTTGTCACCCACCCGTTAGCTATTGATGAGCATTGATGAGATCCCCTCTCAGTCTGCACTTCCCCAGGCTGAACAGCCCCAGGGCTCTCAGCCTTTCTTCATGAGAGAGGTGCTCCATTCCCTTGATCATCTTCGTTAGCCCTCTGCTGGACTCTCTCCAGCAGTTCCCTGTCCTTCTTGAACTGGGGAGCCCAGAGCTGGACAGCGGACTCCAGCTGTGGCCTCAACAGGGCAGAGTGAGTGTCACTCAAACCATGACAGGGGGTGGGCAAGGGAATGCACAGTGCTGGGGGGTCAAGCAGCCTTCTTGGTGCTGATGCATGACCTGTGTCCCAGCAAACGCACTTCTGCTTGTCCCTGCCTGTGCAGGAATAGAGGGCCAGCGCGGACCCCCGTCGCTGCAGTGCTGCTGCTCGGGGTGTCTTTCCTGCTCCTCATTTCTCCCTGGCAAAGATGGGCGCTCACTGGCATCAGCATTTGGGGCTGGAGAGAGGCTGTATCCCCGCGCTTGGATGGCTCATGCACGGAAAAGGAAAAATTCCCAAGGCAGGTGACAGTGATGGCTCTGAGCCCCACTCCCTGCGCACATAGAGGCTGCCGGGATGCGGGAGCTCTCGGGATCCTTTACCCAAGCAGAGCTGCAGCGAGAGCCTCTGCTTCAGCTTTACATTCCTGACCCAGTGCCCAGGTTTTCATCGGGCTCAGCCATTCATTGATCTGAACAGGCAGGCTCTTGGTTTGAATTCACGCAGCTAAAATCCTCTTGGATGTTCCTGAATATTGTTGTCTGTTGGACTTTTTTTTTTGCCTTCTTTTTTCCCCCCTCTGAAACTTAGCACCCAGCCATAATTTTTATGACTGTGAAAACAAATTTGAGAGGAGACTGGGAGACATGTGGCACCGTCCCTCTGCGAGCAGCGGGGACTGGACCCAGCCGCTGCCACCCGCGGCGTGGCAAATGCCGGGGGAGATGCCTGAGCTCTGAGAACAGCCCTCCCGGCTCGCGTGCTGCTGCTGCCACCCGCCTGCTTCAGGGGCTTCAGCTGAGAATGTCACTTCCGCTTACTCATTCACTGGCTAAAACCGTCCGTGAGGTTGGCCCAGCATGGGACTTCTCCTGTCCAAACTTGGCTCCTGGCATCAGGCGGCGCAGAGGGGCTGCAGGGCTGAGCTCCTGTCTCTGCGTCGGCACCTCCACCCTGGCATTTTCCTCCTCACCCGTGCAGGTGTGTCAGTAGCTGCCTGTGTAAGCAGACTGCTCGGCCAGAAGTATTGCAGGCAGGATGTGAGTTTTGTGGAGGAGAGTATTCAAAGGGGGGAAAAATTGTTTTGGCCACTAGGATTTACATGGGGAGTGCCTAAAAGTCAGGTTTGGGAGATGGTTGCCCTCGGGAGGCATCGGAGGTTCAGCTGGAAACAGCAGCAGCTCCTGCTTGCAGTGGGTTTGCCCTGTGCGGGGCACAGCTGGCTGTGCTGGGGCAGCCCAGGGGAGCCCCCACCGCCGTGATTAGCTGCAAGAAGGCTAATGGGAAGCCACAAACAGGATGTGACCATCAGGGCAGTGAAGATGCAGAGAGGGATGCACAAGGCTCCTTAGGGCAGTGAGGAAGCGAAGTGTTGTGCAGGTCCCAAGTCTGCAGGTCTCCCGTCCCCCCGGAACCTGTTTGGCTCTCGCTGCTCGTGCGGGTGAGGATGGTGGGATTCTCTTCAGGAGGACACATGGTGGTTTTGCAGGGGGACTGTGCAATCCTTTTGCTCCCGCGCAGGCTGTGGGGCTGCTGGAGCCTCTCGTCAGTACCAGCCTGTTCTAGAAGAGTCTGAGAAGACCCCCCTGCCGAGTTGTGAAGTTCAGACTGGACCCCCTTGCTTTCTAAACTCCTTCTCAGAGAGGAGTCCAGGTGCTGCTGCGTCCAGTCTTAGCCTCCGACTGTAAAGAAGGGTTCGGACCCTCGGTTCTGCCACAGGGTTGGTTTATTGCAGCTCAAGCTGGGTAACTCTGAAGAGACCCCTCTTGGTTGTTTTCCTGTGCCTTTTAAGGTGTTCATGCGCCTGTTCATGTGACATGCACAGACCTTTTGTCCAATCAATTTTTTTAATAATCTTTAAATAGATTTAATAGCCATCTTTCAAATTTTATCTACTCATGCAGTTTCATCATCCTTCCATCTTGTCCGCGCTTGGGTCTTATCTATTTTCTGTTGACTTCAGATGGAATGTTTTCTCTCTTTCTTTGAAGGTCCTTTCCTTGAATTATAGGCTTGGTCCAGTTCATCTCGTTGTGCAAGACTCCCAGTACTTCTCCTTTTCAACCAAGCAAAGGTTCAACTGAAGTTCAGTTACGGTTTGCAGCCCAAGGCTTCCACACTCATCACTCATGCCAAGCAAAATCGTTCGCGCCAAGCAAAGCCACTCAAGTTTCAATTCAGTGTAATTTTAAGTGATCGCACAATTAATTCTAATATTCTATAAGTAAATTATTTTAATCACCAACACAGCCTACCCCTGGCATCACGGTCTGGATGCAACTGAGTCTGGCATCCACCTCCCCCTTACATTCCCTGCTGCGGCGTGACCCTTGGTGGTGGAGCACACAGGGCACCCCGCCTGGTTCAGGACGAGGTACTTCAGCGTTCATGGAGTGCAAAAGCTCCTGATTTCCCATAATGTGGATCGGGGCCAAGATTTGAGCTGGGGGTAAGGGCTGTGCTTTGCAGGTGGAAACTTTCTTGGGTGAGGAGGCCAGAAGGACAGCCTGTTGAACGCAGCCAGGGAAGCCTCTTGATCCCGTGCCCAGACCAACAGCTTCTGGTTGAATGGAAGACATCTTTTAGAAAGAGAAACCAAATTTTAAGGCTCAAACTGCTAGTGACTCCATTTGCCACATGATGACTCACCTTTGCTGATGACTATCTGCATTTCGTTATGTTTGATTTCTGGTTAGGATGTGTGTAACTTCATCTCTGGGCACCCTCTCTTGGTTCCCTCTCTCTACTGCATCAGAGAGTCCTCTAGGATCAAATCCTATTGCTCTGCTTCCTGCTGGACTCCTTTCCTTTTCAGCATGTGTTTGGAAGCTTGCACGTTGGTTAGGCTTTAAGGCTGTGGAAAAATAACTGGGTTTCCTGCAATTCAGTCTTTTGTAATTACTTCAAGGACTTCTAGAGCATCCCCACCAAAATTGCAGGCCCTCAGTGAGGTTCTGTGACAAAGTTACTTGGTGGGGCTGAAACGACCCCTTACAGCCCTCCAAAACTGCTGCCTCGCCAGAGCTTGGCCCTGTTAATCTAATAAAGTTCTTGGAAGCAGCGATGGGGATGGTATTGAGGGGTTGCGTCGAACTTTGGGTACCCAAGTGTGGCCTTCCAAAACAACGCCAGAGGGAGAAGCCCTCCAAAGTTTCTGTCCTGCATTAAAGTGTTGGAGAATCTACCACAGTGCCCATGAAGTTGTCCTGGTCATTAATTATGCTCCTAATACCATCTTTTTTAATGTCTTGTTTTAATGGATGGCTGTGGACTCTTGTTCCTGCTTTGTTTGCAGAATCGACTACTTAATACTTGCCACAGCTTCTTTCCCCAGTAGGTACTTTCTGACTCTGATGTAGTCACCTCTTAAGCTTTTCTTTGAGGAGATTAGCGACTGAGCAGCTTATGGTCTTAAGGCGGATTGGATTGTATTTTATGGCTATGCTATAACGCCCCCCGCCAGGTTTTTACAAATGTAGACCCTGAAATTTAGCAAACTTCCAGCATTTCTTTCGTCTGCAGAACATATAGTAAGAGCAGCAGTTCCTAGCATGTTGCCCCAGCTACACAGCTTTAATCATGAGGCTCCCCTGGGAGCCCTTCTGTCCTTCTCTAGGAGCCTGTCTGTCACCCTGGGGTGCTGCTTTTCCCGTGTCTGGTCGAGTGGGTCAGCGTCCAGCCTGAGCCTGGCTTACCAAACATTCAGATCACACTAATTCTTCAGGAAGCCTTATTTATCACACTAGCAATATTTTTATAATATGGAGAATTTGGCAACACTCATTTTATATTTTCATGGATACTATTAGCCATAGGCCAAGGGAAGACAACACTGAGGTCCCATTATAGATCCTTTTCCCACGCAATAGAGTCCTTTTAACAACAGTTACACTCTGAACTGTATCAGTGAAGCCATTTATTAATGCAAATCACTGATGCTTGATTTTGTGGCAGCCCAGACAATGTATTGCACTAGTCTGAGTTTATTACAGCCATGCATTTACTTTTTTTAAGAAGACGAAGAAGGTCATTGAGAATAAGCTGTGCCAAGCCCAACGGGACCTCGTTGCCTTCATTAATGTTCCTGCCAATCTTTCTGTGCCTCGCAAATGTCACCATCCGCCAGTCCATCACTTTCCTGGGATCTTCCTGCTATTGAGATGGAGGAATTCAAACTCTGCTAGGAAAGCCAGCTGGGAGGGGACGGTAATCCCATGTGAACGGAAACCAGCGTCTCCACCTGGAAAATGCTGCTGGACAAGTTTTTAAATGAAACATTCTCTCAGAGTAAATATGTAGAGGAAATAGGAGGGGAGGAAAGGCCATTCTCTAGAAACATGATCTCTGCTGATAATCTCCATGCAGCCATGGCTAACCAGGGGGAGGGACAGGAAATCAAAGAACAGAGGGGATTTTGGAAGGAATGTCTGAATGCAGAAGTCCAAGCAGGGATGAATATTTTGGCTGAAGTGTTTTTTGACAATAATAATACTCTGATCTCCTATACAGTGTTTTTCTTCAGAAGGTGTAGAAGTGGTGCACGCAGAGACACTGTTACTGCTGCTCTCCGAGAGGTGGTAGACTGAGGAGCAGGGGGAAGCGGCAGGTCCACCTAGCCAACAAAAATGTTCTCCACTTCCCTGTCAGCTCTTCCACCCATCATGCTGTGTGTCCTTTGCTCTGCTGCATCACACGCTGGACGAGGAGCCATGTTTCTCCCTGCATCCAGGCTGGGCTGCTGCACAGGATGCTGCATAACCCCTGTGGTGATTGGCGCTGTGATACAGGTCCAGAGAAAATAAAGTGTTCATAGCTTTGTCAGTCACCTAGTACTGGAGAGGAGGGCTATAACCGTAGAAAAGACTTCACCCGTCCCAGTGCGACTGCGATGCCTCGCTTGCTCGTGTGAATGACTCACATCTGTGCTCTTAGACTGAAGCTTTTGCAGCACTGAGGTCACCTTCTGTGAGCTCCTACGTGCCCAGGAGGAGATCCAGAAAGCTTGTTAAGCTTCACTGCACATAAAAGTTGAGATCCACATGAAATGAGACACCTCACTTCTTTAACAGCCAGGAGAAGAATTTAGTGTCACCAAAGGGAGATCGCTATCATCTACGGGAGATCGCTATCATTTAAGGGAGATCAGTGTCACCTAAGTGAGAGCCTTCAAAACTCCCCATAGAGCAGAGCAGTAACACCAGCCAGGAGAAGTGGATGGGAGTTCACATCTGTTTGGAGCTCCAGCACCTACCGTAGGGCTTCATCTTGGGCACCGAGGTCTGCACGAGAACCAGCACAGTGAGTCCCCTTGAGGACAGTCCCCTCACAGTCCCCTCACTGCCTGTCCTCTTCTTTCTGGAGATGGTGGTTGTGTCCACGGGGCTGGTGGTGGGCGTCTCCCGGGGAGGTGAGCAGTCAGACTTGTCCTCAGCCTTACCTGGTCCGAACTGCCAGCCCAGCCCTGTAGAGAAGTCAGGGAAGGGGCTCGCAGGAATAAAACGTTTGGAGGTCTCAGCGAGCAGATGAGAGGGAGCTGCGTGCGGCATCCTCGCTCTCTGGAGGAGGAGGAGACAGGAGAAGCAGGTCTGAGAGCCCAGTGAGTCGGTGCCTCCTCACCTGCCCCGCTTTGTGCCCATCGCTTGCATCCCAGCCTGGGCCACGCTGTGACACTGACGCTGGCTGCTGCCCTGTGCTCCACTGGAGTGTGCAGGGGAGAGTGACAACATTTTCCTTTACTGAACAGTAGAAGTATTTCCCAAACTAGTTGTTTATGGTCCTAAAGATGGTTGCCATTGCTGTTGCAGAAGCCTGCAGGCAGCTGTTCAGAGACATCGTTCCCCTCCTTGCTGTGGCTTCAGTTTGGAGTTGGCCCCAAGAGCCATGTCGCTTGGGCAGTGACAGATGCTTCTCTCTGTGAGCCCTTGTGGGGCACCAAACGAGAAAGCCACGGTAATGGGGTCACCACCACAGGGGAGTTGGCATTTTTGTCTTGAGCATCCCTAAACAAATACACATGTGGTATTTTGGTTAACACAGCAGCAGAACAACGTGCTAGGGAGCCGTAACTCTTGGTGCGAGACTCGTACCCGGTTTGCGTCAAGGCAGTGAAGGTCTGTTAGCTCTGGCAGGCCTGGTTCCTGGCTCCCTGTGTGTTTGTGGCTGAATTTGGCACAGCTGACGCTGCAGCTGCACCCCCCCAGCCCTGCTTCCAGATCTGCGGTGCTTTACCTTGCTCCTGCCATCGGCCAGCTCCAGGGAGGTCACTGGACTTCACGTGTTTTTTAGTGTGAGAAGATAGTCTTCAACAGAGGCTGGCAGCTTCCGTCTCACATCCGTCTGTCCCCATGGTTGCAGCAGAGGGAGAATTTGTATCATGTAGATTTTGTTCTGCTCTTTGTATTGCAAAAATTCGGCTCCTTCTGGTCATTCTTCTCTCCTGGTAACCTTTCATTTTCTTTTAGTTCAGGGATGCATTGGCCTAAGTAGCAAATAAGAATTTGTTATGTACATTTCAATGCCATGTAGGCAGTTTTGAATTTGTGCATGCAGGATAAAATTCCGTGATTCTATAACCAGTGAAAATCCAGATCTGAGCTTCGAGAACTGGGTTTTCCCAGAAGTGCTACTTTGCTCTTTAGCCACATGAAACAGCTGAAGACCGCGGGGAGTCGTGTGTGCATCTGTCCTTGTGTCACAACCCAAATCGCCTGTGTTTCCCTGGGTGGTGGTTTGGAGGCGAGGGAGGATCAGTGCTGCCCACTTCTGCTCGCTTTTTTAGTCAAGATGCTGGTGACGAGGTGGAGACTGAAATGCAGAGAAGCCCCATGACAGCCTGCACCCTTCTTTGTTGCATTCATACCTCTTCGCTGTCAGCACATCCAGCAGAGGGTCTCCATCTCAGCCGTCTCCTTTCCTCGCTTGCGCTTGCCGTTAGGTCACCTGGCAGCAGCCAGGCTTTGTCTGCAGCCCTCATTCCAGGTGCCTGGAGTGTGACATGCTGACTCTTCCTTCGTTGGTGTTAATTGCTCCCATGTCATCTCCATGGAAAATTCCCAGGATTCTTTTGCTCTGTATTTAGACAGAATTTATTTTGGTCCATCCTGCTTTCCCTTTAACTGTGCCACCAGGGTCTAGGGCCAAGTCCCTGTTACTCCATCTGCTGGGTCGTGGTAGAAGGCTACGCCTGTGTGGGTGCTTCGGAGGAGCTCTGTCTCACCAGTGCCACCTACCTCACCAGTCCCTGTAATACACAGCCTTTTAGTACTTCATGCCCTGCCCAAAATACCTGCTCGCCAGGCAGTCCTGTAGTTCTCTGTGCTGCATGGAAAGCGAGTTCTTCTTCTGCAGGCTGTGAACTGCTCCACTCTGCTGCGGCACATCCCTATGGATCCGCGGTGTGGGAGTCCCAGCACTGGCAAGGCCAGCATTCCCATAATTTTGTGTGGCCCTGTGCTGGCTGGTCCCTGGCAGCAGCCTCCAGACATCGTGACGTGTCCCCAGCAGCACACAGGGTTGAGCCACCCACTGCTGTTCCCACGCACCAGTGTCCATCGCATGGGCCCCGTGGTGGTGTGTGTGGGACGAAAGAGACAGTATTTTGTCACAGGGTGGTCCTTGTTCCTGCGAAGTAATTTCATGATGGGAAGGTACGTGCCAGCCAGGGAATCCATCTTCTGTTGCCAGCATTCATGTGGCCTGGCATGGATAGTGACCATGCCCCCGGAGAGCTGCCTCGCTGTGGGGCAGTGGTCCATAGTGGCCTGCAGCACAGGTGGCATCAATACAATCATCAAATCATTGAATCTCAAAATGGTTTGGGTTGAAAGGGACCTTCAAAGATCACATAGTCCAAACCCCTTGCTATTCACTAGATCAGGTTACCCAAAGTCCTGACCTTGAACACTCCAATGGTGGGGCATCCACAGCTTCTGTGGGCAACCTCTTCCAGTGTCTCACTGCCCTCATCGTAAAATATTTCTTCCTGATGTCCAATCTAAACCTGCCCTCTTCCAGTTTGAAGCTATTGCCCCTTGTCCTGTCACTACAGGCCCTGGTAAAAAGTCTTTCTTTGTCTTTCTTATAAGCCCTCTTTATATATTGAAAGGCTGCAATGAAGTCTCCTAGAATCTTCTTTTCTCCAGGCCGAACAACCCCAACTCTCTCAGCCTGTCTTCATAGCAGAGGTGTTCCATCCCTCTGACCATTTTTGTGGCCTCCTCTGGACCCACTGTATCAGGTCCATGTCTGCCTTGTGCTGGGGAGCCCAGAGCTGGATGCCGTGCTCCAGGGGGGGTCATAGAATTATAGAATCATAGAATCATAGGGTTGGAAGGGACCTCTGGAGATCATCTAGTCCAACCCCCCTGCCAGAGCAGGGCCACCTTAGAGCAGGTTGCACAGGAACGCGTCCAGGTGGGTTTGGAATGTCTCCAGAGATGGAGACTCCACCCCCTCTCTGGGCAGCCAGTGCCAGGGCTCTGCCACCCTCAAAGTAAAGAAGTTCCTCCGCATGTTGAGATGGAACTTCCTATACTGTCTCATGAGAGCAGAGTAGAGAGGGAGAGTCACCTCTCTCCGCCTGCTGGCCACAATGTTGTTGTGCCTGAGGGACAGGGAAGGGACAGCTTGGTCTGCTTGACACCCACTCTTGCTGCTGGGAACCAAGAAGGCAGGAGGAGCCACCAGCGTCTGGCAGGAGGGGTTGGAGGCAAGAGGATGCAAGGAGAGCTTTGCACAGAGGGACGGCAGGACTGGTGTTGCAGGGCCGCAATCATGGCAGCGCAGTACCAGGCGCGCTGCTGGGCCGATGGAGTCCGGCTGTTCTGGGGCCTGAGGCCCGGGGCTGCTGGAGGGGCCTGTGTGGGGGCCATAGGCAAACAAGGCTGTTGGGGAGGGGCAGGTCCATCGTGCTGCCCATGGCATTGGGGGCAGGGCAGGGTAGACGCAGCATCACTCGTGAGCGTGATTGATGAGAGTCCCTGGAAATTCCTTTTCAGTCTGTAACCTTCTGTACAAGGGGACAGAGGAGGTGCCTACTGGGTCACATCTACTGCTGGTCTGTTGTTGGTGCATGTTCTTCTATCCACCTTCCCACTGCTGAGATTTTCTGTTTGCTTTCTCAGGAATATTTTGTTCACAGAAATACATCACTGAGACCATTTTGACATTTTTGGTGCTCATTAGGTGATGTTATTCCACGTGTTACTTCCGAGCAGAGGACATCTTTGATTTAGAAGTCTGAGCTCCTCTTGTCCTTCCTGAGCTTGAGTGTGAGCCAGTGCTCACCCACAGGCTCCTACTTGAGATGTTTTTCTTCTCACTGCAATGTCCAGTAACTGCCTAATACACCCAAGAGCATCCCAATGATGAACGTCTGCTGCTTCTTAATCCTTCCTCCCCTCAAATAAGCAAGTAGCAGGGGCTGGGAATACACATTTTCCATTCAGATCCTCCCCCCTCTTGCTGATTTCACGTACTTTTCCCACTCTCTTAGCTACAAAATTGTGGAGAAATGGTCATTGCATTTCTGTTGGCCATATCTAAAGAAATGGATGGTTGTATTAGCTCTTAATTCTTTTAACAGCTCATTTTGTAGCCTGTTGGTATAATGTACCCAATATGGAAAGACTGAACTCATCCAGCAAAGGCAGGATGCTGGGTTGTGAGCAGTTAAAAGCATGGCTTTACCTCCCAATATAAATGTGATTGATTGGTTTAGACTGAGCTACAAGATGAGCATGGGAAGAGCTGATGGTAAGTTTAAGAGAGCTGAATTTTAGTAATTTTGTTATTTTGCATGCCCTCCCATCAGAATTATTGAAAATTCCATCCAAGTCATGGGAGAAATAACTAATACATGAGCTTCAGATGAATGGAAACCACAACCAAAGGATAAGAAAGCAAAGCAAAGGGCAGACCTGGGAGGGTGGGAAAGGCAGCGTGTTCGGGGCATGACCTTTGAAGCCAGCCTGTTTCAAAGCAGATACCGTAACTGGGAGTAAGGATGATAAAATGCATCAGTTGCACTGGGAAGGCAACATACCATGTACTGAGGAGCAGTGGAGACAAGAGGGTTGTAGAAGCCACGTGTAGAACCACTGAAGCTTGGTGGAAACTTCTCTCTTCTCTATGTGGGTATGCATGGGTGGTGGCCTGGGCAAGTTTCCTTGTCGGAGAAGATC
Source organism: Dromas ardeola (assembly GCA_013398915.1). Classification (NCBI taxonomy): domain Eukaryota; kingdom Metazoa; phylum Chordata; class Aves; order Charadriiformes; family Dromadidae; genus Dromas; species Dromas ardeola. Next base: position 4,803 of record VYZM01017492.1, on the reverse strand, counting down.
CTGGTGACGAAGGGAATGGGAGAGATCTGGAAGCAGTCACAGCTGGGACAGCCACGTGGGAGTGGTGGTCTGCAAAGAGGAGAGCTGGCAGCAAGGCAGAGCAACCAGAAGTGCCATGAGGGTTTGGGTGCTGGGAGATATTGTGGGAACGTGGTAGTCTTCTCATGTGGTGGTCCACTGGAGGGTTGAGGTTGCACTAAGGGGCTTCATTCATTGCATGGCACTCTTCAGCTGGTATCTGCCATGAAATTCTATGAAAATGTAGCTTACAAAGCAGCCAGGGCTTTCGTAGTATTTCCTGTACCTGATAATTTAGTATTTTATTGCAATTCAGGTGCCTTTATTGTTATTGTAGTCAAAATTGAATGAGACTCTGTTTCTTTTTATATTTTAATTATTACTTTTTTAACAAAAGAAGACAGAATTGAGGTTTCTCATAAAGATGATATGCAAAGCATAAAGATGTTTTGTGCTGGTTCACCTCTCTGGATAACTTGCTTTTAGGTGCAAATCACCCATGTCTGGCTCAGTATTTTTTTCTACAGAAAACTTTTTTGATGTCTGAAGAACTTGTAACATCATAGTTGCCTTCAAGGGATTCCCAAAACCTTGTAAAGAAGAGCTGTTCTTAAAATGCATTGTTTTTAATACCTCCTGAGGTTAAGCAACCTCAGAAGAGTTCCGATAGATTCTGCTAAACCTCAGTTCCCTGGGCTGGTGGATGAGATGTTTATGATTCCCTCGGGCCAACTTTGCTGTAAAAACAAAGAAAGTAAGACTTTGTGTTAAACGGAGCCGAACTTAAAACAGAACTAAACAAATAGACAATAACAATTATTCAAGCTGCGTGTAGAAAAGACAAAAAACCAACAGTGATTGGACTGTGCTGAATTGCCGTTTCAGATCACCTTTTACACTATGCCTCCATAAAATCAATGTTTGATTCCTTAAGGTGTTTCTCTGCAGGGGTTGGATGTCTGCCCTGGCAACAAGTTTGCCTCTAGGGTTGTGCCAGGCTCTGCCCAGCGGGATGAACTTGGAGTTTTTTCTAAGTTTGCAGATGCTTCTCATTCCTTGCTGCATGGCTTGGTGTTTGACTGCTCCTTCTTCCTGTTTCAGCCTGAAAGGATAGATCCCAGCGCATCCAGGCAAGGCTATGACGTCCGCTCAGATGTCTGGAGCTTGGGGATTACATTGGTGAGTGAGTGGGTGTTACACCCTCTGCTGCGCGGTACGGTCCTGGTGGGTAGCCTTGGTGCACTCTGCAGTGTGATGGAGTTGGTTGGTGTCAAACACGTGCTTGAAGCAAAGCGCAGCTCCGCTGCTGTGAAGCATTTGCATGTTGTGATTGAAGTGGGCACCTCCTGGCTCAGAAAGAATGTAAATCCCTTCAAGGCAGATGGCTCTCCTGAACCCCTGAGGATACATTTAGCTGCAGCGATGTTTTGCAGAGAAGGAGACGTGAGCAGGGAAGAGGTGTCAGATCATAAATGAATTTTGTCTTCAAAATCTCAGATGAGAAGGGATGGGGTGTGTGGTGGTGCAGAACAGAGCACCCAGCTGGTGTTAATCAGCCTCTCTCAGCCTGACGCCTGATGTACTTCGACTGTGTAGGAGTTCAGTTAATCCTGGATCCCAATTGCTGATTCCTCTCTGCCTTAACCACAGACTGCTGGGTGCACACATTGATAAATTGAAAAGATCTTCCCTTCTTGCGGTAGTGAAGTAGAAAAAGCAGAAGCAATAAGTATGAATCAGTAGCTTCTCTCATCCCCACTGGCATTTTAAAATGCTCATTTTCATTGCCCTGCAAAGAGCAGGGAGTTTGACTTGATGATCCTTACAGGTCCCTTCCAACTTGTGATGTTCTATGATTGTATGATTCTCATTATCCATTTTCTGTAGTGGTTGGTAGGATGCTTGGGAAGGGACTGGAGGATTTCACTCTCCTACTTTTGAGCACCCTAGTAAGAGTATTGGTTCATTTTGTAGTCAGTGGAGGAGAAGACATTGTCAACATGAAAGTATGTTCACATTAAGCCAGGTTAAATCTGGAAGTTCTCCTAATGTAGGCAGCAGAACTTGCTATTGGGTAAAATTGTCCCATCTCTTCTCTCAGCTGAGCTTTGTCTAGGGAATGGGATGAAGAATTTCATCTTAGTCTTCCTTTTTGGAGGTTCAGGGTCCTCGCAGACATTTTCTTACCCCAGTTGAACTTACCTTGTGTAACTTGCCTGGTGCTGTTGCTGTCTCTCTGCAGTATGAGCTGGCCACGGGGAGATTCCCCTACCCCAAGTGGAACAGTGTGTTTGACCAGTTGACACAAGTAGTAAAAGGAGACCCACCGCAGCTGAGTAACTCAGAGGAAAGGGAGTTCTCCCCAAGTTTCATCAACTTCGTCAACTTGTGGTAAGTGTTTCCTACTGAAAGCATTTGGAGGTGGTTTGTTTTGTCGTTGCTAGGTATTTGGCAAGGGTCACATGCCAAGCACTTAGTTTCATTTTCCTGTGCCAACATGAGGGTGAGGACCTTTCACATTTCACTGTTTGGGAGTGATGAGAGACTTGTCTGGGTGGGGGCTGAAGGGCAGAGATTTGCTGAGAGTCTGTGCTCAGGAGAGGCATGAGAAGACCCATGGCAGGAGGTTTGTGTGCCCAGGTAAGGGCCTGGCCTCTGCATTCTGTTTCTTGGTATGACACAGCCGTGGGGCAGACCTGCTATTTGCCCTTTCTTCTGCAGGCAGAAGCCCAAGACACCTGGCAGTCTTGTCTCGTGGTTGGGCTGAGGATCTGTATTGCTCCTGCCTTTTGCCTGGCAAAGCCAGGAGCCTTCCCACCCAGTTCTGCTCTTGACCACCAGTGATGGTCAAGACCTGCAGCGGGTGGCTTGCTTGGTGTTGGCTTCATGTCCTGTGTCAACCATATGTCAAGGTCAAGACTAGAGGTGCTTTTCTGAGAGGGCAGGGCCTCTGCAGCATGGTCAGCCTTGGATGGGGAGTGTGCAGGGTTTGTGCAGGAGTGGCTTGTGGCCGTCCATCAGCCAGCCACATGTGCGTGGTCCTTAGGTTAAGGGCTGATTGGGAATTTTCTGATGAAGAACTTTTCTATCAAAATGTGAAAAGGTGGTCAACATAATTTGGTTTACCCAATACAAAAGCACACAGGAAATCCACTGGTGTGACCTGCGTTCCTCTTCTGGGACCTTCTCACCCAGCTGATGGACATCCCCAGGACAGGGGTGTCCGGCTCAAAGCTCTGTGACAGAAAGACTCAGCTCTAGACAGTTTTAACTTTCATAGAATCACAGAATCATAGAATGGCTTGGGTTGGAAGGGACCTTACAGATCATCTCGTTCCCCCTCCCTACCCTGGGCAGGGACACCTCCCACCAGACCAGGTTGCTCCAAGCCCCGTCCAGCCTGGCCTTGAACCCCTCCAGGGATGGGGCAGCCACAGCTTCTCTGGGCAACCTGGGCCAGGGGCTCACCACTCTCCTAGAGAGGTTTTGTTTCAGAGTTCTCCATGCGCTGGAGATGCAAAAGGTTCTGGTTCAAAATGGGAGAGGTTTTTGGGTTTGGGTTTTACTCTTTTTCAGAATTGAGAATTTTATCGAGGCCAGGTTCCACTTTCCAGCTGGCTGAAAGGAAGGCTTGGATGTTGTCTCTGGGCTGCAGAAAATAGAGCGTCAAAATGGTTTGCTGCTCAACAGGAGTTTCCATTTTTCAGTCAAAACCGGTGTGGTATTCGGTCAGAAAATCACCTCTTGTACAGTACAAGCAGTAGTTTGTTTCCCACATAGTTCTCCCTAGAGATGCTCTGTCAATTACAGAGTTTGCAGAGCCAGGAGCTTGCTCTCCTGCCCTGTATGCACTGGTGAGTTTGGCTCCAGATCACTCAACAGAGGAGCCTGTGTGGCATCTCTGCTGAACAGTAGCGTCTTGGGCCCGGGCTCTCATTGAGTCCAGGCATATTTCCAGCCCGTTTACCCCTCCCAGAACCTGCTGCTCTGGAACAGCCACAGTGCATGGAGCACGGGGCGGTTTTCAGTCTAATTCTGGTTTTTGTTTAATCTGGCTTTGTAAATAATCTGTCTTCTGCCTGGAATATTGATGATGTCTTCATATCAACACTGTAATATTTCTCTTAATACCTTTAGTTAAGTGCAGACAGTAATCTTTGGTGTAACTAAGCAGGCAGGTGAGTCTCCAAAAGGCTGCGCTTTTAAGTGATGGCATAAATCTCCTGGGCATTACCCTGCAAATGTGAATCTAATAATCTTCTATTTTTGTGCATTCAAGAGTCAGGAAAACAGTTGAAAGAGAGTCCTGCAGTGCTGCTGCCTGCTCACCATGATAGATCAGTGAGGAAAGGATATTTTTGATAATGTTAAAAAGTTTCTGGGAGGTTTTGTTTGGTTTTGTTTTGTTCTATTTTCAATTTGCTTTGGATCCCAGCAGCGCTGGGAATGCCTGGGTGGAACATTTTTCCCCCGCAGCCGACCTCCCTGTGTCAGATGCCTGTCCGACGTCACTCCTCCTGGGACTGCTTACATCGATGCAGCTTCCTGCTCCAGTGTTGGCAGAGGGTCCAGGCTCCGTGGCTGGCTAGTGCTGGCAGAGCTGGCCGTGCTGGCAGGCAGGGTGGTGAGCTCCTTCAGCGGGATGCCTGGAGATGTTCCTGCAGAGGAGCTGTATGGTGCCTGGGGCTCCCAATGGCCACTCCAGACCCGCAGCTTCACGTCGAGCTGGAAAAGAAATGAAACATTTCTAGGACTGCTTTATGAGTGACGAGTGGCGTTCCTCAG
>VYZM01017490.1:105386-118423 GCA_013398915.1 Dromas ardeola | reverse complement strand
AAAAAAAAAAAAATCTTGATTTCTATTCATGTTTATTACTAAGACAGATACAATATTCAGTGAGGATTTTTCCAACAGATGGATTGTATTATCTTATGCAACATAAACATATGAACATACTAGAAAGTTTTGTTCTTGCATTAAGTAGCCTGTATTTCCAACATGCTCTTAAATCTTAAGTCTAAATACCGCACTGTGCAGGGAAAGTGGAAAATGTAATCTAGTACTATTTTGGTCCAGATTTTAGCCATGAATGGCTTGAAGAAAACTTGCATCTGTGTACTCTCTAGCCTAAGGCAAAAAGTATCCTTCTTTGTGTGTGCAATATGTGGGTGAACACGTTCCTTTCTGCATTTTAAAAAAGGAGTCTTATTAGTGCTGGAAACTACCATACTTTGAAATGTTACTTAATTGAAATTAATTTTTTGTGGAATAGGTAATTTTTTTTCTATGGTGCAGCTTGGATGCCACAGTGGTCCTGTGTGAGATGAATTGCGCAGGGTCAAATGATGAGTTTTGTTACTTTATATCTTTTCCCATTAATTGTTACAGCTTTTAGCTTTGTTGTGATATCTTATGTGATATAAGAGCTGCTATTCTCCAAGTGTCCCAGGTATGTTTATCAAGATGGAAACTTACGTTTAGCTCAAAATACCCTTTTTTTTTTTTTTTTTTTTTTTGGTAATGTTGCTTTTAACCTGTTATAACCTTAACCTAGGGATGGAAGTTATAAGAGCAAACACATCATGAACCAAGGTAATATCTGTGTGAACTTGATCACTTTTGCTTATACAGTGAGTCTCAGCTTTTCTTATAAGAGTACATATAACACGACAAAAATTATAATAACTTGACTCATAGAACTTCTACAACTGAAGATCAGTATTTATGTTAATAGTAATATTATTTTAAAATGCTTTTTATGATTTCAAGGCGTAGTAAGGCATTATCATAACTCAAGAAGTCACCAAAAATATCAAGACTAAATATTAGCTGTTAAATTACATTTTCTTGTTTTGTATTAGAACTGAGAAATAAATTCAAATATAGACTTAAAATTGTACAACAAACTTTGTTGCATGTTTCAGAGCCAGAGAAATACTTTATATTGCAGTTAGGTAGACAGGTATTTTTGCAGGTGATGATAATGTTTTATCCATCAGTTTTTCCAGATATTCCACAAGTGAATAAATATTCTTTTTATAAGACTTCCTTAACATTGCTGTTTATGATACAGGACTTAGTAATTGGAGTAGATCCCAGTCCTGCAACTGATACTGAATTGAATGCATTATGTTGCCTGGATGAAATTGATTGCAGAATATAAATTCAAGTTGATACTTTTGTATGCATGTGATAAAAATTTGCTTTTGGCACAGTATGCTACAGGTATACAGCTCTCTGTTTTTCTTTAGTTCCTTTTTGGTATCGCTGAAAAATTTTAATTCTCTTTGTATCTTTGTATCTTTTAAAATGGGGTGAGGTAACTTTTGAAGAACGTGATTTCATCACAATAATTTCTCAAGGGAAAAATTTGACCTATGTTTCATTTCTTATTATAGTATAATCTTGGCGCCTGCAGGACATGACCTTGCAAGTCACGTATAACATAGAGACTTTGTTCTTAATTCATAAGCACCAAACTCCTTCTAAATCGTGCATCTGTGGGCTTTAGAGGTATTTAAAAGCTTTTCTTATTTCCAAGGTCCTTGCTGAATCCGTCTTCAGGCTCTCAACACTTCATGGGATCAAGGTCTAATTTAGTCCTAGCAAAGTTTCATTTCAAACAAAAGCTGCTTGTAAATTATCAGATACCAGTTGAGGATATTTTGTCTAAGAAAATAAGCACCTACGAACCTTCAAACAGAAATACTTATAGGTTATTAATAATAGCAGCTCTACCATGACATGATCCTTCAGGTTAGAAGGGACCTCTAGTCCAACCTGCTGCAGGAATAGCTATAATGTTGGACCACATTGCTCAGAGCTGTATCCAATCTGGTCCTGAAAACTTCCAAGGATGGAGACTGCATAACTTCTCTGAGCAACCTGTTCCAATGCCTGACTGTCCTCATGGTGAAAAAGGAGATACATTTCTAAACATGACTTCAATCCAAATTGAAGCCAAATCTAGATCTAAGCATGTGAAAACAGTTTTTGCACTTAATATATCATCTGATACCTGATTTTTATCTTTTTTTAATTATATGGATGGCGTAGGCGTGACCTTGTTTGTCATGTTTCAGCCATTTAACATTTTTGCACAGAAATACAAATAACGAGGTATTTTAGTATTGACTTTCATGCCTACTGCCTTGCAGTATGCCACCAAATTTCCATCCAGTTTTGTGGAGCAATTGACAAAAAATAGCTATGTTATTGTTAACAATGTGGTTTGCTCAGATAATTTTTCTGTAGATTTCAGTAGTAAAGTGTTTTCCACACTGTGGTTTGTTCCTGGTTTTGTTATATTAGGCTTAGATTATTTTAAGAATAAGAAAACAAACAGATAAATCAAGCAAGACCAGGCTCACATGGAAGTTATACTCTTTTTGACCTTCATTCATGAATTCTTAACACATTTTAGATTTACAAAGAAACTGTGCTCCCTGAGCTGTGAGAAACAGGGGTATAAACCTGGAACCTCTGTCCACACCCATTCTCTGTATCAACATATATCTTACTTCAGTAGACCAACATCAATAGCTGCAACAGTGCAAGACAGGTCTTCCACATGATCTAGCAATGATTTGTTTAATATTTTTGTGGATTTGGAAAATAATCTATTTTCTATTTAGACAGACTGTCATTCTTGTTGAATGCAAAATTATTTCCTTATGCATTTAAAACTGCAAGAACTGAACTTTCCTTGAAAAAAAAAATTGGAAAAATGTGGTCCTTCTACTAAAAAAAAAAAAAAAAAAAAAAAAAAAAAACAACAATCGTGAAGTTTCTTTTGCTTGAAGAACTATCATACAAGCAGTGATTATTCTGATTACCTACTCATAAGTAAAAATAGCTACGATAGCTGATAGCCTTTGACTTCAATGATAATGAAAACCTTGTCTAGGTTGCCATATACAGGGCAATTTTCCCAGAGAAATGAGAGGAGGAAACACCAATCAGCATCTGACTCCAAACATGCAGTACACGAATAGTAAATAAAACACAGCAAACTTAAGAAGAGAACATGGAGAGTATCTTTCTACATTTTGAAAACATACTTTAACCTTCTTTCCTCTGTAACAAGCAGTTATTGCAGTATACCAAAACCAGACCCATTTGAAAACTTTCCAATAGGTTGGTTTTGTCAATGGTGTCATTTACATCTTAGATGAAATACACAAAACCGAAACTATTTATAAAGGAGTATCAGTTGTGTATCAGCATACAGTAAATATAACCTGAGCAAGAATATATGTGGGTTTCTTGTAGTCTATGTATATTTAAGTCAAACAAGTTAGTGTAACTTGTAATTCATTTCAGAATGGAATTTACAGTTATCTACTCAAAGTCTCTAGTAACAGAACTTTTCACGGGAGTTTGTGAGAGTAATGGGGGATTCCATTTCCACCCACAACATGAGACAAATAGGATAAGGGTCTGTAACAGCCCCTGTACAGCTGGATCCTAAAAGCACTGATTACTGTACCTTTGTTAGATCTCTTCAGTATCTTTTGAGTTGGCCTGTTTATGGAGAGCACAGAAGTTGATTGTTGTGAAGTCTGTAGGGTGTGAGACATGCTGTGTTTCTCCATCTTCATCATTCTCTGGGGGCCAGTCTCCCTACAGCAGGTAAGCGGAAGTATGACTTTTCTACTAAAGGTGAGGTTTGTTTTGTTTTTTTAAATCAATGTATAGAAAAGCTTTGGCGAAAATTAACAAGAACTCCTTACACACTATAAATTAAAATACTTTTTCTGTTGACTTGCACTTCAGTAAGTGGAAAATCCACATCCTATCAGGCCCATAACTTTAATGCTTGCATTTAGTTGGTTGTAAATTTTGATGAACTTTCAGCAAGTTGCAATGGTGAGGTAAAAAAAAAAAATAGAGCACAGAAAGGTGTAGAGGAAAGAGATTAAGCTCTTTGGGGTGTAGAATTAGTTTATGGTTAAGAAGGCAACAGATTTGGAGACTTCCATATTGTAACTGTGGATATTGTCTGTTAGGATTTCTTTCCTGCTGCACTCTCAGCAGACTTCAGATATCTTTTTTTGTAACCAGAGAGTGCTGCCTCAAAAATCACAGGATCACAGAAAGGTTGAGGCTGGAGAGGACCCCTGGAGGTTACCTTGTCCAACCCCGCCATTTCCCCAAAAGTTTCCTTTCCTCCCAACAGAAAGAATCCTTGAAACGGTGCCAAATAACAGCATTTGGGATATTGGTGAAACAATTTATTGCTTTTACTCAAATGAAAGATGAAATTAATTAGCCATTTTCTGGAAGCTTCCCTCGCTATCTTTATGCTTACCATGTGAGGAAACAAGGCTCTACAATTAATGAGAGAAGAAACATAATTACTTGTGACTGTTCTGTTGCATTTAAGCTAATTCTCCACATTTGGGAGGAAACAGAAAGGACTAGTGATCTTTCGTAACCTTTCCAGGTTCTGCCCAGGCTGTTTGAGGAGAAGCCCTGTAAGCGTGGTCCTCCTCGAGCAGAGGAGCTGACACGGTCTCCCACTCCTGCCCTGCCCGGGCCGGGAGACAGCAGCCCACCTGCTGCGGTGGCCGATGGGCAAGAAGGAAGCGGAGGTAGGACCTGTGAGATTTTAAGAGTTACGTCTACTTAGAGTAAGTGAAGTGGCTGCAAAGGATGTGGTAATTGTTGAATGCCTGAGGAACATGGGCCCCTTCTTGGGGTTGCTGTATGTCAGTGCGGAAATGGAGGGAAAAGGTGGGTCTGAGGGAGGGGAAGTCACAGAGGGGATATCCTGGGAGACAAGGAAAGAGGAAAAAGTAGGATGAGGAGATTAAAGAGACAATGGAGAGAGAAGTAAACACTGTAAAGAAGTCACTGCACTGTACAAAGTGAGCTTTCATACCGAGCTTCTCCTCGGGATGTGTAACCAGGGCTGGTCTCAGATGCCAGGAGAGGGAGGCCGCAGATGTTTACGCTGGAGGGGCAGCAGGGCTGGTTCTCTCTTTGTTCATTTGCCTGCCTGTTTTCTTGAAGCTGTTACATGAGGAAAAAGCGGGTTTCCATAAAGCTCTGCGGCTTTTTTGCCTTTGGGGCACACTTACCAGGGTTTCAACAGAAAACAGTCTGTCACATATAGGTTATTTTGTACCAAGGGAAGAGAAAGGACACAACTAAACTTCATAGCCCGTTTGGCTGTTCCTCCAGGATGACCCTCCTCAGCCTGAGGAACCATATCTACTGTCCATTTGAAATTGAACCCCACATGCAAGTGAGGAGGCAAATGAACTGGAAGTTGAGTCCTGGCACGCCAGCTCATGAAAGGACACTCAGAGAAAATCATCAGGGGCAGAAAAAGGGAGTGGAAATCAACAGTTTGGTTTCACCTGGAGTTCAGTCCTCTTGAAACACAGTAATAAAACAGCATGATGCTCCTCAGCCATAGGTTAAAAGAACAACCGAACAACAAAAAAACCCCCCACCCAGTAATTTTTAAAACAGCACAAATTATGGGATCATGAGGTAATCTCAAGTAATCTCTTGTGGTAAAATGTCTGCTCTGCCTTTTTTACTATGCTTTTTATAATTAGTTTTGCTGGTAAAGTAGTACCATTAATACCAGTTACACACATGCTCTTTGAGTATTAACATGAAAATGTAAGTTCATTTCAGGAACTGCTGGAGGGTGGATGTTTTTCACATCTTGTAATCCTTGTTTATGTTACGCTTTCTCTACTAAGTAAAATACAGTTTAAGTGCACTGTCTGAAATGGGAGATTTATATTTTAAGGTGGGGTTATGCTTAGAGAAATAGTTATTAGCTTCATCACCGAGAAAAACAAAAACATAGTGCATTTTCTTTGGGTTTGAAGCCAGATGAGGCATTAATAACAAGCTATTCAGACCACCAAACAAAGGCTGTTGCATTTACCTACCTGAATTATTGAAGGATCTCAGGGCGTTTTAGAAGAAAGGTCTGCAGTCAGTTTCTCACTTTGCTGCAGTTTGACATCCAGAGTACTTCACTCTCAAGTTTGAAGCTGAAATGGAGCATGAAGTTTTGTATGATTTGGTTCCCAGTATTTGACATCCTTCACTTGAAATCATAGTTCTGCCCAAATTTGCTAAAAACTCACTAAGCCTAACCACTTCATTCTGTGAACCCTATAGCAAGACTATCCCTAGTTTTGTGGGTTTATTACAAGTATTATTGTTCTACTCGAGTAGGTTTGGTGTGAAAATACTTTCAGGGCTACCCTACTACTTTACTTTCAGCAATCTGTTCATTTAAAAAATGACATAAATTTTAAAGGGAAATCAGTTGCATATTAAATTCCATAAATTATATAATCTTTTAATCCACAAATCATAGTTGTATAATATAGTTAAGTACACTTGGCAAAAATGCTGCTTTATGTCTGAGTCTTTATCCTTTGATGACATGCCTGTTTTTAGCATTTGCTGTCTGGGGAAATTCATAGCAAAACTTTCATTTTTCAAGTGATACAAAATTTGACACACACTATAGAACATCAGTTTATTCTTAAACATGGACTTATTGTTAAACATAGGCTAATTATGCATGTTAATATCATTAATGAATATTTTGCTATTAATGTTAACTTTTGTATTAGTCCCTGCTCTGGTTTTTAAGGTGATAAATTACTGCTTTTATGAATTGCTTATTCAAGGAAAAATTGTTTATCAAAACGTAAGTATAGAAAAATAATCTTTTTGAGGCTGGTTTCTCGCAAACTGTATGACAGCAAACTAGAGGAATATAACTGTCCTCTCATCTCTCAACAGTTTTGAGATTGTGGTTTGTTATTTTACGTTGCAGCATTTTTCTAGTATATAAACCAGATATTTCCTCAGCACACTGCCTGGAGAACAAAATGGGAGTTTAAAAATGAAACCTTCCATTTTACAAAATTTATATAGACCACACAGTAAACTTAGGTAAGTACTGAAAGTACCCACTTCATGTCATTGTATTATATATCAAAATGCATGAAGTACGACTTGTGGGTGAAAGTTGCCCCCTACTGTCTAATGAGACATTTGCATACAGAATAGTAATTCACAAAATTTGAGATTAATTTGCCTACTGTTTCTTTAAAGAACATATTTTAATTCTAAATTTTAGAATTTCGTATGGACATACCTTACATACAAGATCAGATGTTACAGGAAGAAAATGATCTCAAAGAGTGCACCAGTGAAAATCAACAGGTAGTGCTGAACAGATTAAATACTAAAATTAAGTCATCTGTTTAGTTTTATTTCAGCCTGTACATGAGTGTGAAGCAGATCTGGCATTTTATATATACATATACATATATATATATATGTATGTATTTTTTTTTTTAAATATATATATAAAAAATTGGAGGAATTAAATTGAAATTACCTTATTGTTTATTCTACTTGTTTATTGCAATGGACATATCTTGGGTTTCTACACAGTGTGACTCTACCACTCAATGCATACAATGTTAAATAAAAGGTGAAAAGCCAGGGAAAACAGAGATTAAAGACACAAGGAAATAAATACGTAACTAACAAAAATATTATTGAGATATTGATTGGTGTTTCATTCCCTATACATAAGACTTGGAGTTAAAAAAATGTAATTTTGAGGGAATCTGTATCTGTGCTGGGTGTTACGAACCTTTAAAGATATTAGTTTAAAATATTAATTTTCAGTGTCTAGTTAGTTGCTGTGGATTACACCTTTCTGACCTCTTATTTCAATTATACAATAATCATAGAGAACTCTCCTATTATATACCAACCCCACATGGTTAATTCGAGTCTTTGTTTGTTTGTTCAAATCACTGTGGACATTAAGATAGAAACAAATATACAAGCTTTTGACTTTTTAAAACACACCTTTTTAGAATACTGTAAATTAACCTTCTGTTTATCCCTTAAATAGTGTTCATTAGTTCAGCTTAGGTACCTATGGATGCTTACTGACAATTTGTCAGCAACGCGAGTTAGCAGTTCAAAATCATTACATGCATAAATAATTTAAAGACTGAGGAGAAATTAATCACAAATGCCAAACCTCTGGGAAGCTTGTAAAGCATTGTCCTACTCACAATGTGAGTATGTGTTCTTATTTATACTGCACAAATGGTACTTGAAAACAGCTACAGTGGTAACAAAACAATTGCCAATGTTTATGCTTTCAAATTATGTCTGTCAAAACAATTTGCATGTAAGGATCTTAAATGATTCAGTAATAAATGCCAAAGAACGTTGTAGCAGATGACAACTGATATCACATTGATATTATTAAGATTTATTACACGTTGATATTAAGATTTAGGTACCATTTTTGTTGGATATTTTTATGAAATAACAGTATTTCCAAATCCAATCTTTGATATTCAGTTTCCAACAAGGAATCTTTAAAGCATTTTAAAAACTGTGTGGCACACAGAAATTATTTTGAAAAGAGAAAAAGTAGGAAAAAAGCGCCTGGAGGCAGTTGGTGGGAGTTGAGGATATGTCAATGGCACACAACTGTACAAGGACTGAGATTGCAGGGATAATGGTGTATTTTTAAGGGCAACACACATTCTTTTCCTCTCAGTCCTAGTACCTGTTGCTCCTGTCTGTACTACTTCATTTCTGTAGAGGACCTGTTTCCCTTTTTTGAGGATTCATTGGCACTGTGGGGGGATACCAGCCAGGAGTGGCAGCTTCTCCTCGGTGTTGCTCTAACTGTTAAGCTTTGCAGTCCTACAGGGGACAACAGGACAAGTTTAAGGATCAGAAATCCATGGAGGCTTACTAAATACTTAGAAATCTCTTGTGGCTCAGGAGGCCCATGTGCTGAAAATAGGTAGAGGGTGAGAGAATGTTAGGAGGATGTGTTATGTAGTCTTTTCCTGTTGTTATTGTTATTTAGGCACTCTTAGACATTGCAACAATCAGGATAATCTGCTAGATGGACCTTTGGTCTCACTCCACAACATAAACTCTATGTCATTTATCTCAGAACATGAAATTAAGCCTTATATGTTAGCTTCTTGGTTGTTAGGCTTTCTACTTTGTTGCTCAAAAGAGCTCTTCAACAGTGTACTACATTCAGCATAGTCCCGCTTGGGACAACAGTATAGCAGATGCTTTTAAACTGGAAAAAAGAACAAAAAGCAATCGGGAACTGACGTTATGAAAGCTGAAGCTTTCATAGTATAGGTCATGTTATTCTAATTGCTTAGGTTCTTTTTTCTTGGATTCTGTGCATGCCAGAGGTCCTAAACTGTACAGAGTTCTAAATTTGGGGTCACAGTGGAACTTAACTATTCTGTAACCCAGTAATCAAATTATCACTCTGCGGTTTGCTGACTTGCCACTATCTCTGTTCTTCCAGCCACTATTATCATTTCAAGAATTTAGGGTTTAGTGCATATGCTTTGAAGTCATTAGTATATGTGAAAATACATACTTGAACAAGCAACCACTGTGTTGCACAAGTTTGAACTTCCTCTCATCTGAACTGTGATGTGGTCCCGAAATGTTCGGTTTAACAAGGTTTCACTGTAACCCAAACGTAAATTTATCTGCATTAAATTAAAAGAACTACATAACAATCATATTTGTAAGCATTCACAAACAGGGTCAGACTAAGTAACAGATCTGATTCAGTATTTCTGAAAGGATGTAGAACGATCAACCTAAAAGCAGGCATGTGGTTACATTATAGATGTCTTTCGCAGAAAAAGAAGGCCGGGGCCTGGGGGGGGGGGAAGAGTAAAGTATTTTAATCCTAGAAACTTAAAGAAACGTTGACCAGATATCTGAAGAGGAGATTTTTCCAAAGTTCCAGGGGTTTGCTTTTTGACATTTACTATTGTAGTTCAGATTTTATCATATGTATGAATGTTGAGTCACTCCTTAGTTTCACTTTGATATTGTCACCTTTACATCAAATGTTATTGAATTCATTGCTGTTCTTGTGGCACAAGCATCATTACCAGCATGTTTTATCTTTCTACATCTACCATGTTTCTGCTGATCAAAGTGACCAGAAGTGAAACCCTACCATTAGTTGTGCATATAGCTGTGTATATTTGAGACTATATGTTGTCTAAATTTAAAAGCATGTACTAATACGCAGTATAAATGCAAATTTGATACAGAATATTGACTTTTTGTATTTTCCTCTGTATTTTCACCCTGTAGATTATCAATCTTAACATATTCCTTAGCTGATATAGCACAGCAGCTGATTAAATTCTTCTATTGACTGTGCCTTGGATCAGCATAAAAGCAGCACCAAAGAGAGATACTGGACTGGGCAATCTGAAGTATCCCAGGGCAAAAGCTGGTTTTTGTTTTGTTTTCAAATATGTAGCAAGGCAAAATCCATCTGTCAAATTAATAGCAAGGTCCCATTTAAAGAAACAAATTCCTACTTGTGTCAATACATTTACTGTAGTTTCCCATTAAACCTTTTTGCAATTTATTTCCTTCTTCACTAGATGCAACATATTTGACTGAAAAGTAGTTGCAATAATGTGAAGTTTTCTGGGAAGTCATGAATACCTTATGTGAGGGGAAATGTGTTCAGTTGCCTGTTGCTCCACAGCCATTAATCTGATGAATAAAGAGTTTGCACATGGGTTCACTCAGAGAGTTAACATCTGATTTTACATGGAAATATTTGAAAGAAAAAGTACAGCATAGCCTGAAGCCTGTTAGAAAGATTTTTAGAGATATATTTAATGCAGTTTCTTGCCTTGGTTCCTATTGTCTACTTAGAAAAGAATGTTGTTTTGAAATGGGAAATGAAATAAGGGGAAACAATTCAAACAACGTTTCTACTGGACACACAAAAAAAATAATCCCTTACCTCAAACACATACAAAGCCTGTCGGTTTTCATTACTCATCTGTTGTTCTACTATTTCATTATCATCTACATTAAATCAGATGATTCCCCACCTCTACACTGGTGCTTTGGAGATAAAATAAAGGGGCAGGAACGACCTTCATTTATCAACATGAAATAACATCAGCATTTGTACTGGGATAGTATTTATGTCAATAATTCATTTTTTGAACAAAGAATGAAAAGAATTAGTAGTTATTGTTTCTCTCTGTGGAGATAAATGCTTGATGCAGGAGCTACTAGTCAGTTGAACATCTTAAGTTCCAGGGCAATACTGAATCTCAGCTTGATCTTAACGTGGATTCTAGTTTCCTGGTGAATTCAGGAAATTTTCAAACGTAAGTTGTGTCCGTGTTTGCTGCTTCTCTGGGATGTTGTTACTTAGAGTTGTAGAGAATGTGAAATAGGTGGGACATCCGTATTAATTAGCTGAATATGTTGAATGACTTGTTTATTAGTAAGATTGTAAGAACTTGGCCTCTGGCAGTTACCTCACTGTTTGCTTATTACAGTGCACTGGATGTGGATGATTGGAATAATACTTGATTGGAATTTCCCTTGCTTCTTCCTAGAATGTTTTTTAATGACATTGAAGAGACCTAAGACTTGAAGCTGACTCTCACGCAATCAGAAATTGCATTGCTTTGACAAAGAATATTGCATGTTGTGTTCATATTGTGTGGCTTTAAAAGCAAGACTAAATGCACCACTTGAAAAACTTCTGTCTTCTTGAAATTGCTATTCAAGATGCTCTTTGCCAGAAAATTTTTAAAATCTAATTTTAGAATCTTTTCTGACCTGAATTGGTAGATCATCTTAAACAAGCTCGTTTTGATACAAAAGACTGCATGAAATCATCTGTTCTGTGTCTAATGTCTGGTCTAAAATCTGATGCTTGCTCATTTTTGAGTGAATTCAATTCCTTAATACAGTTGTACATACAAAGTTTTGGGTTGTTTTGGTTTGGTTTTGTTTGTTTTTTAGAGTTAAATCTGATGACTTCTACAGATTTTATACTTTCAAGTAGCTGTGAACTACACTCAAATGGCAGTTGAGTGTCCTTAGATTATAAACATATAATGTTCATATTCTGATCTGTGCTTTGTTGCATATGTGGGGTGGCCCATCGAGGCCAGCTGGCCCATATGCCTGCAAGATAAGCCAGGACTGTTTAGATAGTTCATGACCAAATACAGAGAGCCAAAGGCAAGAAAATGAAAGCTTATTTCTTTACTTTTAGCTGCTCCTATAGCTAGCAAACATTGACTATGCACAAAAGCCTCAGATCCTTCAGACACCACTTGGAATGTTTGACTGTGACTTGTCTTCTAAGAAGCTTCCATAGGAAGGCTTCCCTTTCTTGCCAAATCTTCACGTATTGGAACAAAGCTTGTTTCAGAGTCGGCTTTGCCTTCATTTAGCTTGGTTATTAACTTTGGAAGATTATAAAAAGATACAGGCTGTGCAAAAAAAGGGCTTTGTTGGCCTGCTGAAGGGTGAAAAAATAAAGCCACAGATTGAATAAGAGTGGAGAGTGAAATAATGCTGTGAAATGAAATGTTGGTGGGGGAAAGGTCTTTAACTCTGAGCTGCAGTCACGTGTTAGAGTGATAATCTTTGATAAAATGACGTCTCCAGAAGCGAGTTATTCCAAATGGGAAATGAACTGAGATGAAGTTACTCCCATTATATTTCTTTACCTGGTGTTTGAGAGAGATAACAATAGCTATGTATACCCAGGGTGTGTTTTTTAAATGGGATATTGACACCGATCAGCTGCTTGTGAAAACTTCCATCTGTGCTCCCTTGGTTGATAAGAATAATACGCTGTTCACAGATTGTATCCTGTTGTTCTATTATGACATTGAATTTACTTAAACTTGGCTTTCCAGAAGACGACAAATGCTCTTGAATGGATAAACCCACTGTATTTAAAAAGTATTTTGAGTAAGTAAATTCTTTAACGTCTTAATATATATTGTCCGGAACAA
>VYZM01017490.1:70009-92312 GCA_013398915.1 Dromas ardeola | reverse complement strand
ATTTTACAATCCTAGGAGAAAGAAAAGCAGGACTCCTTTGAGGGATCCAGTAAAATACTGATACATATATAAGAAGTAATGAATGGGATACATTGGGTCCCAGGACTTTATTCAGAGTTGTTAATAAGGAATAGATGATGTGATAACAAGGATTTCAGTAAAATTTCCTCAATATAATGACTGTACGATGTGCTGACTAACAAAGACTTTGAAGCAAGAAGCAAAGAAACAATTTCCATCTGTTCAAAAATGTTATGTGTTCTTTATAAATACGCAGGATTAAAGGAAAAAAACCACCTGATTTCAGCATCTGTTTCTTTTCGAATGGAAACAAACTAAGGTTATAAGCTTTTGGCTGTTGGAGTGGCTTTGGTGGGCTTTTTTGCTTGTTTGTTTCTTCAAAACTCAGGTAAAAAAATGGGGTAATCATCCAATAGTAACAACGTGGTGTTACGTTCATAGAGAAAGAATTTGGATTCCTATCCAAAACATATGTTTCTCTGGAAAAGTCAGAAAGGGTGAAAAAAAAACCCTCAAAACTTTGAAGCTAAAGAAATTTTGTACAAAATGAACATGTCAGCATGCTTCAACTGGTAAACAGCGAGCTGCCTGTAAGCTCCAGGCTGTTCTTACGCTGTGTGACAAGCACTGCATAGAGCTGCAGTTTCACCTGATCACTATGATACAGCTGAGATCTTCACAATTCCTTTCTCCTCCAGCTTCATTTCTGTGAAAATTCTACATGCCCTAAACTGTTGTTAATATTCTGCTTGTGGTAACTCTGATTTTCATGCTAAACTATGCCACCACATAAGTTAATTTTTAATGCTCACTGAAAATTGAGAGGTAGGAGTTGAAAAAGTAGGAAAACTTGTGTTCCATGAGGTATCTCGCTGATTTTAATCACTGTCAAAATTCACATTTTAACCAGCACAATTCAAACCAGTCTACCTTGTCACCATCAGAGCACAAAGCATCCATCTGAAGAGAACGCTCATGGCCTTGAGATGTAAGGTGTTTGACTGGACCTTCTCTCCGCTCTCCAAAGCATCCAGACAACTGCTGCCGAGCAAATGGATTCATACAAGTCTCTTGAGCAAGGTCAGTCCTTCACTTTGTCTCTTCTTTCATCTGCTCTCGTGACCCACTGCCTTGAAATGCTAACATATCAAGCTCAATTACAGTTGTTTGCAGCTTTCTAGATGTTTACTAGGTAAGTTGTATTTGCCCTTATTGGCTTTTGTCCTCTGCAAGGATATAAAACACTCAGAAACTGATAGAGATGGGGGGAACATATATAGCTTTAAAATATTACAGGGGAGAGGGCGGGGGGGGAAAGCGTTATGATGTACAGAGTTCAATCAGAATTAAAGCAGTTGCATGTTTGGGCTTGATATTTTTACTTTGAATTTACATTCATACCATAGTGGAAGTATAATTTTAGCATGCGTATGTGCTTATCACTCTTTCCCAGTCAAGTGTATTACAGACAGAAGTTTAATTGTAATTTATATTTTCTGGTTAAATATATATATGGAAACTACAGAGGACAAAACACAGGTTTATTAGGACTGAAACTATGAGACATTTGTATCCGTGGCAGGCAGATATTCCATGTACAATGTGAACGTTTTCAACTCTGCTTATCAGCAAACAGAGGTGCCGTGTCCTCAAGCCAGGACAAGAAGAAAGTTCTGCTTTTAACAATACATATTCTATCTGTTTTGTTTTGTGGTTGGCTTTTGGTTGAGTGTATCAGCCAGCATAGCTTGCCGAAATGATAGCTGTAGAAAGGAGCTAATATTTGAATCATGTAAACATCAAAGATGATGGTTATTTACATTACTAAGAAGTGATGAGACTGACAGAAAGTAGATCATGCTTATGAAAGACAAGAAACTTTATAACGGTAAGATGTGTAAAGTTATAAATGAGGTTCATAAATGAGATTAGGGAATCCCCATTGCTTGAGAGTTTTCAAAACTATCCCAAATGTGATGCGTGTTCTCAAGCATAATCTGGGACAGACAAGAAAGGCTGACTTATGGATGGCAAAGGCTCCTACCCCTACCTCAGTACTTAACACTTCAGAGTAATAATCAGGGATATTAACAATTCTGAGCAATTATACTAGCGACAATTACTTCTTAAAAGTCTCTGTTGTGATTGGAACGATATGACTTTGTTGCATCTTACACTGGAAGAATCAACAGGAATTGCTGTAATATTCCCTTAACTTCCTAAAGGTTCAATTTTGTTCTCTGAAAAAACGTCGGTATTAAGAGAGTTGCTTTAGGTTGTGGCCATGTGACGAGGTGCTGCTCTACACTGTGCGTATAGTCTTAGTTCTTGGGAAATGGAAGGGATTTACTACTTATCAGAGGACTTTTAAGCTCCCCACACCTATAGATCCGTCAGTCAGGTTCCTTTGCAGCTCATGTTATTTCATAGCAGCAATGCTTAAACTTTCTGCTTAAACTCCATGTGCGAGATGTAAAAGGCTGTTTGTCCTCCTCTAATAAGGGAGAGCTCTCCAGCGTGGGGCCCTGGGCTACCAGAGCATCATTCAGCAAGGTGCCCGTTCAAAGGAATCCTTCACAAACATGTGCATCGCAGTTACTAATTAATGCCACTCGGTGTATTGTCTTTGGTGTGTAGTACAAGTATTTGCGTAGGGAGCCAGGTCCAGACCTAGTTCACCTGAGATCTGGAGGAGCCACTCTCTCATGGATTTTCCAGCTTAGGGAGACTGCAGTGCCTGATGTGGTAACTAACTACTCTTTCGTAAGTTCATACTCAAGTTTACTGAGTACCGATTTTCTTGTGCAACAGACCTAATTTTCCTTCTTGTAGTCCATCTAAGTAGATGATTAGTTGCGTTAAATAGTTATTTTTGTCAATTGTTATTTTTTAACTTGGAATAACCTGATTTTTAAAAAGTAATTGCTCAGTAGTAAAATTTTACATTTGTACTTCTGTTATAAGGTTTGTTAGTTTTGGCACAGGTTTTTAAAAATTACATTGTGTGCTATGAAGTACTTATATTACCGTTGAGTAGAATGATAGTTTTATAAGTATTTGACTTTTTCTGTACTTTCACGGTTGCAAGTTTAATGAGGTCTGGTATTATCTATCTGACAATGTTGCATCTTCATATTGATAATCATAGTACAATAAATGAGGTCCTATGATAACGCCAATGAAGTTGTACTGAAGTTGTACTAAGCTATAACTGCCATTTGACTTGAGAAAGCTTAGCTATAAAACGTAATGTGACTTGCCTGAAGCCACACAGCAAATCTTTCAGAAAGCCAGAGCAGGTTTGAATTTATTCTTTCTATCTTTTGTTTTAAATATAAGATATATTTCTTCTTCCAAATAAGGTAAGACATGCAGGGAGAAAATATCATAGTTGTATACCCCAGAAAAGAAATAAATTATGCAGTAGTGCACATTAGCATATATGTTTGCACTTGCAAGTTAAGATCAGTCATCAAAAATTTCATCTTAAATGAAAATTTTAATAAGTATGTGCATTTGAACAACTATACAGCTTTATTATCTGAACTGTGGCTTTCTCTAAAAATGCGTAAATATGCATCTACTTGAAAGATTTCTAATATTGCTATATTAAAATTCTTATTATCAATAAAAAAAAATATCTGTGGAATAACAAATGATTTTTCCATATGCAAAAATCTTTAGAACTGTGTGGTCTAAAAATGAGACATTTCCAAATAAAATTGAGCTATGTGGAAGAAATTGAGGGAAAAGTCCTTAAGGTGACTTTTAAATGAAAATGAAATGTCTTTTAGTAAGTTTCAGAGGTACAATATTACAGACTAGTAGAATTGTATCTCATTAATTTCAAACATAGATTTTATGTGAGGCTATTTGATTATAATTTGATTATCTGACCCTGTAATTAAAGTTTATTGCCAATTTCAAAGCTTATGCGTAAAATGAACTGGTTTTCTTCTAAGCAATATACAATCCATTGGACTCATTGACTTCTAGTTTTGCATTTAAATCGAAAAGTCTGTTATAACATGACAAACAGGTTCAGTTTTTGATCATTAATCCTGCTAAGCAATATTCATAAATTCAATTTTGAATCAGTTGGAATACTTTTCTTTTATTAGTTTCTGTGTTATTAAATGAGATTGTTTCTGACTAATATATTTCTGGACTCAAACTGTAGCTCCAAGCTGTTATTCAAATCAAATAACATGCCCCTTACTTGTGCCTAGCACTAATAAATGCCAACTTGTGATACATTTGCTGGAGACTGTCACGAATATTAAAGGAGGCAATAATGCCACTAATGTCTCATAAGTAAGCTTATTTTTCTAAAGGGCTGAAATCAGTCATCCTACTGAGGGGGGCAAAGGGGGAAGAACCTTTAAGACTTAAAGCCTAAAGCATTATTTTACTCAGCTAAACATTATTATTGAGGAGGTAAATGACCAAGAAATTACCACTGTAGAGAATGAAAAATATAACATGTAACTTCTGATGCCACCCTGAGCAACAGAAATGCATCCAGTGGCTAAGCATATGCTGGCTGTAGTAGAATTGCATGTTCATTGGTTTGGAGGCATGTTTTTCTCCCTCTGAGTGTTGGAATTAAAGGAATAAAAAAAAAAATCCCTCTTACTGTTATTGCCAACCACCTACTTCAGTTCTTTTGAGATATTACTGGTAATAGTTAGGGGTTTGGGTATAGAACACAAGTTTAACGTGTTGACGTGATATTATCTAAATAGGATTAACCTGTTTAAGTCGTCATCCCAAAATCTGGACAATTTGGGAAGGAGTGTATCTGGACAATTTGGGAAGGAAGCCCAGGGAGTATGACGGGGACTGAGAGACGTAGCATGGACCCTGCCTTGTGCCAGTTGGATACAAGGGCAATCCTCAGATTTAGACACAATCGTTTTACCTATTTTGCTTTCTCCTGTCTCAGAATATTCACCCCTTTTTTGTTGGAAGGACAATATTGATAATGAATGTCCATTCTATGACTCTGTGTACTTTTTTTATGCCACTTTGAGTGGCATATTCATCCCTTTGTTTCTCCAGCTTTTCCCCAAATGTTTAAAACTTAATTTAAAAAAAGAGGTAGTTGTGTTTTATATTTTGTGCAGTATGAGTTCTTAATTTTCTTATTTTCTCTAAAGTTCTGTGTAATAACCTTGTATTTTCTTTTCTAAAATTAAAAAAAAATAAAAATTTTTATCTCTATTAAAGTTCATTGGTGTCAATCGCACAGAAAGTACCAAAATAACTGATAGGTTCTAGCAGAGCGACTAATGTATTTGGGTACGGTTCACTTTTTTTTTTTAAACGTTGATTCCTACATCAAAGGTGCTTTTAATTGGAAAGGATGAAAATTTTGAGATAAAATCTGATGGTCTGTTTTGTGATTGCCTTTAGTGTTTACAAGCTGTTCGTTGTTGTGCAGGCCATATTCCAATTTGATTAAGTTTACGAATTGTCTGTGACCTCTGCATGAGCTGTTCCAGAAAGGTGCTCTTTCTTACGGACATGACTGAGAATTTTGCAGCCTCACTGCTGTGCGAGCCTGTACTGCTCGCACTTTGTTATGGCCTCCAGCCATACCACCTTACCTCGGGCAGTGATCTTGTCAGAGTTCATCAGCGAACAGGTCACGCAAGATGAGTTATGCATGGGATACCCGTAAGGAGGCATCACTTTACCCTCTGAGCTAGCAGGGAACCCCTGGCCTAGTGCTTTGCTTTTAGATTTTCAGTTTTTCATGCAAAACAGAAACTAATCCTGACTTCTCATCATTAGATATATTATTGGACTATCTGGAGCTAAGGCGGAGCTACAGTTCACAGAATAGATGAACAATACTTGCCTAAAGTGTCCTGTAATTTAACTGTTTTGTTTTTTGTTGTTTTTTTTTTTTAAATTCTAAAATGTTGCCTAGTTTAACAAATGCTATGAAAGAAAAATTTGGCTTGTTGTAGCAAAATAAGTTATCTGATGCAGTGATATGTTTCGGGTGGAAGAAGTATTGTTTAATCTCAAAGGTAGCCTGCTTCTCATAACATGTTCATCCTGAATTAAATAGCTAACATCAATATAAATTTTGTGGTATACCAAAACCCTTTTAACAGTTATCTTTCATATTTTTGGTTTTAAGAGTAAACTCGCTGACTTTAGTTCATGTCTAATCACCATCATCTGGTTTTGAAAGATAACACGGGAACAGAGAATTGTGGTCAGACCCATACCTAGCATAGTCAGTTCAAGTAACTGCAATAACAAAGGCAGTGCATCGATTGCTAGGGGTTCTCAAGAAGCTTAGTAAGAATGCCAGAACAATGAAAGCTTTTGCCTAATTAAAAGTCTAAGAATCTAGGGCCAGATGCCTTGGCAAGTTGTGGTTGTTTTTTGCTGCATGTTTACAGAGATCTGCAGTGATACCTGCTTTTTATTTCTATAACCAACAATTAGTTTATACAAATGTATAGCCCATAACATGTTTTCACTTAGCCTTCAATAGTTCATCTGCTCCAGGTTTCCTAGAGCAGTATTTCCTAGAAAGTTTGAAATAACACTTAGCATATGCTTACTCTTCAATATGTGCTTAAATATTTCACTGAATGAATGTGGGAATACTGAATGTGAAAATTAACACCAATGTTAGTGTTTTCTTAAGGTAAGTCCCTAATTATTACTACCACTTAAGCAAATCAGTTTAAATTTTCAGAAAAAAAATGGAGCATCTGAAGATGCTGTTTGACATCTCATAAAAAATTAATTAAGCTTGGCATAATCATTTAAACATTGCTTTTCAGGCGGCTGCAATTCCGCCTCAAAGTATTATTTTAGAGAAACTTATGATAGTGGTTATCATAACGTCTGGTTATGTCCCTCAAAGGATCCCTGAAAATAATTAAGAAAATAGAATTTAGAAATTTAGAAAATAAATGTAAAATGTTTCCCTTATTCATATTTTAGCTCTGGAGATATTTCTTTCCCAGTACTGGACTACAAGCAAATTTTTGTTCCACATAAATATTGCATTAAAATAGTAAGATAGATAAGATTATAACGATGCAAAAAAATGTAGGGGTAGTGAATGCTATTTGCTGCATGCTTCATTTCAAGAATTTGAGTCTTTTGGATTAGGGTCTAAAATCTGCCTTCGGTTTGTTTGTTTGATTGAATTTCTTTTTCTTTCCTTGCAGGAAGGGCAGCCTTACTACACATTAGAATCGATTCCGATTCCACAAAAGCAAGGAAAGAAGACACTATTCCCAAAGGACTACCTAATATTTGCATACCATGAAAAGCAGGGTTACAAAGTGAGTTAACCTTTTAATTTGCCCGGTAATCACAACTAGGTTAATGTCTGGTTTTGCTCAACTTACACACTTGCATATCCATACTCATTTTGCATAGAATACACAGACATCTATTTTAGATTATAATATGCACTCTTTTTGAAGTGACAGTAATTATGTGATTATAATTCACACCAGAAGGCTCACAAGGACTTTAAGAAAACTCGTAAACTGTTTAAAGTAGTTAATATTTAGTTTAAGTATCAAATCGTTTACTTCATATTTAAATCTTAAAATCTAAAAAATTATTTCATTGTAAAATTTCAGACTTTCTCCTAGAAGAAAATTAAAATTTTTTTAGAATGAGATGGTTCGGACTTCAACTGACTTATTTAGATATTTGTTTAGCTGCTTTGTGGTAAAAAATGCTGCATATCAGTAATTAGGTTTTGAAGATGATCAAAATCTGGTAACCAGAGTATTTACTTTTATATTTAATGATTATTTAATGAGGGCATCGATTTGGATACACTTTGAAGAATATTAGGCACTCTAAAATTGCCTAGGTTGTACTATTGCTTAAACCTGATTACCAAAAAGTTAAAAATTTTGTTCGAAGTATTAAAAACCCCCCAAAATTCAAACCCACAAACAGCAATTTTAAAGCACAGGAAATTCTTATGCTGACAATTTTTTCCTGGTGTGTAGACAGTGTTGTCTACACTTTTGCTACATTTTACTCCAAAACAATGAAAAGCCTGCATTTGTATGAAATTTCATTCTGATTTTTCTATAAAAAACAAATTACTAATTAATTTCCAACAAGGTCAGTTGGAACTAGGTTAGTACAGTAAATTATTTTACTGAATAATCTAGTTCCTTTTTTTGGAATTAATGTAATCTCATGCTTTTAAATGATAAATTATAATTATAGAATCATAGAATGGTTCGGGTTGGAAGGGGCCTTAAAGATCATCTAGTTCCAACCCCCCCTGGCATGGGCAGGGACACCTCCCACTAGAATATTTGTGTAAGTACAATTTTTATTGTAACAAATCAATTATACAGCAAATTATAACAAATGGCTTTTGTCCTAAATATTTTATTCTATTGGTTTGGGTTTTTTTCTTAGTTCATACCCTCAGAGTGCTCATTAGGGTTTGGAGGACTCATATTGTAGAAAATCTTTCTGTGATATCTTTCATGTAAGTAAATTATAAAGGGATTAAGTATTTTTTAATCAAGCCTCCGTTACTCTGAGCATGTCAGCTCTCAAATGCCTCTGCTGAAGTTGACTTGAATAGTTCAAGTTAAGCACAAAATTTGTAGGAATCAGCTCAGAGTATGCAGAACCTTGCAAAGCTGGTCTCTGAAATATGTCCAAATTGATATTCCAATCAGTATTACAACATAAATCAGAAATGCTTTCCACATTTTACAGTGTACTTCAGATGACAAGAACATTTCCTCTCAAATAGAATTCTTTTCCAAAGAGTGAAAATCTTCAACTTGATGGTACTTGATGGCAAAAGAATGTTAACTGAAGTGTGGCATAATGCTGTTGCTTGTTCACATTCATATTTAAAATAATAATAAAAAAAAGTAGGAGTGGAGGAAAGAGAACTATTTATTGCATGGTTCATCCACTAAAACAATTTCAACTTGTAAGCCCAAATTTATTCATGATATTAGTGCCATTACAGCACAGGTGATTTTATCCCCGCTGCTTTTCTTCCATGGGCATTGCTGTCCAAGCTTCCCAGTCACCTTGGCTAATTCATTCCATGTACCACAAGTAATTATCCTAAGTTCCACGCTGACTGCAACGATGTGAAACTTTGGAATCTGTGCAGCTATGATGTCAAAGGGAGTCATGAATGTAAGAGCGGCTTCTATGGAGGCCTGAAGCCCGTGCCAATTAATCACGTTCCCATATGAAAGGCATCGGTTTAATCACTCTGACGGCAGGCCTGTCAGAAATGCACTGGGAGTACAAATGTGTAAACAGACATCCCAGCAAAAGGCAGCAATCTTTCAAAGTAACATTTTACATTATTCAGATCATTCCGCTTGTTTTCCTCCTCCTCGCGCCCCCAGCCCGAGTCTGTTATTGATATAAAGGTTGAAGCTCAGGCAGCTTAACTGTTATGTGGAATGACCTTTACTTTTAATATTAATATATTATTGTAAAGTCTATGAGACTCATAAATGCAATTTTAGAATTCATATGAAATGCCATGTGCTGAACCTATTGCAACTTTTCCTCTAGTCCTGTGGCAGGTTGCAAACTATGCGAATTAATATGCATCATATTCTTTCCCCTTTATTTACTTAGAGAGGTTTGCTGAGCAACTTTATCAAGAGTAACATTATCAAGAGCTTTCCTGCAAGCTTCTTTATCATATTCACATCCGCGTCTGCTCGACACTTGTCACTGTCAATCAAATCGCAATAATACGCAGATGATTTGCTCATTTGGTTTAATAAAATCTCTCTGCTTATTTGCACTGCAGTCATTATGCCACATAATTGCTCTGCCGCTGAGGTGAAAGGCAGCCAGTTGCCTGGGGGATAAGAAGAGACTATTGCTATATGAAGGATTTGTTTCTTTGCCTCTGTCTCTCCCTAGTCACTCATATCCCTAAAATTAATATTGTATTTGAATCCAGTCCTGCTATTCTTATGCAGGCTAACATTGTTATTACTTATTATTTGGATGTGAAGTCATTTATTTTTAGTTTTGATGTCCAAGCTGTCAAGCTAAATTTCATTGTGTACTGCCACATACAATTTTTAACTGCCATTTAAACTCAATTCAAAATCCAAATTATGAAGAGAACATGTTCAAAGGAATGGGCTGACAGGAAGTATAGCTACAATTTTTATTTCCCAGGAAATCAAAGTATAGATCTTGTTATTGTTCTGCGGTGGAGATATGTGCAGTTTTCATACCTCATAATCTTTTTTGTATTGGCTGGACACTGTGATTCAGAAAGAGAAAAAAGGGGGCTATTTATGCATATGAGCAGCCCTTAGGGCACAAAACAAAGGCATTCACTTCCAGAAATGATATAGCACAGAACTAGCTCAACTTACTGTTGTAAATTCCTGAATGATTTGTACTCCGTTTTCCAGTAGATTCTACTGTGACGGATGGTGGAAGTAAAAATGAGGAATCTATTTGTGTAACACAAACCTTAGCTCCTTCACTGCACAGTTAATATAGCAGTAACTGCCATGCGATAATAATCATGATCCTGTATTTTGGGGGTGATTCCATCTCAGTGGCGGCCTAAAATACTTCTATTTTTAAATGTATT
Organism: Dromas ardeola; assembly: GCA_013398915.1. Taxonomy (NCBI): domain Eukaryota; kingdom Metazoa; phylum Chordata; class Aves; order Charadriiformes; family Dromadidae; genus Dromas; species Dromas ardeola. The sequence continues at coordinate 81,673 of VYZM01017490.1, read as the reverse complement.
CCAAACAGCGAGTACTTAAGAGTTTATTTTAAAGAAAATTAAAAACCAGACTAAAATTGCCTATGAGAGAATACATCTATGTTCAGCTTCCCTCTTTTCAGTCCGAGTCCTGCATTGGGCTTAACTGGGACTCTCTTGGTAGGTCAGAGGAAGTACTAGTATTTTAAGGCAGTTGAACTTGAGGACATCTCTTCCATTTGTATAACCTCGATCTAATAGTATTCAGATATAGAAAGAGAGAGTGATTAGTCATAATATTAAGATGGCGATAGTTTCTTTAGCTGCCTGAATTCAGAAAGTCCACGTTTAAATAGAAGAGCCCACTAACTCACAAAAGTCCAAAAAAGGACTAAGTCGTCATCTCCAGCCTTTGTGGTAGGCCATTACGTTTCATCCAGTCAATGGGATATTGAACGCAGTAGCTAGATAAAACTGTGCGATTTTCAAGCTCACTTTGAAGAAATCAAGAGAGATAAAATAACTCCTTTCAGTAGTTAGCTTAAGTGGTTAATCATTCTCATTATTAAAATATTTACTGAATGTCTTGTTTGAAATTGGTTCTTGTTATGGCTTTCCACACTAGATTAAAAATATATTTATCTCCCAGCTTTTTCTTTCTGTTTTCTTTTGTCTTGTAATTGAGTTCTTTCACAGCAGTTTTTAGTAAAATTAACATATCCCTTAACATGACATTTTACCAGCTTTTTATGTGTACATGGCTCTTTGTTTTTATCACAAGTAAGTAATGACATCAGGTATCTGAGCAGTGTTTGGTATAACATAAATATTTATGGGGGGGGGGCAGGGTTGCATAGCAGTTATAATAGGCTGCTAATATTGAGCTTTTTTAGTCCTATATTGTTTTGGAAATGTAAGAAAGGACTGATTTTCTTTTTTTTTTTTCTCTGTATCATTTAGTATTTAGATTGCATTTTTGTTTGAATGAGCACACCTATGAAGCAGTTGTGTCTTGATCATTATTTATCACTGTGGAATGGATCGAACATTTGTATTATCCGAGTATGCCTGGAACTTTTATTTCCTAGGGAAAAATGCATTAGGTCTGCTATCAACCCAGCACTGGAATCTCTTGTACTAAGATACCTAATGGTGTAAAGCGTTCTCAATCTGATCGTCTCTGCAATGGAGTGCAACTGAACTATATGCTGCAGTGTGGGATAGAGGTACCCAACCATGAAACGTGGGGTGGAGGTCTCGGAAGCACACTCTGGCTAGATGCCACAACATTACTTGCCTAGGCTGCTTCTACTTTATGAACGATCACAGGTACTCCTCTTCTCCACATAGCAGTGCAGATTTATTCTAACCCAGAACTCTCATTATCTTTGCTGAATAATAAAATGTTCATAAAAGGAAACTGGTAACGTTTCCTTCAAGTAGTTAAACACCCACGGTTGGAGATCTAGTGAGTAGGAAAGGGAGATGAGAGGTTTTTCTCTTAAGTTTGAGACTACTAAAGATCATTTCACCAGTCTGCATGGCTGTTACAGATTACATCGCATTTTTTTTTCTGTAGAATACAGTTCCTCATCCTGTCCTCTTCCAGAATGTACATTAGCTTTCATACTGTATTCTGACCCAACTAGCTGTTCACTACAGACCAGCTGTTGCTACTACTACGCAGCAGCCTATATAAATCCTGAAACTGAAGATCTTGTGAGGGTATCAAGTAGAGGAACGGGTTGGTCAGAGAGGTTGCGGTGTCTCTCTGTCTTTGGAGATATTCAAAACCCAGCTGGATGTGGTCCTGAGCAATCTGCTCCAGCTGACCCGGCTCTGAGCAGGGGGGCTGGACCAGACAATCTCCAGAGGCACCCTTCCCACCTCATCCTTGCTCATCCTCAAGGATGCGGAAGTGCCATATGACTTGTAAAAGCTCTTGGTATAAAGGACATAAAGATATAATATTATTTACTGTCATAGTTTCGTAAGGAATAATTTTATAGTGAGATGAAACTATTAATCTGGATTGCCAGTTGTAAAGAACTTTATTTTGCCTGATTGCTTGGTTTTTTGTTTGGTTGGTTTTTTTCTGGGTTTGGGGTTTTTGTTTTGTGGTGTTGTGCTTTTTTTGTTGTTTGCATTGATTTTTGGGGGGTGGGAGGTGTTTAAAAGAAATACAGATCTATTTAGCTAATTCTGGGCCTGTCCAATTCCATGCCATTTTAGTCAACTTTAGTCAATAGGAGCAGATTCAAAGTATTTTCTGCTAATTAAACGGTAGGTTTTAAATCAGATTTCTAAAGACACCAGCCACAGAAAACGTCAACACCAAGCCCTAAAGATTGTTTTGAAACAAAATCTTTACTTCAGATTAATCAGAAAAACACTCAGAGAGGAAGGAAGTAGTTTCATTTTCCTGTCCTTACGGTGGTTGTTGATCCTTTCTAATCTCTAATATTAAAAAGATCTTAATTCTAAATACACTTATTTTGTCATGGTGGCTGATTTGGCTTTATGAAATGTAATGAGTGTTTGGAAGAAATGTTAACTATTGGACGCTTCATGGGTTTCTCACATGGAAGTACAGCTGTTCTGTTACTATTGTTTTAATGTTGGCTCACTTTCTCCTTTTCGTATACAATCCATTACATGTTCCTTTTTAGGAGCATGTTTATGCAATGTACAACGGGAACTAGCAACAGTCTGAAAAAGAAATTGTTGCCTATATATTTTTGTAGAGGTATCTTATTTTCAGACAAATTGTTCTTAGAAGTTGATACGTTATTGAATTGTGTATTACAGAAAATGAAATAAGTATGAGTTTTTTCTAAAAATAATGCTTAGCTTGGTGTGCAGTTGCCATAATTACTTAAGTAAGGTATTTGGATTAGCTCTCTATGCGTTTGTATACACAGACTTGTGCATAAACATACACATGCACACAGACTGAGGCTGTCATAAATTAAAGAGGACAGGGAATTTCCCTCCAGCCCAAATACCCAAAGCACCTGCCTGTGTTCAAAACTTTGGTGGGCGGGATTTTCAGAGGTGCTGAAAAGAAAAATTAATTTGTAATTACATAGTCTGTACGGAAATAATGAAAAGTAATTCAATTGTGACAGCAGCTCTTTGCTTGGCTAGTGAGTAAGTTATTTGACGTTTTTCAGCAACATGCTCTGCTATAAATTGGAACCAATATATAAAATAACACAAAAAATACTGCATCAGGGAACATTCTATCCAGGATTTTCATAAGAGAGAGAAATCTAATATTACACCCTGCTATTAATTAACATTAGATTTACTATCTGAAAGAAGGTGTTTAAAATTCTGCAAAATGAGACATGATTATCTTTGTATAGTCTCTTGCTCATAATCTTCATTTTCCAATGGCATTAAGGGACCTTATATTTGCAAAGTGGAAATTATTAAGGATAATTAAGATGGAAGTTTTATTTGATAGAGGATTTCTCATGATGTTTGGAAATACTCAGTTTAAATCTAATCTCAATTCACACTCTTGCTTTTTAGAATGAAGTGCTATGTAATAAAGGGAACCCACAAACAGCCAAGCCACATTTTGAAAGTACAGAGACACTACTTGTGTCCCTTAAAAAAAGAAGTCAAATTAAACTTCCCAACATCTCCTGGTTTTGGTAACTATCAAATGGATAGAAGATAGGACTGAATGAAATGAGAATCACGGTACCTCGAGGAAACAGAAAGAACTGAATGGGAGGTACAAGCTTACACTAACCTACAAAGAAAAGGTTGCAGGTGGCATAGAAAAGCTACCAAAATTCAGCTAAAAAATAAAACACATGAAACAGATGTAGACAGAGATGTTATCTTGAGATTTTTTTTGCCGATGTAAGTTCTTATTCATAGATGAACTATCTCAACTGAAATCTTGTTGAGGTTATCAGGATTTTTGTCAATACTTTCAATTGGTCAGTAATGTCCCTAAAACGTTAATTTGTGACAAATCAAATTGGTTGTGAATAGTCAGAACTGGGAGGCAGACTGAAGTTTCTACATCCTGGTCATGATGCAGTAAAAGCTAACAATAACCTTATTTGACTTTAAATCGCTTCCTGCTGAGCTGATATTTGATTTTCCATCTACGTTTTTGTGAGGCTCCTTCAGCTGTAACTGAAGATAGCCAGATTCTGAATCCAACTGCATTTCCAAGATAGATAGATGATCATCTGAGTCAGTGTTCTCCTTGCTTTTCTCATGCTCATTACAAGGGATCCATCTGCAGTTGAACTATTTTCCCACATCACCCATCAGCTCAGCTTGTGTTGGCTAAAAATTTGGAACAAATCTGAGACGTAACCAGCTCCTACATGCCTGTTTCCAGTGGAAGATTTACTGTGCCATATCTACCCCAAATGCCAGAATGCACAGGATGTTAGTCTTCTATTTCTCTTTGTGTTCAGTCTAGCTTTAGAAAGAACTAAATGTAGTAATTGTTTTCTTTATATACTGTCTATAGTATTTATGTTTAGATTAAGCCAGAAATATATAGACAGAATATAGAACAGAAAAAAACCCTGCGGGGGTGAGAGGCGTGTTTATGAGTTTTCACTCAGTCCTTTATGTATGCAAAAGTAGCTTCTCTGTCCTGACTTATAAACTCCGAGTAGGTAGCACTGGCTGTGGTTTATCTTTGGAGGGAAGAGAAACAATCTTTCTCACGAACTCTTCATTTATTGGAATACTGAGGTCAGCAACCTGGCATGTTAGACTACATGACAGGGCAGCCAGTAATGGAGACTGGCTCACCCAGGGGTGAGATGAGCCCTGAAGACAACAGGACTTTATGGCACGGATTGGAAGCACAGGTTATAAGGTGCTGCTCAGTGCATGCCATTTATTTAAGGAAGTTTCTTTCTGCATGGGGTTTTACTAGATGGCAAGTTCATACCCTGCTTTTTCTTTCTGCCTTTACAGCAAGGAGCCCGGCACTGTTTCACATGGTTGAGATGTGTTTGGGGTTTTTAGCTGAAGAGAGATAGAGGGTATAAACTTTTAGAGTCTCATATTTGAGCTGTGAGGTTTAACTGGTCTGATGTGATACCCCTTCTCACATAGATAGGGCATTCTGCATTATTTCTCTAAGTATCAGATCTTGCTGATTCCTACTGATGGGTTCTGGAGTAGAGAGCCCTAAATCATCTCTATTTGGAACTGTATTAGTTGAGCAAGGCAGACAGAATCTTTGGTAGCTTTTCGGAGCTGTTTCCCATTGAATGTGATAGCTTCCTTTGCATATTCACCTGCTCTCTCCAGTCTTTACTCTTCATATTCCATTCTTTGATCAGTCACACACTAAGTTTTTTAAATATGCAGCTTTTTAAAATTACCAACCGCTTACATACCTGCTTAATATGTCACTTTACCAGGAAAGTAATAAGAAGATGAAAGGAGGAAAGTGACTTTTGTGTAGAAATCTGGCTCAAGGCGTGAGAGGAGAAAAAAAACAGTCCTACTTTATTATGTCTTATCATCTCTGAAATTATGTGGGTATTTTTCAGTCAACAAATTAATTTTCAGATGGAAAATCACAGTTATGAATTGGTTTTGGTGTGTCTTTCACTCATCATACCGTACCATTACAGCAAAAACTGGGAGTTCATAATGATATTGTGGAAACTGCTGATCAAAGGTTGTTTACATGGACTGTGTTCACTGATTTGCCAAAGTTGTCTCATACTGATGCACTTTAATGACTATTCTCTGCAAAACTGATTTTTCAAAAAGATTCTTTAATCTGATTAATCTGTAATCTTAGTTATTCTTGAGAATGTGAGATTACATACGTATTTGTTTGAAAGTATGTTTTACATGACTATGATTCAAAAATGTTCCCTGAAAAGAAGGCATTGGGGGGGAAAAAAAGATCTTATTCATAAGGAAATAGTAATTACAGCTGTAAGTCTAATTAACACCTTATGAAAAATCATCAAAGAATGGCTGTAAAAAAAAACTAAAACGGGGAATTTTAATTAATCAGTAGACATATGTAGATAAGAATTAAATATAGGCTCGTATCCCGAAAATGTCTCTATGTAAATAAGTTGTATGGTTTTGTAATTTTTAGATTAATTTTATGTGGTAGCATTTACAAGGCAGAGGATTCATATGATTTCAATACCCACGGAACATATTTCCAAAATGTGTGACAAACAAGTTGAGCGCCTCTCAACCACTTATCTTTTCTGGGATATTTTACCCTTTAAGCAAGTATGCCCATAGGTAGAAAAACAGTGCAACTGGGATCTAAGACTTCTTTCATAGGATATCTTCTGATGTTATAAGCTTTTAGTCAAAGTATCCAACTTTTAAAAAAACTTATTGATAAAATATTGCTCCTTCTCCTCAAAATGGGGAATTACTTCCAAAATCATACTGTGCAGAATCAAAATTCATCTTAGACCGGTAATTCTCACTATTCAAATATGAGCTACTAGGTAAGCAAATAAGAAAGGAATAAAAAAAGTAGTTTAAATCAGTTGTAGAAGTTTAATGGTTCTGAATTCTGCACAGTTGGACTCACAAAAATTAAGGCTTCTAGCTCATAAGTTAAGGAATCTGAAAATACATTCAGATTGAAATGGTTAATGTAGTTTTTCCACAGTGTAAGACATATTGAGGAAAGCACAGTTTGAAGGCTATGACGTGATCTTTAATTAGTCATTGATAGCTTCTGCTATTCAGGAACCATTAATACAGCCAAGCCCTCATGTTGTTAAATACGCTGACAGCCATGCTAATGTAAAAGTGTCCAAATATTATATACATATGTATTCTTTCTTATATGAAGTGAGTCTAGGAAGATAGGAGGCTTTCTATGGGGAATAAATAAATTTAGTATTTCTGACCCTCTGTTGTAATAGTGAGTTTGCAGTTGAAGATTTACCCTTTTGCTGCTGACTGAGCAGAACAATGGTAGATCCTGTGATTCTGCCCTACGAATCAAATAACAAATTTTGATGATGCAGTTCGCCCTGTTTCGTTTTATCTCTTCTGCAGTGAAAAGAAATAATGCGTTCAAAAGCATTTTTGTGCTGATGCATCTATAGCTACATCCACTCTAGCAATTTCATTGTAATAAAAATATTAGGAAAAATAAGTTCAACCTCTTTAACTGACAGTACTATAGAAAAAAGTTTCCAGCTTATGCTTTCAAGTTTATGGAAGAAATTAGAGAAATATCACACTGTTAATTGTAAGTTAGAAGGGAGGGTTGTATTTGACTTGCTGTTTGTTTCTGATCTTGTTCCAAAAAAAACCGAACTTGTAATTAATCATTACTAATCTTGATCTTTTCTTTCTTACTGTTAACAGGCTTGTCTTGTGCTAAGGTAAATCTGGGTGAAACTGAGAAAAACGGTGCTGGCTTTCAAACCCAGCTGGAGCAGGGTGCCAAGGCAGCTCGAGAGACCCACACCCCAGCACGTGTTACGGGAACCAAGGGTCCGGACAGTGTTTTCTGTCAAGCTGTGAGGGCCTCTATGGGTACTGGCATTTTGGGTAATGAGTTTCGGGGAGGCCTGCACAAATCAAATACCGTTCTGGCACATGCCTGGCATTAGCAAGTAAGAAGGGCCAAAGACATTCAATAGGTCTAGCCTTACCAGAAAATAGCCATTCTAAGCAGTTTAGTACAACTGCCCTTCAGAATGATGAGAGAACTGTGACATGATGTATTCCTCCTTACGGACAACTTCTGTTGTCGTGCACTGTGAAATAACCTCCTTCCATTCACTGCTTCGTAGATGTATTTAAAATGAAAACACCCATTTTAAAATATTCTGGTATGTTTATCAACATATTTTAGGGATCTGATAATTTCTCTCTCCTGGTTTACTGAAAGGATATGTTCTGTTATCAGCAATTCCACATTCACCATTTGGTAATTATGCAAATAGGCACCAGCATGGAGAAATTTAAAATAATCCCTGCCTCAGAGAGTACACCATTTACACAAAGGTAAAAAAAGCAAGCAAACTAAATAAATCTAAATAGACTACTTAACTGCTTTTATTTTTACTTAGATTGTTCTATAAAGTGTTGATAGTATGTTCTAGTATACAAATCACAAAGGAATTGCGCTTGAAAGTAAAAGCAAGATGTTCAAGGCCTCAGGTTCTTAACCACGTTTGTAGTCTGCTTTTCGGCCTTCAAAAAGAGAAAATACCATCTTTCACCTTTGCATTTTTAGAGAGAAAAAGTCATGTTAATATCAGTAGTTATCAAGTAAGGTAATGTTTCGTGTAGTTATGTAGGTTATTTTTCAAAGTCCTTTTATTAGTCTCTCTATAGAACTACTGGGGACTTCAGTGGGAGATAAGCATACGTATTTGTTTGCAGCTAGGAGCACTAGGCCTGATCATTTCTTTTTGTCATACTGCATACATCATGTTTGAGTCAATAAAGTGGTTTTGTCTTTTATCTGCCTATGGAGGCCAATATGCGAATAGAACAGCTGCAGAACACCACCTAGTGGTGCCAAGCATTCCCTCAAACTCTTCAATTTTCCTCCTGTCTCTTTAGTTCAGGTTACTTCTCAAAACTGCTGCCACCACAAGGTGAAATTCTGGCCCAGATTCAGTCAGTCAGAACTGTCCAGACTCGTTGCACGCCAAACAATTAAACATAGTATTGAATATGCCTTAAACGATACAGCCATCACACTCTTCCTTCTTCCACAGAGATACAGGTAGGTGTCTGGCAATTTTAGGTTTTGGATTATGAGTATTTGTGGTTTTGGGCTAGGAACGTACATATTGTGAAAAATCTTGGTCAACACTTTTTTCCTTTGCTAACCTAAAAGCATTGTTTTAAATGAAATGCCAGGTGGGCAAGAGGGCCAACAGCATCCTGGCCTGTATCAGGAATATGGTGGCCAGTAGGACTAGGGCAGTACTGTACCCCTGTACTCGGCACTGGTGAGGCCCCACCTCGAGTGCTGTGTCCAGTTTTGGGCCCCTCACCACAAAAAAGACATTGAGGCTCTTGTGAGGCGCGGCTGAGGGAGCTGGGGGTGTTCAGCCTGGAGAAAAGGAGGCTGAGGGGAGACCTCCTTGTTCTGTACAACTGCCTGAAAGGAGGGGGTAGCGAGGTGGGGGTCAGTCTATTCTCCCAAGGAACAGGCGACAGGATGAGAGGAAACGGCCTCAAGTTGCCCCAGGGGAGGTTTAGGCTGGATATTAGGGAAAATTTCTTCCCCGAAAGGGTTGTCAAGCGTTGGAACAGGCTGCCCAGGGAGTGGTTGGGCCACCATCCCTGGAGGCATTTAAAAAGTGGGTAGATGTGGTGCTGAGGGACATGGTTTAGTGGTAACTTGGCAGTGTCAGGTTAAGGGTTGGACTCAATGATCTTAAGGGTCTTTACCAACCTAAATGATTCTACGAGTCTATGGTTTAGACTTCTGGGTGAAACAGATGCAAAGTATCTAAAGGTAGGAAAAAAAGTATCTAAAGGTTGCTTAGACTTGTACTAGTCTTATCTTTTCTACAGGTACCAAGCCATAGGGAAAGAAACCTTTCGTAAAGTAAGCAATATACAAAAAGCATTCTAGGACAGATTATTCTCTTACATCAGTTACAATACAAAGATTTTGTTAAGTAGAATTCATTCAGATCTGGTATGACTGAGAAGGTGATCTAGTCTGCCATGTAATTTTTTGAGGGTTATGTATTTTAGTTCATCTTGCAGGTCAACTTTCTGCATTCCTCTTCGAAGTAGTTATATTTAAGTTTAGCTATTCTGGTATTACTGATTTACCAGCCTGTAAACTGTGTATTCATTTAACTTTCCCAATGTGTAAATCTCACCTGAGGACGTCTATTTGGATGGGCTTTGGGTTTCAGAAGCAAAAGAGGGACTGGACTTTATTACACTGCAGTTGTACAATCAGTACTGCTAAGTGAGGGTTAGGCATACACCAAAGATTCACCATCGCACTTTAGTGAAAGCCACGTTTTCAGATTTCCTCACTTGATCATACACAGGAAAAAAGGATGCTACAAATCCAGGGACCTAAACCAGAGCGCTTAGGAATTTTAGGAATACATTTGGCATCATTTGAGCAGAGAAACACTAATTTTAGTGATGACCTTGCATCCAGATTGCAAACAGGTATCGCTTGTGGATTCACATAAATGACGATGTTGTAGATCTGTACATTAATTACAGGTGGTTCTAGTAAAAAATGATAGAAAAAGTGTTTTCTTTACCAATGGTTCAGAAAAAGGTACTTAAGAAAATTTATTAGACAAAAATTAGTTTCTGTCTTGTCAGAGTATTATTTCTGTAGTTGGCAAAACAGGAAGCTTTGTGGGGTTTGGAAAACGAACAGTGTGTAGTGTTCAATGGCTTGACAAAGTATTCCTCTCAATCCTTGGTACCAAAGTTGAAATATTATTCACATTATGATTGCGATACAGTTTCGCAACATCCTGACCATGTTCACTGACTTAACGCTAAAGCATCGTTCAAGCCATAGAATTTTGCAGCATAGGATCAATGACCTCTGCATAACACGTAAATGAGCATTTAATGAGTGTTTTCTAATTTTCAGCAAGATCAGGACCTAGTACAGGCGAGACACTGTGAGGAATGGTCAGGCCTGAAAAGCCCACTGAGGAAGGTAACCACCTAAAAAAAAAAAAAAAAAAAGATTCCTGGAAACATAACTTTCAAAGGAGAGATGGTGGGGGAAAGACTTCGAGCAGAAGAAAGGAAAATATATATAGCAGAAGGACGTTAAGAAAGATTACTGCACGCGGCAGTGGAAGGTGGGTGATGTAGGGCAGGAACCCCGAGGGCAGCTGTGGGGCACCTCGGAGCTGGCTCGGGAACAGCCAAGGGATTTGGGACCTGCGGCAGCGGTTTGGCTACACCAGTGGCGTTATGAGCTCACTGGAGGTGACACAGTGGCCTTTTCAGGACAGCAAGGTAGGAGAAGGTTGCAGCAATTGAGACAATTTGCTCATAGCTTAGGAACAAATTAAAATCCACCCTCTATTCATCGGTATATTTTTTTTTTTCATTTTCTCTCTGATTTTTATACTTGAGCTAGTGCGGATTTTGTTGTCATCTTCCAAACCTGAGCAAATTCCTTCAGTTTTGGCATAGCATTTCTGCAGTTGTTCTTCATTTCTGCAGTTGTTCTTCTGGGCTCAGAAGAAGTCTAATTACAAATAAAAACTAACTCCTAAGTTTTGTTCTTATTCTGTTCCCTCTCTTCAGCAGCTTTTGAGATAAATTTCGTGTGTATACATAGGTATATGTACAGGTAACTATGAATTAACTTTCTTTGTGTGTATGTGCACCTGCTCAGTGATAGCACCGGCAGCTGGTATGTATTATTATTTTAAATAAGGAAAACAAGAGGTGAAAGGCGTCACGGCCTGCCCCGCGCCTCGCCCGCAGCCCCTGAGGGACGCGGCCCCCACCGGCTGCCCCCGCCCCCTCGGCCGCCGCCGGCCAATGGCACGCCTCCTCGCTCTCACCGCCGGCCAATGGGAGAGATTCGTTTCCCTAAGCTCCAGCCCCAACGCCTTCTTCCTGCTGGGAGAGTGACAGGTGCGTGTCCCCCCCGCCCCATTGGTCTGCTCTCCCCCAGATGGACAGGTCTCCGGGCCAATCCTCGTCCCCAGGGCGGAACCCTCAGCGGCCGTGACAGGA
>VYZM01017490.1:30793-66123 GCA_013398915.1 Dromas ardeola | reverse complement strand
GTAAACAATAGCAAGACTGTAAAAAAAAAAAAAAAGAGAGAGAGAGAAAAACAAGGACATACACAGTAGATGACACGTTGAAACTCTAAATAATGCTGAAGTCCTTGTTATTGAACTGCTGATCTGAAGAGCACTAAGCCTTAGTGCTCATAACGAAACCGTTAAATAAGCTACAGAAAAACTTCTGTGTTCTATGGCTTTGTCTGTTCCTGGTGGTGTTCCAGTGCAGATGAAAACAAAATGACACACAGATGATGCAAACTCAATGGGAGGATCATCTCTTTTACCAGGAATGGCAGAGATCTGTTCAAACTGGAGCACTTCAGAAACATGCAAAGTCAGCGCTGTATGCGAGGGGCAACACCTAACCCTGCTAACAGAGTAAGCCATTCTAGTACTGTCTGGTGCTGGTCTGAAATGGTGAAGTGATGACTTTTTAATATTTGCATGTGTGGAGGATCTTTCTTGACTGTGCTGAGCCAATAGATGGTCTCTTTTTTCCAGTTGGCAAGACAAAACGTAGAATGCAGAACTTTCTTTCTAACAGAAAGAAGGCAGGGATGCGCAAAAATTGTTTCGTATACAACTATATTATCATTCTGATGTCTGATATGTAATGGAGTTTTGGCAATTTTAGCTGTTGTCAGTCTTAACTACAAGAATTTTTCTTCTGCAGTCAGCTTTATATTTCTGTAACTTCAGAATTGGATCTGAATCCTGTTTTTAGATTGAGTCTTGTTTATCTGTTAGAATGCACGTTCATTCTATCTATTTTTAGGGTATAAACCAGAGAGGCCTGAGGACACTCTGAAGACACTGAAAAGTTGCATCCTTTGTTTGGAATACACGTTATGAACCCTTTCTGGAGCATGTCTACAAGTTCTGTGCGCAAGGTAGATATTTAATGAATGGATGCCATAAGGTCTTAACACACGTTGAGGGGTGGTAGCAGTTCTGGAAAAGACCATCAGACAATCTACAAATATGGTTGGAGTGTGTGTTTTATGCCAAGGATTGTGATCATCTTCAATAAATGTGTAAGCTAGCTTGGAGCTGCATTAACTGGAATGTGCCTGTGGATGGAGTCCGCTCCAGAATTTGTTGACTTATCTTATCTGAAGCATCTTTGAGTAGGGAAGATGGAACAAACTTGTTCAAATGGTTGAAGCACTTGTTTCTTAGGACGTTTGTTTACTGTCTTATGTAGAACTTAGCCAGGTATTGCGTGTGCAGTCAGCGTTGACAAAACTGCGCCTCCATAATGCTATTGCTACTCTGTATTGTGTGTATAAAAGCATGATAGTTCTCAGGTTAATCACTTCTCAGGTGTTTAGTGCCAGCGCAAATTATGTAACTTTGTTGATGACGCTTGTGACATATGTATTGTTACTGGTCCAAATCTCAAGCGCTTTGAAACAGTATAGGCTAAGTCATGCCTTTAGTTTCACCACAACTAGCCTAATCACAAGTCCGTAGCCTGCAGGTTTGTTTTGGCAATCTACAGAATGATTTTGAGGTCTGTACACAGTGTAGCAGTGACCAATTAAGTAGAAAAGCTTTTTTTTTTTTTTTTTTTTTTTTCTTTTTCAATAAAATACAGCATAGGCATAAAAGGTTACTATAGCAAAACTGTTTAGACTGGGCTTGATGTTACTGCTAAACAGAGATTCCCCCACAGTGGGAATGCACTATATGATCAGTTCCAAGTGGGATGTGGGTGTCTTAAGCACAGGCAGGAAGTGAAATACGTGCAGTTTTCTGTAGAAAGTTCTTATTTCATCTCAGCTTTACTACACCACTTTTAAAGACTCTTTGAAGTCTAGAACGCAAGGATGCTTGTCAGTGGAAATTATTTATCTTAATGCACTGTGTGTTAGAAATAGATTGACTTCTAAGCTGATATTATATACTATCTGGTTCCAGTTTCTAAATAAATGTAAGCCTCCTTAAGCATTTGTCCTAATCTGCAGATTTCCTATCCAGCATTGGTTACTTCTGTACTTGTAGGTTAGATTTGATTGAATAAAAGTCTGTTTAAAAACAAACCCCCAGAAGACACTCCCACCACCACCCACAAGCAATAGAACACCGAAACCCAAGATATGTTTGTTTCATTGGCCAAACTTGTAATTGCCAAGTTTGGGTTTAAACCTGTGTTAAAATATGTTCATATGTTAAATGCTTATGAAATATGACCTGTAATGTCATGGTTCTCTTTTAATCTAACAGAGACCTGACGCTGAAGAGAAAACTTTGAGTGGAGAGCTGCGAACCAGTCCTCTACGAGCCTCTACAAAGAAACAGTTGCCTTCTATTCCAAAGAATGCTGTGCCAATAACAAAACCTGCTTCCCCTGCCGCGTCGTCCCAATCGACAAATGGAACACATGCTTCTTATGGGCCTTTTTATCTGGAGTATTCCCTCCTTGCAGAATTGTAGGTTTTTCCCTTTTTTTGTCTTTTTTAGGTCACTGGGCTGATGCCTTTGCGGGAAGAAGAAAATGCACAGGGATCTAGTTCTTGCATGGTGTCTTTGCCTTAGTCCTTGAAGAAGGCAGTAAAACTTAAGTTCCACAAAATTCTTTTTCTGGAGCAGCAGCCTCAATCTCTTGAGGTAGCAGGGAAGAGGAAAATGAGATAAGGGTGTGTTTAGGGGTGTATGTAGATGTGATTCTCTGAATTTGTGTATTTATCAGTCTTCAAGTAAACACGTTTTGGTTTTAGGCGTCCTGACCAGTGACCCTAATAGCTTTTTGGTCAGAAATACTAAATTTTTGAAGCAAATATTAAAACAGAAGCAAGGAGATGTCTAGTGGGAAGATGGTTATGAATGTATGGTACTGTCTAATGGAGTTTAGGATGTGGGAGCTTCCTTCAGTTGTTACATGGAACAATTGAACACCACCTGATACGGCTTATTAAGTGGATATTAGGAAGACTGTATTCTTTCCTGTCTTTCAGTGATATTTAACATGAAACTTATGAGGGAGGAGTTAGCGTGATTTAAATAGGTTTCCTTGGATCAGTTGTGTTTGATCCAGTCTAGTGATTTGTAGGCTACTGTGGGAGCATACAAATTTCTATTTGTCTGCAAAACTTTCTCGTTATATAAAGCTACATAAACTATTTTGTGCTGCAAAGCTGAAGGGACTTCCTCTGTAATAGACGTACTGGATTCTCAAGTATGTGGAGCCTTTTGGAATGAAATCCCTGGAGTCCTTATGCAACACTGACTCTCAGTTCTTGCATTTAACCATTGAATTGAAAGTGAGACCTCTCAAAACTTTTTTTTTTTAGGGAACTGACCCTGACTTCTTAGTTCAAGAAATGTGTTTTTCTTTTGCAACATGCAAAAATATATTGGTATCATAATGTAAACTCCTGTTGTTTAACAAATTCATTGTTAGGGAAATAATGAAAATTATGGAAATCATAAGCAGAAAACTGTGTTAATGTTTTGCTTTAATATTATTGTGTATTTGTGCGAGCATGAGGAGTTCAGTTTACTGGGCCTATATGCTAAGTAACCAGAAAAACCTGTGAAGTGAATAATTCGGTTTATCATTTATAGTGTTCAGTATAATCTGCATACCGTACAACTACAGCTGGTTAAACTTACTAGCAACTTCTTGTGTTCGTTGATTTAAAAAATAGTAAAAATAGCACATTTTGCCCCGCTAGTATGGTTGATTATCAAGTGGACTGTCCTAAAAGGCAAAGGGAGAGATAGAAACTCTTTTCATAATGCACTGGTCACTGATGACTGAAGATGATGGCTGGATTATCACCTCAAGAAATGAGATAGCAAATAAGTGCAAGTTGGGAAAATGACTTGGTCCATCCTGTTAATGAGATGCCTCGAATCACTCGGTCCATCTCTCTAATATACCCTGCTTCTGGCCTGTCTTTTTTTGTTCTCTGTTACTTTGTTTTGTCAGTTGCCACTGTAATTTCAATTTGACCTGCAGCATAGTTTTATCTAAAACTGAAAAACTACTTGTTTAAAATTGAGGTTAAAGCTTTGGTCACATTTCAGAATTAACCACAATTGACTGCAAGTCTGCATTCAAAATTACTTAATTGCGTTTCTTTTTTTTCTTCTTTACTTTGAAACTGGGGATTTGGTAGGAAAGTGAAAATTTCAGTACTGACATGCATTAAATGCGTTCTACTTTGCTATTTACAGTTTTATCTGAAGAAATAACGTTTCCCATTAATAACTCTAAGTGGAGGGGCAGGAAGGGCAAAAGGGAAAGAATATGGTTTCACTAGTTTTCTGCTGCCTCCTTCTATGGATTATCTGCCCATGGGAACTGATCGTAAGTTTGTGAAGAAGTCCCTTGTTAAGCTATTGGCAATACATTTTGGGTTTGCTGTTGTCAGCTTGCTGTAGGTTTAGTGTGGTTGTGGAGCTGTTCTAAATACTGATTCTAATTGCAGTACCTTGGTTGTAAAGCAGAAATTGCCGGGTGTCTATGTGCAGCCATCTTACCGATCAGCATTAAGTAAGTTCAAACTTAACTTTTATTTTTTTATATATATATTATTTTTTTCTTAAATTCTTTCACTCAAGCAAACTTTCTCACTTGCAGTGTGGTTTGGTGTAATATTCATAAGACATGGGCTCTACCAGGACGGTGTGTTTAAATTTACTGTCTATATTCCTGATAATTACCCAGACGGAGACTGCCCGGTAAGTGGTTGTCTGTGTCTTGGATTTTTCTTGTTTTCTGGTGTTCGAAGTATGACTCTTTGTTAAAGCTAACGTAGCTTCTCATTTCCTTAAACTAGTTTTGTCCGATTGGCTGGGCTCATTTGCGATGTCTTGTACGTATTCCCTAGCATCTGTGGAAGAATCATGTTACTCTGAATACTGAGGCTGGTGTAGGGTGAATTTCATGAGGTTAAATGCATTAGAGTATTAAGTAATCAGACAGTTTTTTACCTCAGCTCTTGATCTGCTACTTCCTTGGCAAGGAAGTTAACATTCAAATACTTAAAGAGGTATCCAAATTCTGAGTAGCAATACAGTGGAACATAAAATCCAGGCTCCTGTGCTGCGCTTGCTGTAGTCCTGCAGGATTTCTTGCGTATCTCTCTTCTAAATTACATAGAAACAAATAACTAAAAGAGTTTGAGGAGAAAGTTGGTGGAAAAAAAGGGAGAGGGAGATAGTATGGTGTTACCTTCCATCTCTGCTTTCTGTTTAGGGAAAAGTATCCAAATTATTGCATCAATTAAAAAATAATAATAATAACAATAAAATAATCTTGTGGCAGTCTGACTCTCAGAGCAGAGCAGCCAGCCCTCTTGGCCAAATGTGTTTAAGAGGAAGATTGGGGGATGGGTGTATGTAACTGCTGTAGCTGAGGACAAGTTGCTATGTCAGGAAGCTGTCTGCTTGGTGTCAAGTTTTGTGTGAAGCTATCGTCTTTAGAAGGACAGAAATAGTAGGAAACAGTTTCTTACAAAGATTAGACTTCAGTATCTCTCATACAGCCGTCATTCTTTTGCGAGCATAGGGCTTCTTGTTGAGACTAAGTTTTCTTTTGGAAGAATGCACAAACACCAGAGGAAACTAGCTATACAGAACTGAAGACACTGTGGCGTCACTGCACAGTTCACTTAAAAACGTGTAGGATAAAGAAAGTATTGATTGTAGCTCAAGTATGTAAAAAGCTTTCAGTCTCAAATAGCTAAACCAGAAAAACTCCTTTAATCTGATCTTATCTGATATTATTACCTGTGTTGGCACTAGTGCTTGTGCAGTTAGCTGGATTAGTTTCCTGATTTGGTGATAAGCATGTGAGAGAGGACAAGACCCTGCGTGTAACGTGGGTGTGTTGGGTTACAGTTTCACGGCTGGTATAAATCGTTTCAGGTTGCTTTCTTTTAGTACAGTAACAATTAATTAGTAGCTGGAAGCAACGTCTGACTGACCTTCGCTCAGTGGTTTTAACCCCAGGATTGAAGTTGTCATAATGGATTTCTTTTTTCTAATGCAGCGCTTGGTTTTTGATCTGCCGGTCTTCCACCCGCTAGTAGATCCTTTATCTGGTGAACTGGATGTGAAAAGAGCATTTGCAAAATGGAGGTTAGTGGTAACGTATCGATGTATAATTTGAAAGAAGTTTGTTCCTTTCTTCATTGTGCTTTATTCTTTTTAGGCGAAATCATAATCACATATGGCAAGTATTAATGTATGCTCGCAGAGTCTTCTACAAGATTGATACAACTAGTCCTCTGAACCCTGAGGCTGCAGTGCTGTAAGTATCTTCCATGCGTATAGACATGGTCTCTTAAGAGATTTTTGTGTAGACTTGCAGAAACGAGATTTGTAAAATTGTTTATCAGTTCATGGTCTCTGCCTCCAGAGCTAGTTGCACTGGGAGCTGAACTTGAGGCTTTGCCAGGTCTGACTGTGCTTCTAGAGCAAACCTGTGCCTCCTTACAATTACATAACATTACTTACTTCTCTCCTGCAGGTATGAAAAAGATATTCAGCTGTTCAAAAGTAAAGTGGTGGACAGTGTCAAACTATGCAGCAGTCATTTATTTGATCAGCCCAAAATAGAGGATCCCTATGCAATCATGTAAGTACCATGAGCAAATTCATCATGTCCTAATGTTTTGAGGACAAGTTTGGATATAGTTGTTGATTTGAAGCCTTTTTCTGCCAAGTTGACTGACCTGCTTTTTCTTACCTTTATAGCAATACTTAAATATTCCTACCCTCATTTCCTTCCGTTTAATGTTGAGGGAATCTTAAATATAATCACACTTGTGTTTACTGTTTTTTCACTAAGCAACCAGGATTTAAAAAAAAAAAAAAATCAACAAAACCTCAAAACAAACAAAAAAAGTGCCCCCAAACACCTCACCTCCCTCAAGTAGTGATACCCATGGAGTAAATATTGCATTCGGGCTTTCCTGAAGTCAGTTTTCATGACTGTAGCTTCAGTCATACATTTTAAATGCTTTTAAGCTTGATTGCATGGGGGATGGCACAGTCAGCTCCATAGTGAATGTGAGTTTCACTTCATGTAGCACCTGCTGAATTGCCAGCTCTCGTTGCAAACAAAAATGAAAACCTAAATGTTTCTTGTTGAAAAGATCCATGACACTGTGAATTTAGTTCTTATCTGTATGTTTTAACACTGAAAACTCAGACTTGTAGTTTACTTGAAATTCAACAAACTAAATGAAGGAAAATTGCTGCTTTCTGCTCTGTCTATGCTGCTGTTTGCAAAAATGCAAAGTTAAGAGGTAACTACGCTTTCTCCGTAGTTTTTCTCCATGGAATCCAGCTATACATGATGAAGCTAGAGAGAAGATGTTAACTCAGAAGGTATGGGCAAAGTCCAGATTCTCACTACAGTAAGGGTTTATTGCCTGATAAGGAAAGAAAGGTTCTCTGTCTCTTTGTGATGAACATGTACTAGACAGACCTTATTCTACTCCCTTCTGGATCAGCAGGCATGCTGAAACTGATTTGGTCTCCTAATTAAGCAGTTATGTCACTGCTCTAACTTCAGTGTGTTAAGCAATTAATCATTTAGCCAGCTAGACAGCTTTGTTAGAACACTTGTTGGCACACTTGGCAGATTTTTTTGTTAAGGGAGGGAAGGAGGGAAATGAAGAGATTTGCTGGCTGCCTATTAGCTTGTCCTGCATTTGTCATGGTAGTTACCACTTCTGCATAACCTCACAGTCCCCAACTTTTGTTCTCTTCTATTGAGAGATCTTTCATTACTGAATCAAAGCTTTGGGGTTTTCTTCTCATTCCAAACTTTTTGAAGCAGCACAAGCAGAGTACCTTGCGCACATCACTAATGCTGCTGATTTCTAATAAGACAACACCAGCTAATCGAATGGTGCTTAGAGTTACTTCTATCACAAAGCACTCCTACTGATACAGCAAGAATGCGTTGGTTCATGTAGCTTTCACATGAGCAACACCTTTGGTTTTGGGGTAGAGGGGTGCTTGGTTTTGTGTTTTTTTTTTTTTTATTATTTCCTTGTACTTGACTGGAGCTGGCACACAGGAATTCTGGGTCTACACTGAGTGGCACGACAAGTCAATCCACTTGCAGTGCCCAGGGATTCTGAAATGGTGGCTGGTATCTTTGCTGATCTGGCAAGGCACTCTGAATGTATTAGTTACTGACTTGGGCTCCTTGCCCTATCAGTGTGCTGTGATTTGCTGCTTTTTATGTAATTTAAAAAAAAAAAAATTTTTTGTCAGTCCAACTTCAGTCTTCCTCACTGCAAGCTTTAACTCGTGTTCTTGCATGTCTTCTGGCAGGAATGAGTTTTCTACATTGGTTTTAATACAATATGTTGCCTGTAAGCTCAGTGTAGCAATATTCCCAACTGCCCGAGTCATAGCAGGGCTTGAGATGAGGTGGCCTTTCTCCAGCCTTAGAACACACAGGGAGATGTTTTGATTAGATTCTAACTTCTTGATGTTCTTATAAAAACTTAAAAAATACTTTTGACTCTTTCTTTCCACCCCCACTACTTCTTCATTCTCCACCTCCTTCTTTCTTATCCTTTAAAGCAAAGACCTAAAGAGAAAGAACAGGTTGAGGTGCTTGAAATGGAAGGGATATGATGTTGTCTCAGAGACTGATAGAAAACGTAATGCCAGTGATGACACTTCTTTCATCTTTTTTCTTTGGAGATGTGTGTTAATTTCTTTGTAAGTGAAAACTAACATCTTCAGTAACTATTGCATGTATGGTACTTCAGTCGCTCAGGTATTCTGTTGATACCAGGAATGGCCAAACTTCTGTGCTTTAGGAGATTGTTCCAAAATGGCAGTGTAGCTGAGAACATTCTTTTCCTTCCCTGTAAAAGGAAGTTCCCTAATCATGTATCTTATCTTTCCTTTCTTCTGCAGTCCCGGGTCCTTGTTCATTACCCATGTAATTCCTATGCCTTGGGGAACAACTAGCCCATTCTGGAACTGTAGCCCAGGAAAGGCTGTGATGTCCCAGTTCCCTGCTGAGGATGTCCTCGTTCCCTGCTGAGCACGTGGCTTTTGCTAGATAATGTCCTGTGTGCAGCACGTGATAGGCAGGTGCCACTCTGCCAGGCTCAAGCCCAAGCGATCCCTGTTGTCTGATGTGTTACGGCAATTCCGTCACGCAGTGCTACCTTCTACTCAAAACGTGGGGAGGGACAGAAGTGCAGGTTCAGTTTTCTTGCTGACTTAATTTACTTTGTCATTGGCTTCCCATCATATGACAAAGTCTACTCACATAATTATCCCTTTGTAGAACTTCATGTGTCATTCTAGGCTTGAAGTAGTTGGCATACAGATGATCTACTGAGCCTATAGCAGTGTGGAGGCAGGGCTAGTTCCTGTTTTGCAAAAAACCTGCGAGCTGTTCTGTTTCTTTGACCTGCTAGAGTAGGTATCCAATTTACTAATCTTCTTAAACTGCTTTAAGTTGCACCTTTCTCCCTCAACATGAAGCTTTTTTTTTTTTTTTCTTCTAAATTGCAAGTCAGTCTCAAATGTTTGTTGCATTGCGTTGGGTAGAAATAGTTACAGTTCAAGCACTTAACTGTGATAAATGCTCAGGGAAGGGAAGGACTATCCTTGGAAAGCATTAAGAAACTCCATGGTCTATTGCAACGGTATCAGTTGCTACTTTGGTATGTTAATGTGCGTTCAGAGGCCTTCATTGTGGTGGAGTGCTCCTCCACGGTGTGCCCAGCACAGCAAGGTAGCGTGCTACAGTTATATCGTCGGGCTAATGACAGAAATGCTTTGATTTGGTTTGACACTTCTCTCTGCAGAACCAAGAAATTTGGCAAACAACAGTGCAGTCAGTGGTGCTGGGCCATGGCTTTCAAGCAAAGGGCACTATTCAAAGATTATCTTCTAATCTTTATGGTGTGATGGAGTAGCAGTACATTAACTAAGTCATTCAAACTCTCCTATAATGTCAGGGTCGTTCTACGGATGCCACACACATTCACAAAAATTAAACTAGTAGCCATTTTACTATTATTCTTTGAGGAGAGGAAATGATGCTAGCCTCTTTTATGCTTGTAAACGGATGGTATAATGGATGGGGAGGGACTTAAGAGGCTTTGGGGTGTCTAACAATTCTGACTTTAACTCTCTTCTGCCTAGAAGAAGCCAGAAGAGCAGCACTGCAAAAGCATGCATGTTTCTGGCCTGTCATGGGTAAAGCCTGGCTCAGTTCAGCCTTTCAGCAAAGAAGAGAAGACGATGCCTACTTAGCTCTTCTGGACTGTGGTGCACAAAACACTTTCTGTGGGTGGAGGGAATGTAATGGAGGGAGAAACGGCAAAGCAGCAGTTTCCTTCTTGACTACGGATTAGTAAAAGCTGAATGGTAGCAGTGACTCCAGTAAACCTGTTCAATGGATTACTGACTCTTAAAGTTTTACATATGCATTAGGTTTTAAAGGCTTGCCTGGAGTTTGGAAGTCTCTCGAACACTGCAGTACTTCTACCTGAAGACTGTGTAGGGTGGGTAATTCCTCAGGGCTCTGAAACGCCTGGAGGTTTTGGGTTGGTTTTTAAGCTTTTATTTTTTCCCTCCAGGAATAGCAATTTTTTTAAAAATCTTAAATGACTGGCAGAAATATTATCAGGAAATATGAAGCCAGAGGTAAGCTGTGTTCATGTAAACTAATATAGCAGAGTTAAACACTATATTTAATGGTTTTAAATACTTTGGTTTCTATTGTAAATATATTAGGATTTGAAATTGTAAATAGACGGTTCATTGACTCCATTTAGCACTTTCCAGAGGTAAAGCTGGGGATGATGTATGATGTATTACTGATTTGTAAATGGATATTGTCACTAAAGCGCACATTAGTCTGACAGGGTGAAAGCAGAATGTCAGGCTTGGTAGACTTTTTACATAAACACTAAAGTCGAAGCTTTTAATGGTGGTCTCTTGAGCTAATAAAGTCTTAGAGGATTTTAGATTCCCTAGGTGTCTAGGGGATTACTTAGGATAGCTTGACTAATGTGTGTTAATAGTGACATCTTAAAATAAAAAGAAACCGTGATCTAGCTTTTG
Source organism: Dromas ardeola (assembly GCA_013398915.1). Classification (NCBI taxonomy): domain Eukaryota; kingdom Metazoa; phylum Chordata; class Aves; order Charadriiformes; family Dromadidae; genus Dromas; species Dromas ardeola. The sequence continues at coordinate 55,053 of VYZM01017490.1, read as the reverse complement.
TCCCTCTGTTTGTCTATGTTGTAGACATTTAGCGAAGACTGGAACCGGAATGGAAGCACCTGGCTACATATGTACTTGCCTGCGTGTGTATTCAGGATGTTGTGTACTGATGAGACTTATTACATATGGTTTTGTTCCACATGCGGGAAACCTTTCTAAAGCCTGTGTGAGCTCAGGACAGAATCTCTTACTTTTCACGAGAGTTTTCCTAATGTCATAGCCTTATTCTTGCCAAAGCATTTTGCTGTCAAAAGCTGGGCTGCTTTTTCTTTGGCTCCTCATACCTGTGCTGATGGCATTAATGCAAACCCTACTGTCTAGTAACAAGTAGTAGTGACTTCACAGATACAGGTTATGTGGGGAGTGGTGTGGTGTGTGGTTTGGTTTTTGTGGGTTTTTTTGTCTTTTGTTTTTTTCTGACAAGCTAAATCCACTTGTCATATAACCTTTCCCTGTTCTTCTAGAGAAGAACTACTTAGCTCTTAAGGAAATAGACAAAGACTTCACAAGTTATATGCTATCATATATCAAATTAAGCATACTAAATGCTGAAATTAATGTGCTGTTATGGATGACTTGAGTGGTTTCTATGCAGCATTTAACATTGTATCAGTTAAGTACTTACTCTCTTTTAGGTAAGGTTGAAAGCGCTTGCGTGCTTGCTTGCTGCGTGATGTTGCTTTAAACCTTTTAAACCTTCTGCCTTTGAGATGCAGCGGTTTCCTGGGGCTGCCTGGAGTGTCTCTAGTACTGCTGGAATTCCTCTTCAGGCAGAAGAATGCAGAGGGTACGCAGAGAGCAAGGATGCTTTTTAAGGCAGAGAAGGAAGTGCATCCAAAGGTGCATTTCCTGGGGCTCTTTCCTCATCTTAGGAAGTGTCTGGTACCTATGTTCTTGACTAAATGCTAAAATGTTCTTTCTAAACTCTAGTATATCCACTTATACTTAGTGTATTAAGAGAAATATAATTTAGAGTGGCTCCTTCCTAAACAAATTCAAGGTTAAAGAGGAATTCTAAGCATAAGTGCTTCTGAGCAACGTACTTGCAACTGAACTATTGCTTTCTGAAGGCTCTTCCTAAGGCTGTATGTGTGAGGTATGGGTCTGTGGAAACGGAAGGCAGGCTCTGGTCATGTGAATTAGTGCAGCAGATTTAAACATATTTAATGGCTTTAAGTGCACTGTGGGTTTTGTTATTGTAAACTATGTTGAAAGTGGTGGTTGAGTGCAGATCTTCCAAAGGGGTATTTTTGTCAAGGTGAGTCAGTCACTGGGTGAGGTGTCTGTGACGTGGTATGCTTTTGTACGGCAAGTAACTCAGTGAAAACTTTGGTTTCTGCGATCTCTAACACAAATCTGCCTCCTGTAGCTCAGCTCTCAGTCCAGCTTTGTTATGAGGCTGAGAAGATGCATTAAGGCAGTGGTGTCTAAAAACGGACAGGGAAATCTAGAGCAAATCTGCAGTCTTTAGTGGCTCTCAGAAGGTTGCTGCAGATATGCTTTCAGACAATTGCAAAGTCATCACTAGAATAATTCTCTGGGTATTTCCACTTACATCACTATTACCGTGTCATCGCCAGAGAAGCTCATCATAAATAATCTCGTACTTTGATATATATAACAGTAAATAGAGTAAAGCCAAGAGAGCTGGTGTTTTGCTGTTTGAGTCTTGAAACAGTTACTGTCAGGAGAAGCACTAGATCTGTTTCTACAGCAACACTAGAAACCAGCACCAGCAAGATAACATCAAACTAAATGTTACTTTCTTGCTGGTAGTGATGGCTCGTTTGAGCAAAACGTTCAACTCCAAACCTCAAAATAGACCTATGCAAATAATGGATTTGAGATTTTTGTGGTGGTTTCTCTCTTCTCCCGTTCCTACCCTTTAGGAAGAAAGGAGTGGGAGAAGGCTTAGGACTTGCAAGAACTTTGCTCTTAAGTATTTTTTTGAAAAAACATGTTACATACATAAATTGTTACGTCCTGTCTTCAGATCAAAAACTTTGAGGAGAGTGCAAAATTCTGAATTGCCACTTTGATTTATATACTCTTTCCTATAGTAGGAACATTCTACCTCTTTGTTAGAAAAAACATCTTCAAATATTGTTTTTCCGTCCTTTGTCTTGCGTGCTAAAGTTAGTTATTTTGTGAGAACAGGAGCTGAATGGCAGATAGCTATAACTCTTTTGTAACTTTTTCCGTGTATCAGTATAGAAAAGAAGGAAAAACCTGTGGATCTTGGAAGAAGGCAAGTGATTCTCACTGCTATGCCTGTTGTCAGTTCTGTGATGACACGTGCGGAAAGACTTTTGTACTTCTCTCTCTGCCGTACCCACCATGGGAAAGCAAAAGGAAGCAGAAACCTTGTGGAGCAGTTGCTTAGTGCCACAGCTGTTTCTTGAAAAGCTAGTGAGTAACAGTGCTAGAGAGCGTGAGGGGGTGTGTGTATGTACGTGCATGCGTGTGGTTTTCCTCCTGTGTGAGCAAAGGAACTTCCCTGATTCAGTGATCCTTAGGAAGCTACTGCCAGTGTAAAATTGGGGTTTGAAACTTAATTTTTCAGCCTTTCAAGGCAAAGAATGTCATTCTTACCCTGTATTGCCAGCCACGGAAGCTGTCTGGTCCCCCCGCATGGGTGAGAGGGGGCCGGGAGGCTGTGTGTGCCCGCTCTCAGGTGCGGGGTGTTACCAGAGGTGGCAAGTTAAGGGTGTGCTGGCAGCACCTGTGGCATCTCCGGGGCCAGTGTGGCCATGTGCAGCTCTGCGGGTCCCATGCAGCTCTGCAGAGAGCTCCTGGCTTCATCTCCCACCACGGATCTTCATCTCCCTGGGATCTTCAAAGAGGTCGAAGACCGTGTCCACCCCTTGTGGAAAAGGGTGAGTGATCTTGCTGCTGATCTGCTCCTTTGAGTGGGAGGCAGAGTGGGAGGGGTGATGGTGGAACCAGTGCCTTGCTCAGCCTCCCTCCTCTTGTACCAGGAAAAAAAGCTCGTAGGTGGTGCAAGACAGGGCTGTGACAGTGTCTGTAACATGGGACTTCCGTTGTCTTCTGCCTCAAGTACTGCTGAAACGCTTGGGAGAAGAAAAGGCCTTGAGCGCTCAGGCACATGGGCTGGGTCTATAGACTCAGGTTGAAGAATGTTTCTTTTGTTGCTGGCCTACCTTTTTCTTGCTTTTCGTGCAGCCAATTGCTGCTTAAGAAAAAATCCTTCATAGCGTTTCTGGCTTTTGTTATTTGCATTCTAGGGAACAGATCTCAAATACGCATTTCTTCAATTTGACTCCATCCTCCATGTCATGTGCCACTGGTCGTTAACCTTTCAAGCAAATACATGGCTTTAGTCAAGCATGACCCTGCTATTGAGCAGCTTGCTTTCAGTAGTGCTTTTCTGTGGGGAAGTTTCTAGAAAGGGGTTTGGCACAATTAAGTGGGCTTTAACACGGTGTTGGGACTCGTAAAAGCTTGTGAGAGAAACAGCCAGCTTCCTTGTAACCCAGTACAAAGGAAAAAGGTGGCTATGTGTCACTTACCTTGGTCAGCTTTCTCTTCTGTGTGGCATTAATGCCCCCATTAGCCTCTGTATCCCGGCCATGGGGCAGGTTATGTGGAATTGCAAGTGCATTGGGATTGTCAAATGCCTGTTGGGAGTTTGCAATAGGAAACAGAAATGGAGGAACTGATCTGAAAGCGGCGCTTGTGTTGCCTGGAAAGTGGTGACGTGTTTTTTTTTCAAGGAAAGCATGGGGGGGGAGAGTTTTTGAGGGCTACTGTACTGGCTGGGAGCATAGCTACTGAAGTGCTGTGAACATTATTCTGTTGCTGCTGTTGTTTCTCTTACAGTTTTCTTGGGAAGGCTGAAATTTAAATTAAAATGCTTCAGATTTAGCATTAGAAAAGTTTAGTGAAAGGACTGTTGTGTGAAGCAGAACAGGGGCCTGGCGCTGTGACTGAGCACGATGTACTGGCTGGGCAGGGGGACAGAACTGGAGTGTTAAGTGGGAACGTGATCGTTCCTCTCTATTTATTTTCATGATTATTCAGAAGCCTTTGTAATAAGTCACTGACTTGCAAATTTCCTAAACCACTTAGGTGAAGGACTTGCGTAGAAGTTTAATCCCTTCTAATCTGGGGATGCTCTTTCATCTCGGCATCAGCTGGGCAGGCGCAGGACTGGGTTCCTGCTGCTGCGCGGAGCAGCAACGCGACCATATCTCCACGCTCAGTGATGGGGGGAGTTAAATACGGAGCAAATCCTGGTAGTTGTTACCTAATGGCAGCTCAGAGACCGGGCCGCTCTTGGTTTATTTGCGCCTTTGTTGCTGGGGTTTAGAAAAAAACACCTTTGAAGACCAGTAAAAACAATGACAGGGAAGAATGATAGAACAATGTAGTAAAAATGATAGCTGGTTGAGTAAGTTTTGTTTATCTTTGAGCTGTTATGGACCTCTGTAGGCCCGGGGAGCAGGTTGGGTTGTTCTAAGCTAAATCCATGCTAATAGCAGTTTGCTGAAAAGAAAATAATTTTAATTTAAAGAATGCTGAATTTTGTTTAGTTTGGAATGAATAATATTTTTTTTTCTTTTTTTTAGGTTGAGAGAGGGGAGAGAACACTAACTACGTCTTCTGTAATCGGATTTGTGTATTAAAAGAAGCTGTTCCAGGAGCAAGGTAGGCGAATGAGGACTTACACGATACCATTGGCATCAGTTCCCGTCTCCTGAATTCAGCTGTCATCTTTCCTAGTACAGGTATATCATTTAATGGAAAATTATCTGAAAACCTAAATTTTAAGTCCCTGACAATACTTTGATAAAGTGGCATTTTTGAATATCATATCTTTGCCATTCTGAATTTGCAAATCTGAATTCTGAAATATAGCATAACTCTAAATTATGCTATAGTAGTCTTAAATAGTTTGCAGTTTGCAGTTGGACGAGGTGATCGCTGTAGGTCCCTTCCACCCGGCCTGTTCTATTCTAAGGCTTGACAGAAACGGTCTGAAGCTACTTGGGATTTTTTTTTTTAAATCATGTTTACATGCTGGATTTTTTTCCCCTTTGGAACTCCTTTGTTGAAGTGGCTTTTTTAGCATTTGTTTCAAAGCATAAACTGCAGATTGTACCTCTAGTGTTATGTACAACTGAGGGTCACTAAACAATTTGGTTTCAGAAGGGGATAGAAACAGCAGAAGCTGATGAAATGTAGTGCCAGGGCTACTATGTAAAAATGCAGGGGAAGAACCAGTACTTTCTTAGCTGTAAAAATACAGTACCTGGCTGCCAGTGCCCAAAACGGATCTTAACAACTTCATTAAGAAGTCTTAGAAATTTCCCCTAATTTCCCATGAGTACATAAGGTACTGTGTATGAAAATAATTCTTATTTTGTTGGATTAAAGTGGGAAATCCTGTATTAAAAGCTCCTGCAAGGAAGACAGACCACCTTGCTTCGTTCTAGGGTCCTTCCTCGTCCTCCGCGCGCGCGAGGAGCAGTGCTGCGAGCGACTCCCCCGTCCCGCCGCAGGCTGCCTTCTGCCGCCTTCTGGCAGAGCCGTGGGAGGAAACGCATTGAGAACAAACACGATGACTAAACTGGGGCAAGAGCAAATCCTTTCCCTTGTTGTGTGACTAATACGTGCAATTATTTTATTATTATTTTTTAAACCATTAATTGCAGTGTTTGACCGAAGCTCTTGCGATCGGTTGTATCACGTGCCTCCTGGGCCCCGGCTGTACGACCATTTCGCTGTTGCACTCTCCAGTCAAACCCAGTGTTGAGAGAGCTACAGGCTATTTTTAGCTTTGCACAGCTATTTTTGCTTTTTTCACACAGGAACATAAAATTGGGAGTTTATAAATTGTTTATTGAAAAATACACTTGCCGTATTTTCATACAAAGCAATGTAAATGGTACAGAGTAACAAGAATTGTCTGACAATTTCATAAATATTTTTACAGAAACATCTACACCATTTCTCGACTTCAGCCTTTTTGTTATGCAGGTAAGAATGAAAGATGTTTTTATTTTATTTTAATTGAATTTACAGTGGAATTAAGTCCTAAATTTTCCCATTATTCAGAGGAGCAGGAATGACTGAAAACACAGAGCTTTGAACTTCTTCTTTCCCTTATAAAAACTTCTAGACTCCGAGTGTGCTACATTGTACATGAGCAGCCCCGCTGTCCCCAGTGTGTCATTGAAGAGGAGGACAGAGGAGTACTGCACCCGTTGTTAGTATGTTTAACGCTTTCCCAGTAAGTCTGGTAGTTTGGAACGATCTTAAATGAAAACAACTAGTAAGTCTAATATACGCACCACTTTCTTATCCTGTTAGTAGGGGAGAGATTTCTCCCAGGCAGCCTGATTTATGACTTAGTCCATTAAAAAAAACCAAACCCAAAACAAAAACAACCCCACCCCCCCCAACCCCTGTCCTTTAAAAACAAAGCAAAAAGCTAAATATATGTTTTAAGAGATGGACACCACCGTCCTCCTGCTGAGTAAGCGAGGTGGCCAGTTCCTGACTCTCAATAAAAGCGATCTGAAAAAACATTACAAGCATATAAAATTCCTTGGAAAAAGCAAACATCCCAAGCTGCCTGCATTCATTGCTGCACATACATCGAGTCCAAATGCATTCTTAATGCCATTTGCCGAAGCGGGGAGCCATGGGATGTCAATTTGAAAATAAATACAAAAGTCAAATTGCTTCAATACAGAAAGACATCTGAAGTCAGCCTTTGAAAAAAATATTCACATTTAGAAAGTGCCATTGCAAATATACAGCAAAACTAATCTGCCTTAAAAATGACGCTTCACAGCCCTATCAAAAGTGCCACCTTTTGAACATGAGTTCACTTTAAAACATTGCACAGCTAAAACCGATGCAGAAACAAAATTCTCTACCTTTATACAACAAGGTGCCCAAACATTAAAGCAAAACAATGTGATGGTTTTCAGGGGCACACGAAACATCCTGAAGATGGAAAGGAGCCATTGGGACAGCTTCCTTCAGGGCTGAAAAAGATTATTCCTATCTTCCCTTTCCAAGCAGAACTGGAGTTTGCTAGAACGTTACTTGTAAGTCACTATTTTTGTGGAGGCCGTTGCTGTAAAAGCCAGGAGACAGTTGGATATGAATCCGGGTGCAGTGCTGCCGTGTCTGAGGTGTGTATAACTTTCTAGTCCAAAGATGAAACCGGCGAAGCACCGACAGAAACAGTGTGAGTGGGCTGGTTAGAGCAAAGGGATTTAAATACCTGTTGCAAGGTAGAAAGCTGTATGAGGGATGAGTTTCTCCAAGCACCAAAAAGCTCTTCATCTGCTTCCCAAAGCCAAAGCCTGGAGAGGGACAGCTGCCTACGCTTAGCTTAGCCACGGGGGGAGGCTGGCTGGCAGGGTTTGAAGCGTGTCCTCGCTGTCCCGGGCTGTGGGAGACTCCTCCTGCCCCTTCTGCTGGGTGCAAAGGCTCAGCGCAGTCTGGCAGGAGCCGTGTCGGGGCCGGGGCGGTGAGGAGGGACGGGGCGGCCTGGCTGAGGACACCGGCAGAGGCCAGTGGCAGAGGCCTGGTGACTCCACCGGCCGGGCCGCGCAGCCCGTCCCAGCGGAGCAGCAGCGAGGGAGCACCTGCGCTGAAACACTGGGCTCAGTGAGACCCTCTGTCATTTGCCACATCCTGTAGTCGTCTTAACAGAGCCGTGTGATTCTCCTGACAGATTCGCTTCGCCGGTGCTTCAGTACCATCTTCTAAGAGAATGCCTCTCTTCTTTGTTGGAGTTTCTCCAGTTCTGACCATGCTGTTGATTTCCTTTAGCCTCTGGAGAGAAGGGGGTGGGGAAAGTAGAATGATCTCTCATTAGTGTGACTACCAAAATAGAAAGTGAACTTTTGTTAATTGCGTTACAATGGGATTACATACGCGTTCTTTTTGGAGATCTGTACTGGACAAAGCACTTCCTGTGACAGGCTAACCTTAATCACGGCACTGCTCTTCCCATTACTAGCGTATGCTAGACTCTTACTCAAACCCAAGCAAGCTCCTTGTTTCAATGCCTGTGGAGGCCTTCCACCCCTAGTAACCACGGCTCTCTTACACTGTAGGTGCAACAATTCCTGGCCAGAATGAAGGTGCTTCTGAGGGGAGGTTTCTGCTCCATTCCTGGCGACCGGAGGAGGCAGGGTTGAGCCTGTTACACGCTCACCTGGTAAGTCCAAGTCCTCTCCTGCTAAGAGCCGTTTGGGTTTCTCCCCACGAGGTAGATAAGAGCAGGTGATTGTACTTCATGTTCTGCTCTTTCAACAGTTCCCAGACCAGGTAACCCTGCTGTTACCTGAAAGCAAAGGGTACCTTTCCTGCGCCTCCCAGGTCTTGCATGTGTATCGGTACAAAGAGTAACTTTTAAAAGTACACAAGGAGCTTGGACACCTAATTGCTTTACAACTCCTTAGATACCGGAACTGGCAGTTGGAAGAGCATTAGGTAAGACAGTACACGTTAATGTACTTTAATGTACAAGGTGAACAGAAAGGTTGCGTTGCACAATCTTTTCTAATGTCACTACCAAAAAGGAAAGGTAAAATTAAAGATTTATAAAAGCAAACTAACCAGCTTTAATCTCACCTTAGATGGGCTGCTGCTGAAATAATAGAATATTTTCTCTCGAGGAGAGAGAGTAGACTCGTTTTTGTGCGGCGAGATGTACACTGGGTGGTTCTGGGAGAGCTGTACTCTGCGGGGGGAGCCAATCCTTACAAACGGGTAGGGCGAGAGCGGAGGAGAATCGATCTGCTCAAGGGAAGAGGAAAATGATGCAATAATTGGTACATGATCTCAGGTGTCACTACAGTAAGGCTTCTGTGAGTTGGGCACCTTAAACACAGTTTAGTTGTCTTCCGCTAACATCGTACCATACACAGTTAGAACACATGCAAGTTTTGCCATCTTATTAGGCCGGATTAGTATTTTTTAAGTTTTACTTTTTCTAAGCCTGTATGAGGTTCGGGATGACATTGCTCAGTGCGGTGTATTTTATACAGGAGGAAACAGCAAATAGGCATTGAAAGTACTTAGTATTTTAGCAGCAGAGTATGTCCTTGAGGTGAAATTATTGTCATGCAAATATAATCCCTTGAATTTGTTTGCAGTGGGGTTAGCTAAGGGTACTTTACTGCTTCTACAGTAGAAAAGATCTATTTGCTAGAGAGAAGCACAGAGTTTAACTTACTGCATTTGAAGTATACTTGAGGGCAAACTCTTTAATCTGCTCGATGTAGATGTTGTTATAGAATTGTATGAGGTCCCCTCGCTCCTCCTCCTCGGTGTCGCTGTTGGCGCCCGTCAGGCGGGTGGGAGTAGGGGGGGCGCTGCTGGGGTGCGGGACGGGCAGGGTGCTGCTGGAGCGCATCACCGGGCTGGAGTCCCTGCTGCCTGCGAGGAGAGAGCAGCGCTGCCTTCAGCCTCCGCCGCTGAAAGCGCTTCGGCCACTTCCATCCCAGCCATGCAGCCGCGTAAGGAACTGCCCTGCGGGGGGTTACTCGGCAGCAGAGTGACCGTGAATCTGGGGTCAGTGTCAGCCATGCTAATTCTGTTCCCTGAGCATCCTTCCTTACAAAAAAAGCAGTGTGGTGTTAAAGACCAACAAACTGCTGAGTTTGTGTACGGAAACACATTTGACTTCTAACTTCTTACTGGATAAACTGCAAGTGGCTTTTCTGTGTGAGCTGGGTTTCATCGCAATATAAGCAGAGCTAAAAACTCCACTTTTCAGGCATTTGTGCTGTACTTTTAGCAGTAGCTCTTTCCTGTTGCCAGCTGGCACAATTTCAAATAAGGAACAGCACTCTTTTTCAGCTGGTAGTAGAAATATTTGCCTTGGTAATACTTCCTGCTGGTTTAATGTGGGAAGTTGCAAAACATATATAATTTTTTCTTCCCCTCCCTGCCACCTCTCTGTGACAGAAAACGTTAGTACCTACAGTTTATACTGTCATCTATTAAATATCGTGAAAACTGGTAGTAGGAATATACAGCGTCGCTTATTTGCTTTCCTTTATAAAAGTTAATTCAAGGAAAAGGTGTCAGTTCAAATACCAAGGAAGGAACCTTCAGGGATGTCAGATATGCTAAAATGGATGCTGTGGGCGGCTGGTTTGTTCCTGTCTCTGAAGACAGGCAGCTACTGCACAGAAACTGCTGCAGCTCCGTGATTGTTAGAAGTAAAAGAGTAACTGAGCACGGGCTTGCGCTGGTTCCCTTGCGTTCCCCAAAGGCGTGTTCTTTGGTGCACAGCCTGAACTCGGAGAGCTCGGGCCAGCCGTCGTGGTCAGCTCTTAAGGTAAGCGCACGTGATGATAGGTTCAAGACTGTCAAAGTGGGTGTAATACTGAGCTTGAGTTACAGCAACTCTTAGATGTTATCAATATAGTCTTAACTGTGTCCAGGTTTACCGAAGAAGGAACTGTCTGGGCTGGGGCAACACAAAATCCAACTCTTACTTTATGCACACTGTTTTGGAAGTGGAATTAAAAACGAACGTCTGGAATTTGGAATCACTCACTTCTTTCTTTGTTTCTCTCTTTGCTTCTGTCTGTGGGCGAGTTCTGCTGGCTGCTGCTGTCACTGCTGCCAGAGCGGCGGCGCCTCCTGCCTTTTATCAGGACGCTGCGATACACCTGCGGGAACACAGGTATGAAGGGAGGGTGATCAGATGTGCGGTTACGCAGTCAGGAAATGACAGCGTGATAAACCTGCTTTTTAGAAACTTCATTGTGGCATCAAATTGCCTCTTACGGGGGAAAATACAGCTTCCTAAGAGGAGTATTATCCAACGGGCACTGCCCCCTTGGGCTTTAAGTAAAGATATTTTCTATTTTAGGTATAGTTTAGCATAAAAAGCTTTCAGTAATACAGGATTTTGGACATGACTGCTGTCTTCTGAGGAGAATGGCTCACAGACCGCGTTCATTTAACATTAAACATTACTTTTAGAAGCCATCCATTCCTAAAATGGAACTAAGGCATTTAATAAGCCGGATACTGCCCCGTTGAACATGAACTGTACTTACATGGCTCTTGGCTTGTGGTTGTGTCCGATAGCAGCGCATAATGTTCTGAAATGATCTGTCCTCCTTAGTAACCTAAGCGGAGATGAACAGAAAAGGTTAATAGTTTTTCAGTGGGTTTTTTGTTTTGTTCGAGGGTTGTTGTGTGTGTTGATTGGTTGGGTTTTTTTGAAGAACTGTAATCTTTGGCATATTAAGGGTTTTGTTTGTTTCTTCTTTATCGACCTTACCTTAGCCATTACATAGATGGCACACATCAGCAGCTGATCCAGATGTCTATCCATCATGATTTCAGGGCAGTGCACCAAGGAATACTCAAAGCATGTCCAGATCTTTTTCCGCAGCTCATCAGAGATGTCGAGTTTGACGCAGAGGTCTCGCAGACGGACGCTAGCCAAATGATACACCTGTGGAAACGGAGACTGTGCTTAGGGCCACAGCAACACTGCTGTCCTTACCCAGCCAAAGAGCAGGTCAGACTTGCGCACCCTGTAGAACTCGTGCAAATGATAAGCCAAAAGAAGCAAAACAAAAAAAAAAAAAAAAAAGTTACATTTAGTTATTCTTACAAGACACAGACATTCTCAATACTGGTATCGACAGCACAAGTTGTCCTGAGCACAGGAAAAGCACTGCATTGAATAAACCAGAATGTCTCAAAGATTAATTTATTTCTTTTAAAGAGCCTTAAAGAAAATGGACACCTTTAAGTACCTGCTGGCCAAGTACATAATCTGCTTCACAACTCGTGGTGGCTGTGGTGACAGTCTGCTCCTTTGCTAGTGAGAAGTTGCCTGAATAAGAAAATTGCTCTTCCAGGTACGTGTATGAATAGACAAAGGGTGGACATATTAACTTGAAAATTGAATATTCTCTTATTATCACTACTACTAAGTACATACTTTAAAAATTACCGAAGCCTTACCAAAATACAAACTAAGCAAAGCACAAATTGGACTGAGAAGTACCTTTCTAAAGAAGAGCGAAAGCGAGCCCATCTTGCGAGGCCTGAGAGAGGCGGCAGTGGCGAATGGCTGGCTCTGCCTTTGCTCCCCAGGCGAGACCTGCTGAACAGTTAACTGGCCCGGCAGCTGCAGCGCTGCCCCGCTCAGCTGGGTGTTGAGGGGACCTGCCAGAGCCTGGGCACTGAGGGGCTGGATGGGGCCAGAGACAGCCTGGGGCTGCGTCCCGACATTGACCTGGACTGGGAAGAAAGTTATTCCTCCATTTTCATTGGCAATACCTGTAATTTAAGAAAAAAGAGTTTGAAATAAGAGCAAGCTGGGGGGGAGGAGGTATATTTGTAGTTGTTTGTGGGTTTGTTTTGTATGTTGGTGTGTGTTTTTTTTTTTTTTTTTAAGAATTCAGTAATTCTTTTATTAGTTGCTTATAACTATATATTTAGTATATTATATATGAAATTGTTTCATCAAAATACCTTGGACTTTTCATCATAAGGAGACAAGAGGATAAGGAAATTGAACTAAGTTTTTCAGTCTAGTGCAACTTTCATCCCGTGCCAGTTCAGGAAGAAAGGCTTACTGAGATAACAAAATTTTATAAAATAGGTGTTGGCAGTCAGAACATCCTTGTGCTGTACATCTTCTGTCTCTAAATTCTGCTCATCTAGTCATACAGTTTTTCCCAATTACGAATCCTTAAACATACTTTTTCTCCACTGACGTACCACTCCCCCCTCCCCTGTTGGGGTGTACTAATACTCTGAGGGGAACAAGCCAGGATAATTCTACGGTAGCTTTTCTCTCACCTTGTACTGGTATTGTCACAGTCTGCCCGTTGTTGGCTGTCACGGTGGCAGTTGCCACTGTAACCAGTGTCTGGCCGGGCACTGGAGTTACTGACATGGCTTCGGGATTCATGTTCTGCACAGGCACCGTGTTTACCACGGGCTGTTGGGACACTCTTACTGGAGTCCCACTGTCAGAGGTGTTATCGTTATCAACAAAGAGTCTTCGCCTTGTAGGATTGGCTGTAGGAGAACTGTATCTGTCGTACAGGGTAGTTGGAGAGGATGAAAGCCCTGTGGATTAAAAACCACACACACACGTATATATTTAACTCTTGTATAATCCCTTATTATACAAATACGTGACAGAAATCTAATGAGAACCAAAGTATTTCATGCAAAGCTCTTCACGAAACACTTTTAAAAATGCCTTATGTCTTCATTTGCGGCTTACAGATTGCTTTTAGAGATGACTTACTTATTCTCTAATACTGCTCTGTTTAATGTTTTTCTAAGCTAATGTATTATGTTTTATTTTTCCAGAGGAAAAACTTTGAGACTTCACCTAACTAAATGTATAGTGGAGCTTCTAGTCTGGTACAACAACAAAGCAACCTGTTCAAGTGCTAGGGGTTAGCATGTAAGTTGTGTGCGTGTATAAGTATTATTTAACTTATGCATATGTATACACACGGATACGCTGTTCATGTACAAAACCTCCTGAAAACACCCCATCAAAACAGGATTTTGTTCACACTGAAATAACAAATGCATCGGTCTTAGACATCGGACCTAACTCTGGGAGTTGCACGAGAAATACCATTTACAAATGTGTTTGCAATGAACTGTACGTTGACATTAAAGCACTTTCCTTGCTCTGCACCACTTAAATTCAAAAATGAAAGCCACAGTCTGAGAAGTGCAAGTTTGTGTGCATGAAAATCTCACCTTTTCCTAGCCCTCCAGTTTCAGCACGAACCTCGTTTATTCGTCTTGGTGTCAATGGTGAACCTACAACACTGTTCCCAGCAGATCTCTCAAAATACTGAGGCGGCATTACCTAAAATATTTATGCTTTTATTAAAGTGTCTGTATCACATATTGACTACATCATAAAACATTTTTTAAAGCTTCTGCACTACCAATTTTGAATGGCAAAACCGTACGGACAAAAAATAAAAAGAACACTGAAACAGTTAGCATAAGCCTAACTAGAACTCTGTAGTGATTGTACTACTCTAGAAGATACGGTACTGTAATAATCTTTCTGGGACAAGAATTAAAAGTCTGTACTTTTTACCACATTGCTAATTGTTTAGTAATCTTTTAACGTCTGACTGGTCCAAACCTTCCCTGCTTTTGTTCATTGTTCTGCCCCACTATGCGCATACTGGCTGAGGATCGTCTCAGCTGCACGTCTCCCTTTTGGGGCTCTCTACAGGGATGGCCCTGAGCAGAGCGGAGCACGCTACATCCCGGATTTTCCCTGTACTGATCAGCTTGTAGGGTGGAACTGAAATTTGGACGTGTAAAGCCTTTCCTTCAGGATATAACATCCGTTCTCTACAATCCTGTCTGATTGGGAAAGCTATGTAAAACATATAAAGAAGTGCTCACCTCTTCACAGCTAGGAACTTTGTTTTCGTTATCTCTGATTCTGTCCCACAATATGGATTCCTGTTTCCAAGCCATACTTTCCAAGATCTGTTCTTCGATATGATTAAGGTGTTTTACCACTTCCCGACAAAGGCCATCCTCTGCTCTAATGAAAACCTCAATTACCTGTAAGGTGGATAATTACGATCAACATAATGTACTTGTTTCATACATTTCTTCTCACAGAAAGATCTAATTCAAGGAAGAAGAGACTACAAGAAATACAAAGGCTGCATTCCTGTGACTCAATCATATGTTGTCGTGCGGTTTTATCAGAAGGCAGATATTTATATCTTTCTAACGCAACAAACGCGTCCAGCGCTGTTGCAGAACAGCTGCAGCAGTAGCTCATGATGAAATGATAATCCATTCATTACTAGATCAAAACTTGGATACTGCTCCTGTGTTAAACTGCTAACAGTATTTTGATTTTTAAATGCCGAAGCCACACCCCAGACTGAGAGACACTTGAGTAATATTTTTTTAATACAAAAAGGGGCAAAGCTGAGAACAAAAGGGTTAATGAGTAAGTTAATATCCAGGTAAACAGATTACCACTTAATCTAAGTCAACGGCGTACTCCTCGTGACTTGATAAGCATTTCTAGCTATCAAACACTTTACCTTATAAAAATGATAAACTGGAATGTCAAAAATTTCAGTGATGAATGGGAAGTTTCCAGGCGGCTTATAGGTAAAGGTAATTATCTCAAGGCAACAGGCCAGCAGAGATCTATGAAACACATCTTGCTCCAGGATTGCCTGCAAAAGAGTTGCAAATTTTAATGCTTAATTTACAGTGTAACTATAGAAGAGTAAAATGCTTTCTATTCTGCCTCAACAGCACGATTATCATCAGGCTTATGAAAAGAGATCGTATTTTATAAGAGACAGAACAGAATCCCAAACGAGACATCTTTACTCATTAAAAATTTCATATATCTTCGTGTTTGCAAACACAAATGATGTCTTGTACACTTTTTTCTTCCATCCAGCTGTACTTACAGGCCTTTTTTCAGAGATTTACCCTCATTTTAAATAGCTCTACAACCGGTTTCCAACTTTAAAAATGAGGTACAATTAGATTAGTTTTCCTTACAGACAAGTCGGCATCTCCCAGCCTCCTCCTCTCTTGCTCAATGACCGCCTCCAAGACCTTGTAGTACAGCACCTCAGCACGACGGAAATGCTTACTAGCAACATCTGCAGGAATTATAAATAGAAACAATACTGTGAAATGTGATAAAAGAATTATATTCTTTATCTTCGACTATGAGATACAACAGTTTAGTAGCTCGTGTGGATTTCTGTGCTGCTGTGGCTACAGTTGTTTCAGGACTAAATGAGTTAATTTCACGTTAACTTGGGAATCGCTCTCTGCTGCGCCGACTTGTGACTGCAGAGCAGAATAACTTATTTATGAACCCAGATGGTGATGGAAACACCATATATAAGAATAATCTTTAAGTTTCTATAATATAATACACATATTTCAAGTTCAGAAAATATGTTGTTTGAAAAATACACCTATATGGATCCAACTTGCCCTGTGCAACAGAAGACACTGAAGCAATTACGTTGACAAGAAAAAATACAAATTAAATAAGGGCCCTATTAAGAAACAAGGTCAAGAGCATCTTCCTCATTTTTAATCCGTCTCCACACACATCACAAATCTTGACCACTTTGCAAATAATACTTCGTGTTTATACGGGTAGGATTTTAGTAGTATCTATCCGTACTAACCCATCCTTGTACGGAAGCCCAAACTGCTGTAGGACTTTTTTTGAAGATGACAGTTAGGCAGATTTTTCATTACCGTCACAGAAATCCGTGCCATTGCTATTCTTGTACTTGAGAGAAAAGGTGGTACCCTTACGAGGGCTTTTCTTTCCACTTCTTTGAACTCAAAGTATCATCAAATTCTGGTGATTTAAGCTAAGGCTGGTTATAAAATTGTATGCGGGGCGGAAATTTGCCACGTCTTAAGAATACCAGGAAAAGACAAAAGTAACAGAAAAGACTCTTGTGCTAAAGCATAACCTGAAAGTAAAACTGTAAGTTAATTACAAGAAATAAGTGTGGTTACAGCCATTTTAATTCTTATCTGTATAAGCAAAACATTTCCCACCTTTGGAAAAATTACTGAATTCTCCTTCAGCCTGCATGCTCTGGCAGTAGACTTCATGCATTTCTTTCACTCTGTTTGCAATAGATTGAGAAGGATCTCTGGAACATGCCCTGAAAATAAAAAAACAAATATTTTCAACATACTCTTCCTACCAAGACAAAAAAATAAATACAGCTACAGCTATTTTTATGATATGATCTAAGCATGAAACCGTAACTGTCTTGGCTAACAATACGAACACGCTCCTATGTGCCTCGCTGTATGTGTACCCTAAAATGTCCACGGCACAGTAGTAGTATTGGCTATATTGTAGGAAACATGCACATCTTTTCATGGTCAGGGATAAATATTTAAACAGCATTTTCCACATGATATAAAAAATGTTTTAAAATATATTGTACCTGAAGCAACTGTTTATCTACATGGAGAATAACTTCTTTGATTTTGAATAAAAGTACTACAGTATGGCACGACTTTCTGGGTAGTGAGATTTGCTAAGTAGGAAGACGACAAGTCTTGAAAATTTTGTATTGGGAGTTTGTTGTTGGAGAAGCTCAGAGCTGTTGGGTTTTACAAGTTGTATGTCCTTACAGCCATTTATCTCTTAAGGACACACGTGTCCAAGTGAAGACAACAGTGTCTTTTGAAATTTCAGTGTCTCTCTGGGTCCTGTTTTACTCCAGAACCTTTCAAGACTCACGTTTTAAATTACACTGTTCAGCATTAACATTTGTTTTTAAAACTTTTAAAAATAGAAATATTTGGTTAGCTAAACATCAGACTTACCTGAGTATTTGCTCCAGATTTTCACTGGGGGCATTTTTCAGTCCTGCCAGCATGGTGTGAAGGCGGCTCAAACTGTATGTTGCTATGGAAACTGGCGTCACGTACGGGTTGCTCTCTTTAATATACTTGCGGCCAGTAAGTGGGGTTGTAATCCTAAGGGATTTGGACTAAAAAGACAAAAAATAAGCATGTAACTGTACACGAGTATAAAACTTAGGTACAGGTTATAACCCAGAAGTGTCAATCTGTAGGATTCTTGCCCTGAGCTCTGATATATGCCTGGAAAAAACAGCTGGGAATCAAACAGCCCAGACTGGCTCATGTCCCAGATAACAGTCATCACTCAACGAATAACCAGTGGGGATGTGACCGCACACTGAAATGCAGATACTGGGAGTTCCAGATACTGGGAGTCAAGTGTGAAACAATGAGGCCAATCTAAAAAAAAAACCCCCAAGCCCCATCAGTCGCCTCCTGTCCCTTGCGTCCCCAAGGAAGCTGTAGCTCCTGGGAAGTGTGCACTGAGCCAGGGGTTCCTTGCAGCAAGTGTAACTCCTACATGGAAACTCCTCCGGAATCGAACAGTGAGCATTTTAATTCACTTGCATCAGATGAAGCCATCACATCAAAATAAGTTAACATCAAGGATGTTCCTTCAATTAGTGTACAGCAACACCCATGCATCTTCTAATTACCTCACCACGCAATTACTTCACCGAGCAGTATTTTCCTTATTTTAATGAACACGTTACATTTCGCAGTCTTTTCCCCATGCAGTCCAGCTCCCCACACTCCTCCCATTTTCCCCACCCCCCGCTAAGGGCGTTGTGTTTCTGCCCCCGGACCCTCCCAGGAAAGAGGGTGCCCCCCAGCCCTGCCTGGGACTCCCCGGAGCAGGAACAGCACCAGCACTGCCGCCGCACGCTGCTGCCTTACAGCCACACTGCATTGTCACCACACAAGCCTAAGAGAGTTACGCACCCAGAACTATGCCAGCAAAACTTAGCGGTTGATTATTTCTTTAAATAGATCAGCAGTGAAGAATTAACTATTTACACTGATTTTGCAGCTAAGGTTATTTTGTTCTTTTCCCTCAGGAATGTTGAAAGCCATTAACCAACTCTCACTGGAAAAAGATCACGTAACTATTTCAGTGATCTGGACTGCTTCACCATTTGCTCTCTGTAATCTAATGGTGCCAAGGCAGCTTGTATCCTTCTTTATCTGCCTGTCTTGGAGCCTTCCTCCTTTAAGCTATCTTTTCCATCTTCAGGAACACTTTGATATCCTGCAGTCCTGGGGATATATGTCTGCATTCAAAGTCAGTGCCTGTTTTTCAAAAGCTACTCTAGTCACATGAAGGCCTGATCATTTTATAGGTCTTCACTTCATTGTTCTGGAACTTGTGGTGTTCTTTATCTTCTCAAAGACCATATTCCTTGCTATTTTATTAGTCATATATAAAGACAGATCTATGTATCGTGCTTTTAGGCAAGCAGAGTGAAAACCATTCCCTAGTGATTTAACTCAAACTGTAAACAGATGTAATATGAACACCTGAAGCGTATCTGTTAAAAGGAAACGAAAAAATGCATAGAGCAAAGCGCTGAGTAGCTTTATGTATGTTAAACAAAAAACTCTGCATATGGGACAGGGGTGTGAGGGAAGGGGAAGTTGGACCGGCAGGTCCAGAGGACCCCAACAGTTGCAGGACAATTCAGCACCTGCCGAACAGCCACGGAGAAATGCCCCTTCTGGTGGGCCTGAAAATCTTCACCTGAAGATTTCCCTACAGGTAGCTCTTTAGGTAATTACCTAAATATTCTCTATTCTGGATTTAATCAAGGAAAACCCAAAATGCATGGAGAAATTGTGTCCAAAAACCCCAAAGGTAAACAATATAGCGAATCAGTTACAAAATCTCACTCAGCTGTGCTGCGTACACTCCCAGGTCACCTCAGGATGGTCATTTCTAGTAGCTGCTTCTCTTCATCAGACACTGACTCAACTCATTCTGCAAATAAAACCAGCAACAGAGACCCCACCACACTCACCCTGTCAAAGTGCTGCTGCAAATTATGTTTCACTTGGACTCTTTCAGCTGTTTCCATTCCTGAAGTTGTATTTAAGCACCTTGTGAGAGTTCCAATTTCTTCATCTGCATCCTCCCCAAGAAATATTCGCTCATCGAGATTTCCTACCGACAGAACATACTCCTCGTAGGCCTTGTTGATGGCTTTGCTAAAACAGAAAGGAAAAGACTGATACAACCCCTCTTTATTTAGACAGGGCGTTGTTCACCTCCTTGCTGAATGAACACAGCTCTGGCCTGTTGGAACTCCACTTCAGAGCTTCTTTTAACTTCAACCTAAGCACTGGAGCTCCTTTAAAATCTAAAGGATCTTAAAACACGAAAGTGGCAAGAACATCATTTTTCTCTCATTACATCTGATGGCTCGCCATGTAGTATAGCTGCAGGAGGAACATAATGAAATACTGAGAACTCATATTTGGCTGGAAACGCCTCAAAATTTATGCAGCATCACATCATCATAAACTACAATTATCATTTTCATACCATTTAAAAGAAAATAAGCCCTACTCATAAGCATCTCTAGGTTTATAAAGAAAAAAACCCACCAAACCAATTTTTTCCCTCCCAATTCCCGCTCATTCAATGCACTCCCACATTTTTTCATACTGACACTTTGAGTGTTAGTATGTACTAACAAAAAATTGAGGAAACATAGACACGTAAGAATAAAAGCCGACATCAAGTAACACCATCCTGAAGAACCATTCCTTTCAAATACGCTTCAGACCGTACCAGCTCAAAGAAACGGAACTGAAACGCGATGTACTGCATAAACATTAAGAAATACGCAAGTCAACTAGCTGTTAAGATACAGATAATAATGCGAGCGCAACTGTATTACAATTTAGAGGGATACCGGTGACAATGAACCCACGAATAGAGCGACTCACAAGCTGTCTCCGAAGTTCCCAGGATCTAGAAATCCAGTCAGATTTTCATCTTTTCCTTTTAAAAGCTGTAAGACAGTTAAGAACAAAGGATGGACGGTTCAATTCTTCAAAAAGGTTTTGAAGATAATCAGTAAGGAGAAATTTCTCTACATTACAAATCTATTGACCAACCTTTTTGTCAAAAAGTTTCCGAATATATGGCTTCCAAAAATGTTCCTTTATGCCTTTTGCTTCTAGAACTAATCCATAATGTAACGAGCACAGTTTTTCAATGATGCAGGGAGGATCAGATGATACTTTATAATCCTTACTATGAAAGTCTTCAGGCAGACCTACAATTAAG
Organism: Dromas ardeola; assembly: GCA_013398915.1. NCBI lineage: Eukaryota > Metazoa > Chordata > Aves > Charadriiformes > Dromadidae > Dromas > Dromas ardeola. The sequence goes on along the minus strand of VYZM01017490.1, from coordinate 34,346 downwards.
AATACTGTATTATTTAATTTTGCAAATTCATATCCTATCTTCTTATTAAACTTAAATACTATGCTGTGTAGTCTAGGTAGTGTGAAAATGGTAAACTAATTAGTTCTCTTGAAAGAATTATTAATTATACAATGCTTACTCAATTTGATAATGTTATCAAAACTCAATTGTGAGTCAGAGATTTAAAAAAAATTAGATATCTAGTGATAAAAGCTTAGAATATCAGTTCTAATAGAAAACCTATCAAACAGTTGTGAACTATAAAATTTATTCAATTAAATTTGGGATAATGGTCCCAGTTCACATCTGAACCACTGCAAAGTAAATGCGAATACTGTTCAGCACTGAAAATGAAGTATACGTCTGTAAAGAATTACATCAGAAACTCAATGGAAACTTCTCACCATTCATTGCATTTGTGGTTTTCGAGTCAACCTGCATTTCCATTCTCTTCAGAAAAAGAACAGCAACAATCCAGAAACGCGAGAGAAACGATCAAGTTGCCACTCTCGTTTGAGCACTGCCTCGTTCCAAACTGCTGCCTCGCGGCACCTCTCAGGTCTGAATCAGTAACGACTGCGTCGTTCACTGACATTAAAATGTCTTTAACTGACATTTTTACTTTGGAACTGCCTTCTATGATATTTGCATAGTAAATGAAGTTCTTGACTTACTATGTCATTGACAAAATTCAGAAGTCTGTTATTACATACTACATTAATAGAAATCTAACTGTGTAGCCAGATATAGAAAATTATTCATTCCCACGAATGAATGTATGTCAAATCAGTATTATTCTATTTATTCTCTGACGCATAAATTAGCACAAATTTCAGTAGCCTTAGAAGTTCTTGCGGGCTTTGGATAGATAGTTTTTTTCAACATACCTTTAAAATTAGGATTCAGAAGCTCTTTACGGTTAGGACACTGGAGAGCGTTTCCATACACTAAATCCAAAGCGCATAACAAGAGATGGTAGGAATTGACCAAGTCATCACTGATCATAGGAAAATTACCTTCAACATTAGAAATACATAAGAGATTAATTAAAATTAACATAGATTTAAAATTCTTTTAACCAAGAAACTGTAGAGATTTGTATTTCAATCAATAATGGAGGCTTGGAAACACAGACTTTGGAGACTATAAATAGCTGGATAGAAACGCAGGTAGTACAACAGACACGCATTTTATAAAATATAGCAAATATAATAGCAAGGTACGTTTTCAGGAACAGCAGCAATTGTGTAGAAACTCAAATATATTGAGCTGTTTTGAAAACAAACCGTATCAAAATGTTGATAAACATGATATTGCCGACTCCCTTGTTCACAGTAATGGGATTAGTCGGTGCATAAATAACTTGAAGCAGCATGAACTGTATAATGCAAACTGCCTCGAGGAAGGAAAATGTGTGGCAGCACGAGCCCCAGTGTCTGGCAGTGGTACATCCTTCGACAGACTCCTACTCCACCAGCCTGCGGCAGAATCCTGTTCTAAAGGCGTGTAAGGGGGAAGAATGGGTCCTGACTGAGACTTTCCTTTTCCTCAATTTTGCATTGCTGTAAAGCGTTGCAAAGAACTTTAAATTTTGCTAGGACAGAGCCAAGTGGTCAAGTGTCCTAGAAGAAGTGAGCGCTGCCCCTCCTTTAACTGCCCCCATTCTCCACAACGAATCTCTATGCAACTCAACGCCAGGAGATTACTTTTCTTTACCAATCTGTTTTCCTTACAAAAATTCCATCGGGGCACGCTCATTACAAGCAGTAACAAATGTAACTGTACTTCTCTTGCGCTTTACCAAGGAGTTAAAATGGGTATCTCTGATGTGGTTTACAACGTAGCTTTATTTCATGTACCTCTAACCTATATTTATTTATCATCTTCCTGTAGAAAAGAATCCTTGTAACCTCTTCACTCTTTTATCACCTTTCACAAAGATTATGTCCAGATTCGTTACTCTTTATTGAGCTTATTGAGGTTTATGATACTCCTTTTGAGGAATGGTCATAGCTAAAAAGTGTCCCGTAAAATAAACTATACCATTCATTAATACCATAAATCACAATTCCATGATTTATATGCACAGCATTATTTTCTATCACTCTTTAAATACTAATAACTCTTCTACTCTTTTTTTTTTTCCAGGTAATCGTCAAACCACTTACCTGAGCCCACTATGAAGAACAAGTTTTAACTCCTTAAAGAAATCTATCGCATAGTAATAAACTCACTTAGAACACATCAAAATGTATATGTGATTAAAGAAGTTTTCTAAATTATGCTGTTACTTTTGTACCGGTTACGTAACAGTTTGTTCAAATTTATAGTCAATTTTCTGATTCCATATTTGTTAACAGAAAAATAATTTCAATGCAGATAATTGGAACTCTTTAAAATAATGAAGCCTGCATGAAATTTGTATTAACTGTACACATTTATCAGTTATTTCCAAATCATTAAAGGTTCACAGCAAAGCAATAAAAGTCCTCATTACAATAGAAAAATGTTAATCAATAAAAATCTTAAAAAAGCAACTCTCATAACGTAAGTTCACTTTCCTAGCCATGAGGTCTAGCATGGCAATCGTTACTGTCAGCACAGTCGAAAATAAATCTCATTTTACAGTACCAGTAGTTTCATGAAAATTATTTGTCAAGGACATTCAAACAATAGCTTACTACCCCCTTTCACAACCTAGTACCAAATAATGAAAAATAGTTATCTCCGCACAGCAGATTTTTTTTTTTCATTTCCATTTTAAAGAAAGAAAAAAAGTCAAGATAGAGAGTTTAAAGATAAATTCTTATAAATAGCACGCAAGAACTGCATATCGCTAAACAAAGCCGCTGTCTTACTTTGCAGCGTATACCAAAGGTACGCACAAGATCTGTGCTTTCTGCACTTGTGAAACGGAACGCAATGATCTTCGGGCTTGCAGAAATATCACCGAGACAAGCCTGAACTTGCCACGGATGTGCGGTTGCCACGATAAGGATTACTGCCAACCCTCAAAACACACTGCACAAAACTTAACATGAATACTTAATGCCTTAAATGGTCAACACTTAGTTTACATTTTTGTGCTGCCACACTTTAATAAATGTACCGCTAGTCACTTACTCATTTTACAGCTTCCAATTACTGTAAATTTTTCTTTTTCCTGTAAAACTGAATTGGCTATGTTAGCATGGTATTCTTTACAAAGTTAATTTATATGTCTGAAACTGCTTGCCAATTAACATGCAGTCAATTGATTATGTAGTAACTTAAGCATATTAACCAATAATTTAGCAATAGGAAGGCTCATAAAGTCCCTTTGCACCTTGTCAACTGTCCAATCTACCCATAGAAGTGAGGATTTTATAGCAGGGAAAAGAAAAATGTGATTTGTCAGACTGACCTACTTACTCTCTCAGCTGCCTAACTGTGCTAAAGAACTGAAGTCCTGACTGACTGGAAGTTAAGTACAGCACTAACTCTCCTCTGGACCCCGTGGCATATGAAGAGATATTTCATACTACTTGAGAGACCTATTCTGGACCAAAAAAAA
>VYZM01017490.1:5600-23448 GCA_013398915.1 Dromas ardeola | reverse complement strand
GCACTAACGTTACGGCGGAATCATTACACGATATCACTGACAGGCGGGTAAGAGTGCGAGATCTGCACGAGCAAAACGAACCCGTGGCTGGTACAGTACCCTGAGAGAGCCTTAGGTAAAACAAGAAGAGGAGGAGCTCCTTGTCTTCTTAAATGAGTCTTAAACTTAAATGAGTTTTAGACTGGTATGAAGAAAAAAACCCCACAAAACTACAAAACAAGGCCACAAAACAACGAAGGTTCACTTTTGATTTGAATCACTTCGGTTTGAGTCAAAACTTTTAAAACGTCTGGCCCAGTAACTGGCAGCAAATGGGGCGGTTTCAGTGGCAGAGGATGAGCAGCTGCACACGGGACAGACACAGCCCGGGCTCCCATCGCAAAGGCCCTACCCAGCGAGATGAGACTCCCAGAAACAGGCCTCAGGGAGAGGTCAGCCCTAGAGCAAGGTACATGTGAACTGAGAGATGAGTAAAACAGACTATACTTTATTGAAAGAGATGTATTGAGTACACCTGTTGGCTTTTGTACTAGTAACATTTCAGCTAACAACAGAAGCTTCAGGGGAAAAAAGAAATGTCCGGAAGAGATGATTTGGCTAACCTGAGCTGTGACCAGGACGTGACTATGCACTTTCTACCCAGCAGCGAGAGCAGCAGACAGTGGCAGAAAGATAGCAGTACCAAGATCATCAAAGGGCTTCAGGCACACGTATTTCAGCAGTGCACACTTATTTAGGGACTAGGGATGAGAAACTCTGCCTTACAGGGGCAAAAAGCCAAGCTCCTACCATGCGCGTTGAGAAGCTGAACAGAGATCAAACAGCGTGAGGCAGAGGAGCTGACACAACAGTTCCCAAATCAAAAGTTGTTTTGAGAACAAAAAACAGCTTGAGGACATGCTATCAATTTTGGAGAGCACTGGCAAAAACAGAGAGATGATAACACCGTATCTGACACCAGGATCCCAAGAATTTCCCAAACCAGCCTCCCTTATACGCAGAAGAGATGGTAAAAGGGTCAGGCACAAGAGATCTTACCTGGAACACTAACGAGAATTTGCACTCTTGAGTCTCATTCACAGTTGAAGCAGACAAGAAGCAGGAAAAAAAGTCCTCATTTCGCAGAATAAGTTTACGACAGGATCTTGTGAATGGCACTTTCGTTCCTTCCCTTGTGTGTGAGTGCCTGAGAGGAGGCAGTGTTAAAAAAAAATCATAACCTTAATTTGGGTAATTTGAAAATGTCACCTTTTAAGTCGAGAAATGCTAGAGTTTGATTATTATCAAGTAGTTTGGGTTTATTTAAAAGGAATCTGAATGTTAGCTAGAGAGAGTATAAAGTATTCTAAACTGAAGCTAAAATGTAGATTATGTAAATCAAAGTGTTTTGGGGTCACAAATATTCCGAATGGAGAGGCTTACCTGTATGTACTTCTCCATTTCAAGACTTCAGGCCACCCTATTTTGTGGACAATTTTCCTTAATTCTTTGTATTAATTTCTCAGTGAACAGAGTTCCTAAAATGCTGGGTTAAAAACTGAAATAAACCAATCAAAACAGTTTGTAACTTCTGGCAGGCTGGAATGTTTGGCAATAATGAATGATGTAATTTACTGACACCACCAGAGTTATAAGGCATTTCAACATCCTTCCTCAGTGAATATTGTCAATATTTTCAAAGACCTATCTCACATGCACTTAATTACTAAACACTAGAAAAGTTTTTCTCCAAAAAGCACGGTTTTCCACAGGGAAATGTTAACTGAAACTTACCTTTGTCATCAGAGACACTTAACCATCAGAAGTCCTTGCTGTATCTTTTAACACAAAAATTTCATTTTACAAATTGTAAGTTAAAACTAGTGAAGATTTTCTTACTGTTTAGTTATGGAAAGCTATTATCTTTATTTCCCTTTACTCTACATGTCAGAGAAACAATAGCGTCTGCTATTATCTTTATTTTCCTTTACTCTAAATGTGTCAAAGAAACAATAGCGCCTGCCTGTATAACATTAGGGCCATTTAGATAAACCAAGAGAGTTATTTTGTAAACTCCTGTAGCTACACAAGTATAATTAGTCTCCTCTGTAGACACCAGCCTAAACCCAATGTCCCAACAACGTACGGATGTAAAATTTGAAGCGTTGCTCAACTACAGCAGTGTAAATCCCACCTTACACTGATACAGCTTGCTTATGAAGATAATTATAGGTGTAACAGAACTAGAGCAGAAACTGTTTATACAACTAAACATTAGTTAACAACTTTCACATCACAAATAACTTCATATAATGCTACACTGCAGATCCCTTTATATTAAGCATGTACACCAGGCACACTTCATCTCACTACAGCTCAAATGCAGGCACTAAGAAGTAAACATTCATTTTGGTGGTGTACCAGTACTATTGTACAGAGTAATAAATGAAAAATAGATTACTAAATAACATCGCAGGAATAATTTTCTCAGAGAGAAGATACAATAGAACAGGAATTTGCCTGGGACGCCTTGTTAATAGTATCATCTAATCCTCATATCCAGATACTGTTTCAAAAAAGTTTAAAGGAGTGCAAGAAATTTAACACCAGTATTGTGCCTAGATCATCTGTTCCTTGGAAATTGTTTCATTGAAAAATAAAATACATCTAGTTATGTTTTAATTTACAGACTGAGAGGACTGGTTTGCAAGATTACAAGACACGATATCCGCACTNTCAAATCTGACAGTTTGACAATAGACCTGATAAAAATAAACTTAAAAAATACTATTAGGGATTCTGCAAGGCTTCGAAGGAAAAAAGAACCAAGGGAAAACATGAGAACAGAGCATTTTTATCACCTGTGCACAGATTTGAGAAAGCAGCAGCTCCGAAAGGGTAATTGGGATCTGAAGACAAAATTCAGACTGGAAGAAATAAGATATCACTGAGTCATTCAAGTGCAATGACAGGTTAAAACAAGGCGGCACCCGACAACCAGGAGACAACTCGCGTTGGGGAGAAATTTCCATGCCCTGTGTGAAGTATATGAAACATAGCAATAGTAAGTGCTGTGTACATAATTAAAAGATTTAGTTAACACATAGAAAGTAATGCAGGGTTTTAAAAACAAAGTTTCAAAGGTACTCCACTGCCAGCATGCTTACCCTGGAACATCAGATGGATCATTGTTTGAAATGAAGTCACCTTTTGGACCAGAGACCCTAACTCCTTTCTAACCATAGCTACTGAAGGGCTGGAAGAACAGCATTATTTTGTTTGCAAGACAACAGAATTACAGGAAATGGATTCCCAGAAAAATTATACAACAGTAAAGCATGGCCTTTGGCGGGGGGGGTGTGGTGCGCATGTGTTGGATCCTTGGCTTGAATTTTACTTTTTTTAAGGTCTTAATGATAATTTCAGGTTTAGAGCTTAACACTGAAATTTAACTTTTGCTGCTGAAAGATACGTGTTTACTCCTTACACAGACAGCATTATTTTCACATATTGAGGCCGACATCATGGGTAGTCAAAGAATATGTTTAATAAAAAATAATTAAACTTCCATTTGCTCTATAGAACATCATAGAAAGTAATTCAATAAATTACAAATGACTTTTTAAGACGCTTGTTCAACTACAGAAAGCAAATTCAGACTACACAGAACACAACTGGCAAATATTGCAAATGTCCAAAAAAAACCTGGACTAAGACTTGGATCATGAAGCCTGAAACAAGGGATAGAAATACAAGGCAATAACAGCTAAGGTTCTTTTAGTAACTACCAACACACACTTTATCATCACCTTGGATATCCTTTTAATTTTAACTTCAGTATTAGTGTAATTCTACTGAGGTTTCCTTATAACCCTTAACTTTATACAACCGTATTTGCATATAGTTTAGCTGATAGTGGGACATTTTTTCCCCTTCTGGTTCAAACTAATTAGAAATAAACCAAATATTTTATGTTCAAGTCTACACCAGCCTTCATTACTTGAAACTGTAATTGCCTTATTACATAGAAAGAATCACTAGAATGGTAACCAAACTCACTTGACCATAATTAGGAAAATACTTTATTTCATAAATCTGATATAAATTAGGTTTTAGCCACAAGATTTAGGATTTGTTTTGTGGGGTAAGGGTGGGAAGTGATGGTATTGTTGACATACTCCATCAGCAAACTAAGTTAATAACTGTTTGTAAAACTTTGGCTATTTCATAGATGCATCCTAGTTAAATAAAAGTGCTATATTACAAAGGGCAAAATATTAAATACGAAATACTTTTTCTTTTTCATCATGAAGAATTGCTACCCCCTTCTCTTGGCAGTTTTTAATTTTCACTATTGCTAAGACACTGCATGAAGGGCCAAAAATCAGAATACTATTTGGGAAAATACGCAACCAGCACAATCCAAATGGTACTTGATTAATTGTGTAATTACATGTAATACTGCTTCTAATCATGGGGCTAGTTATTTTGCACATAGAAACTTATACTTCATTGGTAAAGTTCTTGATAAAAAACAACACAGTTGTTTTACTGTACACGCAAGCAACAGAACTATATCAAAATATACAGTTTTTGTTTTTTATTTTTAAATTTATCCCTTTGTAAAGCTTTTTCAATGACTTCCACTAGTACCTGTACCTATTTTCTCTTAACACTTGCCTATTCTGGGACCACAAATGATGGAACCAAGGTCAACCAAAGTCTCAGTCAGTTCAAAACTTCTGTAAATGTGAATCTGGGCCTCAACTGTGTCAGAGTAATAGCAGCTTAAGAAGGAGGAGGAATCGTATCACAGATCAAATCTTAGACAGATTTTATATAGTAAAGGGTTCTAAGGATTTGGACTTAAACAGATGTCTTATGCCCTGTTATTGTGGTTCCTAGAAATAAGTTGTCTTCCTTACTATTCAAAGTGCTTTTTCTTTAGTGGGTAACTCAGCATAATATATGAAGTGATATCCCAATAATGATTTTGGGCAATATTTAATATTTAGTCAGATTTAAATCTGCAGAGAAGTTTAAACTCAAACGGAGTTCAAAACTATCTATACTTTATTTACCATTATTAACTGGTAACTCCAGGAGGTTTTATGACATAAAACACAAATAGAAATTTACACAAACAAAGCAAACAAACAATTTTTACATGAAGTATGCAGTGTTGAAAGGTCTTTTCAGTGGCACTTTATGACAGTTTGCCTCTTCTGAGTCTTGGGGAAACTACTCCTCGTTCTGGGACTTTGAATTCTGCAGAGGGAGCCCAAAACTTTGCAAGGTGTAAACTAAATAGATCTACGTGGTGCCAAGTAGCATGAGATAAGACAGTTTTTGCTTTAATTTCCCCTTACAGCTGTCAAAGAGAACAGTTGTAATAAGGGGGGAAAAAACCCCAACAGTCATATCTCAAATAACTCAGATTTTAACATGATATACAGGATGTCTTTAGAAAACAAAACAAAACCTGAAAACAAGTAATAGAAACCAATGTAAACTTCCTAAACTAACTCAGCTGAGGTAACAGGTAGCCAGTTTAATTGGCTGATTGGGAAAAATTTATCTTCTTTTAAACACACTTGTACCTGAATTGGAAACAGCAGTGCATCACAACACTAGAGCATTTTCATGTAATTAAAGCAATGGATGGTGATGTAGATTCTACAGCTTTCATGACATTCATTAGCTGCCCAAATTATTGCTGAGTTTTGATCTGTAAATTATAAGTGTCAAGGAGGCTGTAAAACTATATTCAAATTAAATCAATAATATGCATAAAGTATTCTGTGTTCACTGCAAATATATTAAATATACAGCTCTTACTTGAGCATTATTTTCATAAAATTAACCCCCCAACAAAATTATAATGCCTTTTGTTGTAATTTTACACCATTGTGTATTTGATAGTACATACAAGTTCAGAAACTTATGAACTTCAAGAAATATTACATGCAAAACGTCTCTGAAAGCAGTTTGCACTTCTAAACAAATACTGAAATGTTCGGTCAGTAAATCATTGATGCACTCAACACTGGGTTATTTACAATGAAATAATTAAAGAATAAATTCAAAATCAGTTTATAATTTAAGTGCAGAGTCTGGGGTCAGTCTTCATCACTAGAATCTGAATCCTCAGATGAAGACGATGTACTATCAGATCCAGATGAAGCATCTGCTTTCTCTGAACCCTCATCTGTGCTGTTTTCGTTGTGAGAGCTTGGCTCTGTTCCCCCTTTGTCTTCCTGATCTCTAACCCTAGAATTTTCCTCCTTTTCTTCTGTGGGCTTCGCTGAGCCTGTGTCATTGCTTTCACTGTTCTGTACATCAAAAATATTAGACTGAGACAAAGCTGGGATATGAAGATTAAGGCCTGGAGTGAGAAGCATCCCTGGGTAAAGTATGTTGGACAAAAGTAATGGGTTAAGAGAGAGAGGGTTGGCAGCTGCAGCAGCAGAGGATGTTGAAGGAGAACTTGAAACAGAGTTTTCACCACCAGTATCCGTATTTTGCTCTTCTGTCCTTTCTTTCTTTATATCCGCCTCCTTCGAATCGCTTCCCTTTTTCTCCTCTGAAATAGATTCTGTAGACTTTGCTAGAAGTCCTCCCATGCCCAGCAGGTTTGGTAATCCAGCCATCCCCGACAGCAGCATGGGGAACATGGCAGCCATGTTCTTCGCTTCTCCTCCAGCAGTTAAGCCAGCTGGCATTCCCATCAACCCCGCCCTTACTTGCAGCGACTGCAGGTTTTGCAGGTTTTGTTGTAAGGCCTGAAGACTAGGCAGATCCACTCCCGGAAGCAATCCGTTAGCTAGCAGGGGGTTAACAGATACGCTCGCAGCAGTGGCAGCTGCTGCAGCTGCTGTTGCCTTCGCAGTCTCGCTTTTGGGGCGCCTTCCTCTCCGGCTTACTTCCTCCCGCACGACAGGTCCAGTGAGAATACGATCAAACATACCTTCTGGGAGAAATCCCTGCAAGAGACACAGTGGGTATTTTTAGTATTTCGAGAGCTTAAAGATGGACAAGTAAAAGCAAACAAAAGACCCAAGCCTACAGTGACACTGTTGAAGATTATTGTGGTCTGCTAGCAGAGCAGCTCCACCTCCAGACAACTCACAGGGATCTGTGGTGACTCTGTGCCATCACAACTCAAACACCTAAAGGCTCATTTCCACAGTGAGGGCTACACAGGTTACCTTCTCAGACCCTCTGCTAACTCATCCTCACAGGTTTGCAGATCAAGCCAAATATTGCTAATAGTAGGAGCAATCTCAATTTAGGACCTAGAACAGTATTGCTTTGCAACATTACCACATTCCATTCATTTGACAGTTTAATTAAAAAAATTATTCAATCTAAAATTAAACATAAATGTGTGATTGCACACAGATCAACAATCTCCGAGCCTTTTTTTTTTTGTTGTCAGATGTCCTCACACTTTGCCTCATCCATAAAGTTAAGAATAAACAGTAAAGACTCAAGTTCAATTAAAATGAAATTCAGAGCACTTCTTAGAGCTTGCACGGTATTACTTCACCCCTGTAAGCCCTCCTATCTAATGATGAAGAAAGAATTGCAAAAGACACTAATATTATTCTCTTTGAAATGCACGGTCTTGAAAATTCTTCTTAAAAATGGCAATCACAAGATCAGCTATTACTCACCTCTATACTACAACTGCCTGTTTTTCTTTAGCAAACATCTCTAATTTAAACTAGCCTAATAAAATTACAGGAATTCAGAATTCGTGCTCTATTCTTCTGTCCTGTGGATCACGACTGAATTCTGGAAGTAATTCTGCAATTATTTATACCTTTATTTACTGCAGTCTAATCCTGTTCCTAGTTACCTATTTTTCTACCAGAATGCCCCACAAGGGTACTGGAGACTGGCATTTAGAACTTCACAAAAAGATTGCAAGTTCTGCTGATAATGAACTAGAAAAAAAATTAACTTGGTCATTTCTTTACCAGAGGCTGAAGATGTAGCGTAACTATAACACAGTTCTGACAAGTTATAGTAGGTGAGGAAATAGACTTCACAAGAATATCGACAAAACCATCTTCACTTCTGTTAGACACGTGGAATGGAAGAGTAACTGGGTTACCCAGAAACCATTCTTTATTACACAACACAACTTTCTGAAGTTCAGAAAGTTCTTCTCTTCAAGGCAAACAGGGAATGAACTCGGAACCATACACCATACTTGAACCACTGACACGTAAAAGGAAAGAGAGACCAGCTATATAATAGTTCCCGTAATGAAAATGTGTACCTGCTGTTTTGTTGGAACTGTGGACAAAGTCTATCAAAAAACTTCCTTCTTTTAAATTGAACCAAGTACAAACCTCAAACAAAACAAAGCCTCAAGCTCACTGAATGCATCTTGCTACTAGTTAGAAGCTGGCTCAGGACTACTAGGGAATGTAGTAGTCTTATCACTGACTTGGTTGTAATCCATACAGAAGGAATACATCAGCACCACTGAAGTTGCAGTGCAGACCTACTCCCAAAAATATATTAATCTCGTTCCTGCCACTGGAATCTCAACACTAGTGTTTAGCTAAAAAAACAAAACCTCTACGAAATAGAAAACAGAAATTCTAAGTAGTATAAAATAGCTATATTAATACTTGATTTACATTTTGATTGAGGATAGTAATTTCTTACAGGTGCACACTAAGTAAATCAATTAAAAAGTAAAATAAGTATTTAAAATTATATTCCTAACTGTAACTTTAAGATTAATAAAGTATTCTGTGGGCTAACACCTTTTCTAAAAACCTTCAAGGCTACATTTATGAGATGAAAAAGTCACAGTATTATAGCACCTTCAACCAAATCTCTAATTTGGGGTTGCCAGCCACTGTCCCTCCCTCCCTCCCACTCCCAGCTGTGCCAGCAAACCAGTTTAGGGAACTGAGCTGGCAGAAAAAAGCTAACACTGACTCACATTCTGCGTTTAATATAATACCAGAAATGAAAAGCAGCCTTTTCGCATGCCTTTTTTTTTTCCCTGTTTGCCTTGTTTGTTTTTAAGATACATTTCATGCCACGGTTATCTTATTCTGCAAATACTCACAGACTGTTTTACAACTTCTCCCCATTCAGGAGCCACTCCATACTCCGGATTTTCTTTCAAGAACCTGCATAAATCCTTCAGAGGGGGAGCAAATGCACCCCCCACCTGAGAAGCAGAAGATATAAGTCAGGAAACACTTCTCATTCGATAAGAAAAAAGGCAATATTCATACCTGACACGGTTTCATTTCTGCCTCTTATATAAAACAATGCAAATAAAGTCTCACTTTAAATTACCAATGAGTATTATACAGCTCTTGACTGATACTTGGTGGTGTATGTGAGATACTCTTGATTTCTTCTAAATTTACTAAACTCAAACTCATCTATTAAACTCATGCTTTGCAACTTCAATATTTGGCATTCCTATTTACATTATCATCAGAGTTTATTTAGACATGCAATGAATGGAAGAGCAACCACACAAATAGAGAACAGCAGCGGTCCAAGTATTAACAAGAAGGTTGTAATTACAATCTTATTAAACTTTCCCTTTATCCAATACATCAATCCTATTCTATCAGTTCAGTCAACTTCTAAAATTACTTCTATTAAGAGGCTCTGCTTCTCTTGTGAGATTATTTCTTGTATTTTTTTCATGTGAAAAAGACCAAGTTAAGATTGTTAGACAGCCGTGTCCCAATAAAATTACATATGCAGCAAAGTAGGCCTTCAAATTAATCAGAAGTATTATTCAGATTCAGAAAGAAAGAAGAAATGGTAGAAAGAAGACAGGAAAAAGAATTCCAGTTTCTGCTCAACCTTCTCTATAAACTGCAACTTAAACTCACATTTTCTAGGCTACTTTTGGTCCCCTCACCCCCTGCTACTAAACGTGTAACTGAAATAAAAAAGAAAATGAGACAAAAAGAGAAGTTGAGGACAGGTTACAAATGGGAAAACTGAGAGTCTCAACTATGGTGTGGAAATTTATTAGCGAAAAAAAGCCATCATGAAAACACAGGCCTTTACAGCAAGCACAGATCAAATCTCACTCATTGATCATCAACTTGGCAACAATTCCTCAAGGCATGGCTTTCTGAGAGCAGCCAAGGGTGTGTTTTTCAAGAGACCAGCAGCCATACAGTACAGGTTCCTCTTTAGAGCTGCTGTCTCAATGCACTGAGGAGATTAAAGACTCAAGTTCTGCCTCGCTCTCCTCTGCAGATGCAAAAAGCTTCTGACCTTAATATAGCAGCGTAAAAAAAATTTCCTACTTTCCTTGCAACTGCTCTCTAACAAAAAGAAAAGCTGAAGTATCACAAGAGAAAACGCTCCATACATTGATGCAAAGACTCAAAGACTCCTACTGGACTCCTGCTCCGGTACTACACTGACACTCAAAGACACCATCCCACACACCTGTCCGAATTTGTTCAATAAACTGCACTGATGTTCTGCATGCTTTTGTCAAATATTGCCTTTTAGACTTCCTCAAAGCCTACTGAAATGCATTATCCCTTTTCATAAACTTTGATCACCTGTCCAAAACCTTGCATTCAACACCTGGTCTCCCATCTTCCACTGTTGGGATTTTACACAAAAATTCCCCTTCTACTTTTGTTCCCCTGTTACACTACTGTTTAACCTAGCAATATGATTTACAACAGATATATACTGGTGAACCATAAAGGTCAAATGCCAGAGATATCTGAAAAACAGAATAAAAATAAAATAATTCTGTTATTTTGCAACAGCAAAATAACAGGATTTAAGCAATTTGAATTTAAGCAATTCCAATGGAGAAATTTCTACGCAAAATGCACTACCAATATAATCATGTCAAAAGTCGTAACGAGAAGATGTACACAATGTTTAAAACTTGTGAGAAAGTTGCTACTTGGATCAGAACAACATATATTTCAGTGGCCATGCCTCTATATTAGTCAATGGCACAAATGTTGCCATACAGAGTGTTCAATTCTATCTGAACATAAACCACAGGGTAAGTTTCTAGCCATATCTAACATATTTTCATAGTTGTAAAAACGTTTACGACAAGACTGTCATTGACTTTCCTGCTCTGTGCCAAAACCTTAAAACAAACCCCTTTCATTTGTATACAGTATTTCAAGCAAGGGTAATATTATAGGTTCTTCATTTCAGGTAACTTTTTACTTGGGGAACATCAGAATAGGAACAGAAATATGAATACCTTTCTCGCATTTCTTCTATTTATGAGCTGGACACGTTCTTCACCAGTCAAACTATTAACATCCAGTTTATTTGGGTTTCGACAACGGTGTCTTTTTTGTTTGGGCCTCCCATCATGCAGCTGCATCCTCTGTTATAAAGGAATTTAAAAGCCTTTCTGATATAACTGTTTTAGAAATATGCGCATAGTCTTTCTGGCATTCATTTGAAGCCATCTTTGATTTCAGAAATATTTTTGTAACAATACTAATTTACTAGTCACAATGATTTAATAAGAAGCCCGGCAGACAGCACTAAATCCTCTCTCTGATGCCTCTACCCATTGCTTTGTTTTAATAATTTTTCAGTTTTCAACAGTGCTTTAACTTTGAGGAATGTTGCTACTGTTTTGTATTATAACATCTTTAGGGAGAAGTAAGGTGGTTATTCCAGATGTCATAAATGAGATTTTCTTATGTTCTGTTCAACACCAACAAATCTCAAATTCAGAGGTCAAATGAGAACATCATACCCACACAAACATCACTACCATAGCACTGTAACGTGGGTATGAGGTACATCCTACAGTACAATCTTTAATCCTCTTGCACATCACTAAATATGCTGTTACACATTTTCAGCTCCCATCATCAGTATCATGGTAATATGAGTTTTCTTATCTTCGATAGTTTTTTTGATCTAGGTGAAATTAGACAAAGATGAAATGTCTTTGTTTAGTATTGCTTTTCTTAGCGACTACATTTGTAAGGGAAAAGCAAGGCTTGCGGAGCTCAAATTACGTAAAAAGAAAACAGACATTTTCCTTTTCCTAAACAAAATAGAAGAACACAGAAAGGATAATTGCATGTAACATCAAATACAAATTCAAATACATTTTATGAGAAACGTTTTACTGTTTAGCTCAAACAGAGCTGAAACGAATACTCACAGGAATACAAGCTCCTGAATCTTCCACATATCCAGGATGTTCTTTAAGCCACCTTTCTAAATCTTTTCTTTTGGGGGCATCATCACCTGCAAGCCTCGTTCCATCTTTGAGGTTAATAACAGGAACCGGACTCTCTGCATCAAGCACGCCCTGGGACTGCGTGTAAGTGAGCGCTGGGTTTATTCCTGCAGCAGCTTGACAGGAGTTGATAGCTGGATTAACCTGGAGAAATTAAAAACATTTGACTCAGTTCTCCATAGAAAACAAACCATGACAATTACTCCAATGAAGGCCGCAGTCCTGCAGGTCATTATGCACACACTCAAGGACTCAGGGAGATTACCCATGCCACAGGGATAGCGCCCTTTAAGTCACTCTACAATCGGGTCCTGTAACAGACGTTACAGGAAAGGATGACAGACAATGTTGCTAGGTAAATATCAAGTTTTTAACAATACATTGTTATTTACAGTTCATCACAACTAGAATTAAACTTACTTTTTAAAAATAGTTATCAACCTTGAATATATCTAATATTTAGTAAAACTCTACCAGTTCTCATTTGTGTAGTCATAAACTGGCAGCGAACAATTTCAGAAAAAAAAACAACCAACAGTTTGGAGCAGTAAAATTTTTGTTGTATGTTGACAGCTGGTTGTGCTCAGTTAACAGATTAACAGTAATTTGGACCTCATTTCTGGATATAAAATCAAGTCTACTTACATGATTAGGCTGTTTATTTCTATTTATAAAGAGGACATCAACTCCCTCCACATTCTTCCTTCTTCCTCTTCTCTTTTTGACTACAGGCTGACTGTCAACTATGACTCCGTTGGCACTGGCTGTTAAGTGACTGGAAGTACCTAATTAATAATGCAATGAAATTAGTGTCAGATGCTTGAGCTGTTTACAACAGGAAACATGTCTGAGTAAAAAAAGGAAATAAAATGACTTGTAACAGTGTAAGTGTATCTAATTTCTACATGTAATATCGAACAGAAATTGCCTGTTGCTTTATGACTGTTTAAAACACTATTAATATCAGGCTCTGAAAAGCCACTCTACTACAAAAGTTTCCTTTTACTGTCCCCTACACCCTCCAAAGACACCCGTACAGGGAGGAGAGTTGTTAAAAACTGCTGACATAACACACTCAGAGGCAGACATCCCTGAACAAATATTGATAACAAGACGTTAATGGTATGTCGCAAAAGAAAAAGAAAGTACAAAATGCAAGTGAAGGGTAGTATTTTTTAAAGGCAATGTTCTCATCTGCGTATGTATGCAATCTCAATGACTTACAGTCAAAAGCTGGCCTAAATCAAGCACTCAATTCTAATAATTTCAAATATTTTAATCCAAATTTTAACTGCTTGCTTTAGACTCATTTTTATTTGTCACCTACTGTTATTTTTTATGAAAATAAGCTACATTTTTTTTTTTTGCTACAAGCCAAAAACTGGTTCTAAACTATTGTCCTCCACTGTTTCTTTACATGAGACACAGGAAATACGAAGAGTGCAAATTGACACAGGCATAAATCTGGGACTATTCATTGACGTTTGCTTACAAACTAGCCACAATAAGTTCTGATTTCAACTGATTACTGTCTGTGTAAAGCGATGCACTTTATAATCATTAAAATCTTCTTGTGGGGGTGTTTATAATATATAATGGCATCCTTCTAATAAACGAACATTACAGTAACTGACTCTGAGAAAGTATTCATGTGGCCCAACCTCATGCCTCAACTTAGGTGCCCAGTTTCCCGAACACCCTGGGGAGAATTCCTTCAGACTGCAGTTTAGAACAAATTACATTGCAAACACCTCTCTCCACTGCTTCTACATGGAGATCAACAGAAGAACACAGAAGATACGACTTAATACTAAACCTTAAGCCCTCTGACATTTTATGTACCTGATTCGGGAAGTGATTTGGGGAAGTTGACAAGGCTGGTTTCTGAAGCGCTCTGGAGCTCACGTAGCCGAGCCAGGTATTGCTGCTGTCCCAATGCACCTTCCTCGCTTTCAAATGGCCTTTTCTGAGACAGTCCCTGCTTCTGAAAAGTCAATTTCAAACCACCTTCCTGTTAAATAAATGCCAAGGTTAGAAGAGTCTCTTCTGAAGCAGAAATGACTACTTCATAATCAGGATTCTCACATACAAACAGTTACTCCAGAAAGAGTTGAGGAAGAATGAGGACATTTTATTGCACCTTAAAACAAGCCTTACTTCTCGTCCAGGTAAAAACCAAATCTGAACGGAGATTTCATGGAACTGCTTCTATGAATATGAATTTCAAATTAGCTACTATCTTAACTGAAAAATCCAACACTGAACAGCTGTCTGCCTCTCGAATCCAGTCCTAAAGAAACGCCAAACCCAATTACAAGAGGAGATTTTCATACATGTTTATGTGCTACAAACAGGTCTCAAACTACAGGCAAAATGTTTGAAGCTTCTAGCCTGCATTTAAACTGGGATATTGACCTATAACCCTCTAAAAGGCCATGAAGTGCTTGCTGGATAGGACATGCTGAAATGTTTATAAGAAGCCAAACAACAGAAATACCTTTTTTTTTTTTTTACTACCCAGATTTCTTAGAAACAACATAAAACAGGCTGTCTGAGGAAGCGCCAGAACAGCAAAATTTCAATTGAGAGAGAGAAATAACAATGATTCCTTCCAGCGGCTTATGCAAATAAATAACAATTAAAAAAAAACCCAAACCAAAACCCAAACCAAACCCCCAAACACTCAATGCCCAGAAGCAGCAGACCCAAATACCCACAAACAAGTGTGTGAAGGAAGTGAGAGTGAGAGCAGGCAGCCACTTGCAGGTAAAGCATGCCGCACACCGCAATCGCAATCAGGTCCTAGGGCAATAAAAATAAACATACGTCATTGATTTTCACTGTAAACTCCTTTTCTCGTACATGCTTCTTCACCTTTGACATCTGTGGTGATTGATCATATTCTTCTTTAACACCTGCGAGAGGGGGTGTTGGTGCGGTGGGCTCAGTGTAATCTGCAGCTGCACCTGGGCTGTCCAGAAGTTTGGTTGTGTAGAAAGATGCCACCGTATTGCTGTCATAGCTCCTTCGGGCGGAAGGCCATTTCCCTTTCAACACTGTTTGACAAATACTGTCAAGTCGATTAATCATAACTCGATCCTAAAAAAAACAGAGAAAATATTCTTGTAAGAGTAATGCTTACCAACACTGTACATATTAGATTTATTTAGTATCTTCTAATTGTAAAATCACTGGACTTAAAAGATGTCTAAGTTCCTGGATTTGTACCGATTCCCTGTGTAAGTTTGTGAAAGCTGCCTCTGTACTTATTGTCATCACCTGTAAACAAAACACATTCTCTCACTGATTTTTAAGGAAAGATATGGTAACTACCAAAGTAGTATTTGTAGGCCTGGCTTTGTCTCATTGGTAGCAGGGTCTGAACCAGTGAGCAGCACCATAAAGTATCTGGCAAGCAGCATTTATAGAACTAAATCTACAGGCTTTTATTCATGTCTCACTTTAGCTTTTGAAACCGTATTATTCCTCATTCACATTCTTTAGACACCAAACACAGATCTGACTTCACATACCTGCATAATACATAGATCTGGAGTCAAATAAACTCAGCTAAGTATGTACAGCCTCCAGAAACTACCAAGTTTTCTGATAATTTCAGAGTGCAGTTACTTGTCAAATAAAAAGTGTGAACTCTAAAATTACCTGTTCTGTAAGAAAACATTTTTTTGCCAAGTTCAAGACCACCCCCTATATTTACAAAAAAAGTCTGGTTTTGTACACTCTGAATGCCATTTTTCACAATCTGTCAAGCACCTGTGACATGAAGGTTATGCTCCCTTTCTCAAAATCAATGTTCAAAAACTATGAAAAGTAGTATTTAGATTAAAAATGCACCTTCCAGGAGCAAACGTAACAACAACTAAAAGCTCCTGAAGTTCAGATCCTACACCTGTTCTCCCTGTTTCATCACCCTTTCTGTCTCCTGTGTTGCCTTCTTTTTCAGACTTTTCTCAACTGCTTGACCTTGAAAACTTTTCCTTCATTACAAACTTGTGATCTGGCTCTGAATTTCAAGCTGATTTGCAACTCAGGCCTGTTCCACAGGAGGAGATTTTGAAATTACGGGGGGTTTTATTAAAGTGTCAGTGTGTATTTTTTTGTTTTAATATAGCATATGCCTAGCAACACACTAAACGTGCTAAAACATGCTAAGATTTCTTTGCTTCACCTTAGTTAAGCTAGTAATTGCAAGCGTAAGAACCTGCTCAGTGGTCTTCCAAGATGTGTCAGCCATAGAAATTCAGATATGTCTAAAGAGCTTAAAAATATTCAATATGTATTCCAAACATGATGAATTCCCAGTCACTTGCTGTTATTACCTTTTCAAAGTATACTTTAGAATTTCACTAATTCACATACGGAATCACATAGTTAAATTTTAACATAAAGATTGTATTAAACCAGTGCTTCAGCCAGCCTATACTTTAACATGACTTAGGATTTCACGGTGTAGCTGAAGGAGTCCTACTACTATTAAGAAATTTTTTCTAATATTTGGCTTAACTGATTTCTTGATCTGTCATTGTTTTGTACTACTCTTAACAGTTCCTCTCATGGATTTAAGATCATTCAAATACCCAATAAATCATCTCATCTTCATCTTAAATATGCTTTCTTTGAAGTTCTGTTTCCTATGTGAATGTTCTCTCTTTTGTCACAGCTACAGTTATGCAACTGAAGCATAAAATGCTTTGTCTTAAGTTTACTTTAATTTACCATGAACAAAATTCTGATTTTTCCAAGATCTCACCACAACTCAGTGATATGGTTTTAACATATTTTCTCTTAATACTAATGTCACAGTCCACCTTCCCCTACAACTCTGGTCTTCAAAGCAGTATTAGAAACTTGCCTTCGGCCAGTAGGATGCAGCCAACATGTATCCACCTTGTAGGAGATAACTGGAATTTGGTGTCCCATTGTTCATCTGGAAACTGTCCTGCGTCTCATCTTGTGTTGTGCTCAGAGAGGCTACGCTCTCCTCATCATACGCTTTTATATGCGGGGTTCCTTCTGCTAAATAAAACCACTAATATCATTTGATGTCGTAAAGAAGTTAAACACTCATTGTAAGAGGTTCAGGTGAACCAAACACCCAGAACAATGTTCAGAGAAAGCCCAAACACAAAGTTAAACTGAAGAATTCATCTCTCAAGTTTTTCAGGATGACTGCTGATCCTTTCCTAGGCGTAAATGCCACACATATCCTGTTAATATTTCAACAGCTTAACACGTCAAACATTTAGCTATTTCAAATCAGAGTAATCTGAAAGACAATCCTTATTATTTTAACATATTTCCTTCGTAAACCAACATGCACTAAAATACAGAATTAAACTGAAACGAAAGGTGTCCATCAGCAGAACATGACACATCTGCTGGGATACTACTTTTAAAAACCGCCCCATTTTATTTACTGGATGGAATGCTTGATGTTCCATGCCTTGAAAATGTGTGCCTGCATCATTTATTTTTTTAAATTTTAATCACAGAGGACTTTCTTATACTTCCTTCCTTGTTATTATTTTACTTTTGCCTCCATCCATACAGCAATGTAAATTTCACTAGGACATGGGGAAACAGTCTGAAATTTAA
>VYZM01017488.1:9749-24501 GCA_013398915.1 Dromas ardeola | reverse complement strand
CCCAGCCCCCCAGTTCCTGCCTCTGTCAGCAGCCGGGGGCTGTGGTGGCCCGTGGGGAGGGGTCCAGGGATGCCAGGAGGGGACCACGGAGGTGACCCTCCCCACGCCATGCCCAGCTCACCCAGCCTCTCTCTCTCCCGCCCGCCACAGGGCAGCCCCGGGGACGGATCCTGGGGGGCTACGAGGCCAAGCCCCACCTGAGGCCCTACATGGCCTCGCTGCAGCTGGACGGGCAGCACGTCTGCGGGGGCTTCCTCATTGCCGAGCAGTGGGTGCTGAGCGCTGCCCACTGCACTGAGGAGACGTGAGTGCTGAGGATGGGGGGGTGTCAGCGCGGGGGCTGCTACGTGCTGCGGGGGGCTGCTGGACTCAGACCAAACCCTGCTCCATAGCCCCGACCCCGGCACTGGGGCACTGGTGACCCCACGGGAGGTCCCAGCACCCCGTGGGGGCTCTCTGGCCCCCCATTTCTGAGGCCAAGGGCAGTGCCACCCCCAGCTCCGCATGCCCCACGGGGTGGGCAGAGCCCCCGCACCCCACGCGCTGCTTCTCTTCCAGGGACGGCAAAGTCTTCCAGGTCCTCCTGGGTGCCCACTCCCTCATGGAGCCCGAGCCCCACAAACGCCGGTACCGGGTGCGTGCCCAGATCCCCCACCCCGGCAGCAACATCCACAACAACAAGGATGACCTCCTCCTCCTCCAGGTGGGCTCGGGGTTGCCGGGACCCCGGCCGGGACCCTCCTCCCTCCTGCAAATCCCTCTGCCCCTTGGGACCCCCCAGGGTCACTGACAGCGGTGGGAGGAACCCCTCAAAGCCAGGCTAGGGCTGCTCGGTCCCCCCTGTTCCTCTTTCCCCGTCCCATGGGACTGTTCCTCCTTCCTCCACCAAAGACCTTTGGGCTGCGTCCAAATGACTCCGTCTTCCCTGGCATCCTTGTGGCTGCGGCTCCGGCTGCGTCCCCAGGGGCTACAGGGGGATGGCGAAGCCCTGATCCTGGTGGAGGCCATGATGGTCCTGGTGTCAGGTCCCGGGCCATAACTGGCCCCTGCTGACCCGGGTCCTCTCTTGCTTCCCGGCAGCTGGAGGAGAAAGCGGAGCTCAATGCGCATGTGCAGGTGCTGCCCTTCCAGCGGGAGGACAGGGACGTGGCAGCCGACACGGTGTGCGATGTGGCGGGCTGGGGCACTGTCACCCACAGCGGCCGCCGGCCGGACAAGCTCTACCAGGTGGAGCGGCCGGTGATCAGCCGTGACGTCTGCAACCACCGCACCCGCCACGACAACACCATCACTGAGAAGATGATGTGCACCGACTCCCGCAGGAAGGACACCTGCAAGGTACTACTCAGCTCGGGCTCCTGCCCTGTCCTTTCCCAGACACGGAACCTTGGCCAGACCCACGAGTGGGGGCTGAGAACCCCTCAGGAGTCTGGGAGCAGGGCGAGCAGTGGGGAGGAGACCCATAGCCTGGAAGAGGTGGGGCGTGGGGCTGTGGGGCTGCACCCCCCAGGGTGATGGGGGGGCTCCTTGCCCTCACTTGGTGCTGCAAAGCAGCTCTCGTCAGCCTGGAGATAGGGATGAGCCATGGGCACAACCCAGTGCACCCCAAGGGCACCCACCAATGGCTCTGCCAGAATGACAGGGGCCACCCTGAAAGCCTCCCTGCCTGCCCCACTGCGTCCTGGCAGAGCCGGGAGTCCGGGCTGTCAGCAGAGCAAGGAGAGGAGCCAGGGCTGGCAAGGGATGGGGCTGACCCCGACCCACAGCTCCTACAGGTGAAACCCACAGCTCAGAGGACCTGCCCCCCACAGAGCCCTGGGTCAGGCGGGGACCCCCGGCTTCGGGGGGAGACGGGGCTGCCATCCCTGCCGAGTGCTGAGTAGCCTTGGTTCCACAGGGAGACTCCGGCGGCCCCCTGGTCTGCAATGGGGTGGCCGAGGGGGTGGTCACGGCTGGCTCCCGTGTCTGCGGCAACTACAAGAAACCCGCCATCTACACCCGCATCGCCCCGTACGCCACCTGGATCGACAGCATCATGGCCTCTGCAGCCGGGGGGGCGGACACTCGCTAAGCTGTCACCGGGGACCCAGCTCCACGCCACAGCTTGCTGCTGCTGGCACGGCCAGAGCACCCATGCCACCCATGCCGCTGTTCGGGGAAAGCTGCACCACCGAGCGCCGGGAGCTCCCACTGCCACCCCCCCCCAGAGCATCCCCCCGTGCCGGGAGGAGGGCTGGGTTGGGGGGACCGGCCAGAAACCAGGGGAAGGGTGTCCCCCAGCCACGGCCACCCCTCACAAAGTGTGGGGCCAAGCCAGGGGAGAGCAGGGGGGTCACAGCCCCCCATGCTGGTGGAAGCCACAGGCTTTGCTGACCGCGCCATAACGCTGACCGCGACCTGCTGCAATAAAGCAATGGTGATTCCTGCAGGCAGAGCTGGCAGGACCATGGCGGGGTCTGCGTGGGAGCCCCTGCCCGGGAGGGGCACAGGCTGCACCAGGAGGAGCTAGACATGAGGAGAGGGAGACGTTGAGGCTGAGTCCATGGGGACGGTGTGGCCAGGGCCCCCCCATCCTCCCCTCTGTGACCACATTTGGGGAGAGCCTCATCCCCTCCTGTCCCTTGGCTGTGTGCTGAGACCCCCCCAAACTCATTGCAGCGAGCACTCGATCCCAGCTCTGCCCCGGAACGGGGTCTCCTTGAGGGGCACAGGGACCCCACCAGCCCCCCAGCACTGCTCATGGCCCCATGCCCCACAGCCGAGCACCCCCAGCCCATCAGCATCAGTCCTGGAGGGCGCAGGGGACACATCCTGCGGCATGGCCATGATAAGGTGTGGGGCCGGGGCCTCCCGCGGGAGCCGTTGTGCAGCCATTTGGTAAAGCAGAACCTGCAAATTGCCGATAAGGCAAAGGGCGGGTCCAGCTCCCATGGAGGGGGCCAACGAGCCTAGGCAGGACCCATGCTGGGAACATCCATCCCTGTCCCCGGGGCCATGGAAGGGCGAAGGGGGCTGGAGGGGGAGACATCGGTGCTTGGCTCAGGGCCTGCAGCTGTTTTCAGGACGGAGGCAGAGTCCCCATCCTCCAGCTGCAGCCTGGCCTCCAGGAGAGACCCCCTCCAGCCCCGGGAGCGGCCAGCACCGCGCTGCCCCGGCAGGACCCTGGTCCTTGTCCTGTGTCCCCATGGCGGCAGGGCCAGTGCGCAGGGGAGCCCCCCGCCCTCCCGCAGATGGGGGTCCCACAGTGCCTGGAGGGAGCTGGGCCAGGAAGGAGCATCAGCAGCGAACCTCGAGACCCTTCCAGCATCCCCATCCTGGCAGCAGGGCAGAGCAGGACAAAGAGCGATGGACGCATGGCGGGATGGGGCAAGGTACAGGCAGAAGGGCACCGTGTGGGGGCAGAGGAGGAGAAAGCGGTTCTGGGCTTCAAAACCCACCTTCCATCCCTTGCCATGCACGCGACCGCACGGAGCTCAGCCAGTGTCTCGGGGAGCTGCTCCCAGTCCCAGGCTCCATCTCGGGCAGGAGGAGAAGGGGGGACACGAGCATCTGTCCTCCATGAGCCTCCGTCCTCCCCAAGCACCTGTTCTCCATGAGCCTCTGTCCTCCCCGAGCATCCATACTCCCTCAGCCTCCATCCTCCCGCAGAGCGGCCGCTCGGTCCCATCTCCATGCACCCAGCGAGCAGCAGCAATCAAACATTAAATAACCCCAAACCTGTTCTCCGAGCAAAAGGAGATTAACAAGGGCCTGGGTTGATTACAGTTTTACTTGCAGGGGAAAAGAGCCTTAACAAGAAGTTGCAGTTTCCTAATTAGCCATGCTGCAGCTGGACGGGACAAGAAGAATAGCAAGGCAGAGACCAGTTCCATACAGCAAAACGTTAAACAGAGCTGAGAGATGAGCTCTTTGCCACAGCTCCATTTTTCACTAATAAATGAAAACACGGTTCCAGAGGGAAGGGAATATACAGAAATCAGCATGTTCTCTCCCTTAAATGGTCTCTGGGCAGGAATTTGGCCAAGCCACAGCTCAGCTCTGAGCACAGCACACGATGTTTAGGGCCAATCCTGGGGAGCCGCCTGCTCCAGCCCCATTCCCAGTGGCCACCAGCCACCCAGGCTCCCGCAAGAAGGTCCTGCCCCACTTGGGCTTCCAGCCTGGGGCTTGCACCAGCCCCATGCCCAGGCAAACCCCAAGCAACCACTCAAAGGAGCTTCCACCATCTGGAAGTCCTGAGGTGTGCTGCTACATCCTGACTGCCGGGAGGCTGCAGGGCTCACCCTCGCACAATGAAAAGCTCACCCCAAGAACCGACCGGCCACAGAGAGCGAAGCAAACACACTCCGGTAGCCTGGGGCATCCATCCAAAGATCAAACAGCCACGGCTGCTACATCCAGCAGATGCCACAGCATTAGCACCATTAGTTTGTAATTTCTGGCAAATAAGGGCGTAGCTCCACACCATCAAATGAGGGCAAACGGTTGATGCGATTTATGTTGGACCCTGGGAGCAGTAAGGAGCTGTACGCCAGGAACACCCTGAAGTGTCCGGCTTTGCCTGAAGCTGGAGACTTACAACCATCCTAATGACTTGACGTTTCCTCCTCCTGTGTTCGTAATAACCTGACAGAAGCTTGAAAACATTAATTTCCCCTTCCAATTTTGCAAATGACGGCAGCTCCTTTCCTAATAGAGATGCAATTAGCAGGGCTTTCCCGCTTCTGCTCATGTATCGACTGTCCAGGAGGGGTGCTGCATGACCAAAGTCACATGAAAAGACTGCTGGAGTTTTGAAAACAAACCAAACATTCTGCAGAAAATTAAGGGAACTTTTATTTACAAAAGAGCTGCTGGTTCAATGAAAGCCAGAGGGGTTTGCTCCAGGGAGCAACAGTCCCGTGTTCCTGCTCCTCTGGAGGGGGAAGCGATTGCTCCATTAAAGGTACGACGGTGAAGTCTCCCATCAGAGGGGCAAGTTCACTTAAAGGAGGGAGAAGCGCAGGGGAACAGGGAGTACCCAGCCCACGCTGGGCTTCCCAAGCAGCCCACAGCAAAGGATGAACATGAGGCACCAGGTATTTGCTCCCCTTTCACCGGGCACTTTGTCTGTTCACCCCCAGCCACTACCGTCACCACCCTCTGCCCAGGCAGGGACTCTGCCTGCTCAGCCCGGACACAAATGCAGCCAGGCACTCGCCTCCCAGGCTGACCCTGACAGGGAAACCTCTGGCGTTCCCTTCCAGCTCTTCCCTGTAAAAGAAGAGCTCCCTTCCCTCCTTTTTATGGCAGAAGGATCAATGCAAGAAGAGCAGCAGCACCGCAGTCAGCTGCTTGGCACCATCTCACAGGCCGACACTTTCGGAGGGCTCAGAAGAGCTGCTGTCCCTTTGTCCCAGACACCTCCAAGCAAGGAAGCTCCGAGCACTCTTCTGCTTGGTGCCAGCTGTTCCCCCCGCTCAGGAGTAGCTGAGGGGCATCCTCCTCCACAGCCCCCCACACAGGCAGTTCTTGATCCAGCGCTGCTCCCACTGCTTCACCGCCGTCACTTTGTTGGGCGATTTCAGCATCGTAACACACCCACACCTGGAAAGAAACAAGAGCTCCAGCCAGGCCCGGGAGAAAGAGCCATCACTGCCAGGGCGTCCGTACGGATCACACAGGGAACAAAGAATCCGAGGAGGAAACCAGCTTTCATCATTTGCAGGTGATGTTTGTGAGCTCTGAAAGCCAGCTGAAACCACATGAGCAATTATCTGAAGTGAAGAGAGGTTATCGTGGAACAGAAGGCTGTCTTCAAGACAACAGCCCCCAGCTGCTATTTATACATAAAACAGCAGACAGTGATCCTGTAAAAATGATCTGCTACAGACACTTTCTATTAAAACCAATAATTAAAGCTAATTCAATCACATGATGAGATGGATGTTTGCTCCCTGCCCCGTTGTTTTGAAATCCAGGCTCTTTTGTGAGGGTGGATGAAGAGGACGGCACAAAGGGACTTAAAATGCAAGCCTAGTTTGAAGGACAACCCAAAAACGGCACCATGGATCCTGTGATTATTTCCGCTCACCAGCTCCTCTCCAAGAACACAGGTGATTTTATTTAAAGACCAGACCTGCTAAACAAGCTGAGGATTTCTCATCACTAACAGACTCCTACAGGCCAAATTCTGGACTCCATTTACCTGCGCAGCCCGACTGCTCTCGGATTTTTCTGTTAAAGCACTATCCTATTTATCCCATGACGCATAATTCAGCCCTTAGATGAAACACAGTTCAACCACTGGCAATGACGAACAGAGCTAATTCTCACAGAGCTGGGGTTACTTTGCACCGGGCAAAGTAGTAAGATTTTTAATCTAACAGCCCTGCTGCAGTGCTACAGCAGCAGTTATCTCGAGTCAGTGACGCAGTTTAAGGATCTCGGTCTTCCAGGTTAGGGATGCCTTAAACACAACCACAACTGCTTTTTTCCAAGGCTAGGGGTAGCGCTGTACACCAAAAGCCTTATTATAGAAGCAGCATTTCCTCCTGCAGACACAATTAGCATGAAATGTTACTGGGATACCAGCGAGGATGGTAAACAGAGCCTGAAAGAGCTCTTGAATGACAAAAAGAACAGTTTGAGTCTCTGCGAAGAGCTCGTCTGCACTGAAGGGGTGACGCTTGCGGCACTTACCTGGTACACGACTTGCATTCCTCTGTTGGGTACGCGCCTAAATGAAGACGCCTCAGATGATCAATTTTGGGCTGTCCAGGTGCCCTGGGGAGGAAGAAGAATGGGAACGTTCTAGAATATCACTTTGTAAAAGCTGTTTCCAGGACAGCGAGCTGCATTTCAGTGGCCAACACGACACAGGCTTTGATTACCCAGTCCACCGAGTGCCAGGGGATTCCAGGCCACGCTGACATGAACCTAATCACAAACCAGCATTCTTCCCCTCCTCCATTTGCCACCTCTTTTCAACACTTTAAATCCCCAGCCCATTGCAAGTTAAGAAATGAATTCAAGCAGAGAGAACAAGCCACTCTTGGGTGACACCAGCAAGTGGACGAGCCAAAAAAAGCAGGCGTCCCAAACAGACCGATCTCTCGGAGCTGCAGAGATCCCAAAGCCTCCCGACACCCCCTTCCCACCACACCACCGATTCCTTTCAGGTCTCTGCACCTGACAAAGGCATCAAACTGGGAAGAGACAGTGTGACCAACGAGCCCAGGAGCTTTCCCAAACTGCAGCCGGACGAGCTGTTTGTTCTGCAGCTTGCTGATAATGCCGTCGTTGATGGGCAACCAGTCAATATTGGGAATAAGCAGCTGGCTAGGGAGGAGGCAACACTCGTCTATCAGGGTATCATCTGGCTCCGTTATGTGATTTTCCTCACGACCTGCATGGAAAATAAAGCAAAGAGAGAGAAACAGCGTGATCTTTGAATTTCTCATTTAGAGATGGTGAGAACTGCGTGCGGTTTCCTCCTCCATCCGCCAACACAGCACAGCAAACAATAAACTTGGCAGCTGTACTTGCCCTTTCTAAACACTACAGACCCACTCAGAACTCACTCCCCGCAATTATTCCTTTCACGCACAATCCACATCAAGGAAGGATTCTTTTGTTCAGGGAAACCGGCAAACACTTACAGCACAGCCAGAGTTTAGTCAGGAGCCTGAAGAGGAGGGACATGCTGTCCTGGGTGTCGGACGTTGCCGTGTAGACGGGGAGGCAGCTTGGCTTCAACAGCCCCCAAATACGGATCACCACCATCAGCTCCCTGAACATGCCCAGGGAGGCTCCGTCTCGCAGGAAGCTGTGTCCTGGTCGCACAGGGGAGCCCTGCGGAGGAGAAAAGAGCCAAGATTGGGACCTACACGCAGCCTGCCGGAACCCCTGCTCCATTTTCAGACAACTCCTCTTTTCAAGCACCACACAGCCTGCGGCGCTCTCTGCCAGAGGATGCTGTGGAGGTCTGAGGCACGCAGAGGTTCAGGAAAAGCTCAGACAAGTCAGACAGCTACTGAGCCTGCTCCTCTGAATGCAGCTGCCAGTCGCTACACCACTGACTCCCACATGGGCACAGAACGGACCATTTCGTATTTCTGCTGTTTCTTACACTCTTCTCCCAAGTGTTGGTTCCGACAGGAACACCAGGGTCATGTGTGACTCTGCTAAAGCCACCCAAACATTGTACACAGATTTTTTTTTTTTGCCCCTCTGGGCCTGTTCTCAGCCCCCTGGGCTCTCACCTGGTTAGGCAGGCTGGCCAGCAGGTACAGCACAAAATCTCCCACCCACTGGATGAGCTGTTGCAGGGACTGCAACGTAGTCATCTCCAGGACAAATTCTTCTGTCTTCAGGTTAATCATCACCTTGTCAATGTCTGAAACAGAAGCAAGACATCTCCTGGCTCAGAAAGAAGATGGATCCAAACTCCGCCCCTTGTCCCTGCAGTGCCAAGAGATGTCAGCCGCTTCTTCCTCAAACCCCAGGAGCTACTATGAGACCATGACGCTTTATATTGAACTTAAAAAGGTAAGGATCTGATACAAACCACTCAGAACGCAGTGCCTGATGTATGAGAAATCACTACCTATATCTGTGATCTTGGAGCAGATCTCAGTGAGTCGGTCCCCAGGGCTCTTGTCCGGGGTGTTCAGGAAGTGTGGGCGTAGCAGGGATTTCAAGGTGCAGCTAATGGCAATCAGGAAGAGCTTCGCATGGTAGTCACACACACGGGCTATGGTGCTGGAGGAGAGCTTGCAAAGAGACGCCTTCATGGCAACAATGCGCGTGGAGAGGACCTGATTGACAGAGAGACACCAGGAAAAATACAGAAGTAAAGGCAGAATTAGAATAAGCTCATTAAAGCAAGCTGCTTTATTCTCTACTCTCCGTTTCTGCCACATGAATGACAGGAACAGTGGATACTGTGCTGTGCATGTGAATACTGTTCTGTTCGTGTACAAACAGTGCTACTGTTCTCAGAATCTCTGCCAAAAATAGACTTTATCATCTTGCAAGAAGCTTCCAACAGGTAGACATCCATTAATGTTAGTGAAAATGAACACTGCTTAAATGGAGGTTCTTCACACCTCGAGTACTGCTCAAGTAGTGTATTCAAGAGACAGCACGGCCAGGAAGTCAGAGCCGTCTGCCCTCTGAACGCTGGCAATGACTACCCCCTCCTCCCAGTCACCAAGACCCCTCCGTGTGCCCACCCTCTGCAGTAAGCCTGGGAGCTCCTGCTGACCTGCTGCAGGGCCGCATTCTGGCGCATATACTCCTCATGCAGCTTCTCCACCAGGTTCTGAACCATGTTGGGTTGGACGTGGAGCAGGATGTCCCACCAGTCGTAGCCAGTCACCATGCAGTACTCCAACAAGAACAGCAAGTGACGGAGGGACATGTTCATGTCCAGCACGTGGCCCATGGAGGGGGAGATGCGAAGCATGCTCAGCTGAAGGGAGGAGGCAACGAAAAATCCGTATCAAGAACTGGATTGAAAACATTCTGCAAAGCTGTAACACAACACAGGGCCAACTGCTCCTCATTCCTGACCCAAAGATACAACTCCTGCAGTAACAGGATACATCCCTTCTTGTTTAACATGGATCGCCCAGCTGGAAGTAACATTCCCAGCGTTTTTCTGAGCTATCCATCACCTCTTAGAGAGACAAAGAGAGAGCCTGGATGAGAAGAACTGACACATACTCCCCAAGCAGAGCACAATACCTTCCCATGGCTATCAATGCCAGCCAAGGCCAGAGACGTCCAGGAGAGCTGCATGGCTTTGAAGTGAACCAGGGGACCAGCAGTTCGCTGCCTTTTGATAGTCTGCTCGTCCACCGGGCGCTGGGAGGAAGAGCCGTAGAAGACGGCCATCATTTGCAAGGACAGGCGATGAACAATGTGGACGCTGCCATCATGAAAAGCCAAAGCCAGACCTGGGGAGAGAAGACAACTGCGGGTGAGCAAGCGAGTGCTCCCGGTGTAACCCAGACCTCGCCCAGAGAAGCCACCGCCACTGAAAGCCCGCATGGCAGCAACACAGCACCCAAAAGGCTGTGGGCTCTTGGGTACATTCGTATCTTGAGGCCATATCAGCACTTCAGAAGATACGCATCCTTCCATGGAAATGAAACGGGATGGCTACGAAGATACCAAAGTTTTCCTATCAGCATTTCATATGGTTTATTCTGAATTCTTCCTTCAGCTACAGTTCAGAAGATGAAGAAGGGCAAGTTTCAGGCAAAAGCTACATATTTAGGAGAAAGACAATAGAAACTCCTTACCCAATCCAGGGAAGAACTTGGTGTCGTTTGCTACCTTCAGATCAGTATTGGTCAGGGAGATGGGCAACTTTGGCAGAGCCACAGCCGAAACCCGATCCAAGTCATTGGTGGCAGAAAGAATCCGCCATTTCAGTATCATGGGTTGTTTGTCTCCAACTTTGAAAAATAAGTAAGTAAGTGAGCTATCTCTCCCCAGGGAGATCAGAAAATACACCCCCACCAATTTCTGCCCACACTCACCCTCCCCAACTAACTGGGATCAAGCACTGAGTATTTGTTCATTCTACCAGACCTGTATATTTCCCTCCTGTTTCCCTATTTTTTTCCTGACCTCAGTAATTGTACAAACAACAGCTTGTTTTGCTAAGTCTCTTGTGATGGAAGGCTCTGCTGCTAGTGATTTAAAAAATCCTTATGTAGAATAATCCTTTATATTTCACTGGAACAAACTGCATAGATTTGTTTTATCTGAAATCAGGTGCAAAAACCACACAGACTGGATAGCCTGATGAAAATAGCTTTGCTACGTGATCTTTTTGCTTTAGAAGGCTCAGCTTGCTCGCTTCTCAGCAGGAAGCGCGGTGCCGCAGCATAACACAGAAAATGTCTTTTATTGAGTGAAAGTAACAATCAAACCCCTTCCTGGAAACCAGCAATTTGTTGCCTAAGATGCAAACAGATGAAATAGAGCATGTGACTGAGAACACCTGCAAAATAAATACGGGATTCTGGATAATCTCATATATGTGATAATGGATGTGAAAACCTGTCTTGCATTTTCACTTAGCCCTTGCTCCTATTTTTAAGTGTATCCAGTGCAGAAACTCACCCACAGGGGAGATTTGCTGAAAGATATTATTGACCGGCAAGCCCTCTTTCCGCAGAGACCAGCACTCCACGATGCTGCTGTTTTGGTTGGAAGCACAAAGCAGCACCTGCAAAACAGAAACCCATACTGCAACCACACAGCCAAACTTTACAATAGGGAAAGACACCATCCCCTCATGTTTTCTGCCCCTCCCTCTCTCCTCCATTTTGAGGCTGCTTCTTCTAATTAGTTTATATTCCACCAGCGAAAAGCAGAGGATTGTATCAGCAATACATAACAGTGAAGTCCTTAGTTGCAGCTAGAAGCAGAGAGAGGCAGAACTCTGCCATGTGCTGTCACAGCCTGTGCTTCTCCACATCACAAATGATCTCATCTCTCGCCAGCCTGTGACCTGATGTCACTCACACACATCGGGAACTAAATGTAAAGGAAGGGGCAAAACTGAACTGAGTGTGAAGCCAGAGCAGACACTGTGTTCTCCAACAAGGCACTCTGTCCTAACCAGAGGAGAGAGAAGAGCGGTTGGGCTTCATCGAATCACTTAGCTTTCCAGAATCGTATTATCAATCCCCTGACAAACAGAGTTAAGCTACAAAATTAAGTCACGCAGATCAAGAGCTCCAAGTGTTCTGGAGTGGAGCTGCTTTGAAGCTGTGACCTAAAGACCAAAGACTTCCCATCCCAGAACCTTCTGGACAGCCCAGCAGAGCTCCCCTAACAACCACCGCCAGATCCGGAAAATAAACAAAGCAAAGCATAATCAGGCTAACTAAGGATGGGGCTTTTCCATGAACTGGAGAGCTCAGCCATTACATCCCCAGACCTTTTAAGTGCAGCCTGCGTGACAGCGAAGCTGAACTAGCAGTAATTCCAGAAACAGCAGTAGAAATGCAAAGGGCTTTGCAGGACACGATCATTCACCTCCAGAGCCATGTGGGGAAGCCAAAGGTGGAGCAAACAGCTCTTTCCTTGCTATTCATTTAACTCCTGCTTGCTTTAACAGCATATGCTCACCTGCTCTGACATGTCCCGAGCAAGGAATTTCAGGTGAGTGATTGCTGGGTATTTGTCTTTGCGGGCAGGGTCCGTGGTGCAGCGCATGAAGAGGGAAGGCAGGATTTCGGTGTCTATTTTGCATTTCTCATTCACCACACTGACACAGACTTTGTAGAACTGGACAGGGGAGGTGCTGCTGCCATCGGATGTAGCCACCACGATGTTCCCCCCACCAGTGAAGGCAACATCTGCCAAGGCAACGCGACAGCGGAGGCGGCACAGGCTCTCTGTGGACGTCAGCACTTGCCCGTTGGGCTTGAGGAGGGAGACGGTCACCAGCCCACTGATGGTCACAGCAATCCAGCCCTCCATGGGCTTCCCGCCAAACAGCGTCAGCGATGGAGAGAACTTGACCCTGGAAAACTTCTCCCCAAAGTTCGATGCTCCAGACTGTGAACAAAGGTCAACAACACAAAGACATTTGCACCCGATAACCACAGCGCGCTCCCGAGTGCGGAGCGCTCCTCGTTAAGTCATTGCAGAGCTGAACAGAGTCAGATGAGGGCACTGAGCTCCCACATCCAACTGCTACATGACCCCAGAGAGGCCCCTTCGCCCCCATGCAAGAGCAGTTCCAGCGACACAGGAACACGCCAGCCCCTCAGCAAAGCTCTCCAAGCACCCAACAGAGCTCCAACCTCGCTCATGTGGACTGAACCTGGAAGACCGACACTCCCTCTCCCTGTCTGGGGCCAAATCCAGCTCCGACACCAACCCGCTGCACAACCCTTTACGTCCCTGTGCCTCGGGTTCACCAGCATTAAAGAGAGGGAAATGCTTCTCTCTGTGGGACACCCTAAGAGTTACTGTTTAAGAAAATGTAAGTAGGTAACTTCTACTTGGTAGACTCGCTCTTTTTGAGTCTGACAGAATTAGACATGTTTCTAAACAAGCAGCTCATCTCCATACACATACGACTCCCATTCCCAAATCCCTGGATCAAACCTCAGGACCTCAAATACGTTTCTTCTGAAATACTACCGTGAGACAAAGAAATGCTTTTATCTCCAAGGAAATTGAAGCACCAGACTAAGGAAGACACGTTTAAAGCACCAAGAGAAACACAGCATCCAACCCACGCTGAAATTCAGCAGGAACTAGGAATCTGACTTTTCTTTTGCCTGGAAAATTTCCCCTACTCGACTTGCCAAGGCCCACAGATGAAGCCCAGAGCAGAGGGAAATACAAACAAGGGTTTTCCAAGTCCTTTGCTAAGGACCGGGTCCAGCCTTCCTGACTGGATCCCCTGCAGACCTGGGACAAACCTTTTCCACGTGCAGAGCCAGCTTCACGCCATTGTGCAGCCAGGACAGGGCCACAACTGGGTCCCCTTCCACCATACTGCCCACGGTGTTCTCCCAGCTGTTGGCCAAGTGATCAGTCATGCTCCAGCACTTGATGTGGCCGTCCGCATCTGCCGAGAGCAGCCTGGAGCCTACAACAAGGGTGCCTGGTAAAAACCAGGGGGTACAGCCAAAAAAATAACTGAGAAATCAAACCACCCCAGTGCAGTCGGAATGGAGACAGCCAATTCATGGCTGCGACGCAATGGACAAACTCCCTCACCACAACAAACCGTACACCATCGTTTTAGGAAAAGCACACACATGAATGGTGGGACAGAAGGTAATGATAAAGGATCCAAGCTCACCTGACTGATCCCACTCCAAACAAGTGATTACTTCAGTGTGGCCAGAGTTAATGGAATAGACGTCCCAGGGATGCTCAGTGTCGATGATATGGACCATATGGGTGAGATCTGCACGAAAAGAGAAGCGAATCACTGTCCCTGGCTACCAGCTCCCCAGCTGGCATTTCTAAACCCACGGAGTCTCAGCTAAAGTAGGGGAAGGCAAAAAATATTTTCCGTCAAGCAATTTTGGGAAGGATAACAACTGCGTTTGGCAACTCAAGCAAGGTACCAGATACCAGCACAGGGCTTGCCCTGGTTTAGCAGCGTGATAACAACTCCCCAGTGAGCAAAACACCCAATAAATTTAAGGAATGGAAGGGAAAGAGAGAGCACGCGTTTCCTGTGTTGATTAGTGCAGGTGAGAGATTTTAGGGTCAAAGCAGAGCATGGCCCATCTGGCCCAATGGTAGGACTTGCCTAAACATGCTGGGAGTTTCCAGGAGACGATACCCAACCTTACACAAGCACACCGTACCTTTTTCCTCTTCATTTTTGAGGTCTGTGGTGAAAGCGATAAGGTTGCGGCAGGACCAGGCGCACACTAAGGGGATGGAAGGGCAGTGGTTGCTCTTCGGCTTTTTCTCCCACTCGCAGACATAGGCCAAGTCCATGGCACCACTGGTCCTGCGACCCCGCAGGGAGAGACCGGCGCTCGATCCTTCCTGGAAGCACGAAACGACCAATTCCACGGGCCACAGGCTGAGGCCCGGTTCCACCGGTTCCACACCGGGATGCGCCCAGGCCCTGCTACGCCGCACCCCTGGCACACTGGGGGGGAAAAAGGGCAGCAGCCCCCGGCTCCTGAGGGGCAAACGGGGACCCCAGCCCGCAGAGATGTTTGTGGGGGGAAGCGCGGCCCCCCGGGACGTGTGTGGGGACAAGCCC
>VYZM01017484.1:225901-249185 GCA_013398915.1 Dromas ardeola | reverse complement strand
CCCCCACCCCCCCGAGTAAGTTATTTTGGTAATTTCATAATAGGAACTGTGTGTTATAAATTCTTTGAGACAGTGCTAAAGAAAGTCCACAGACTATATGGTCTGGCTTCCTGCTGTTATGGACAACAATAAAATGTATTGATATTAACTTGCCAGAAGTGTTTTGCACCGTTTTAGGTTCCTGTCTCTTTTGCCATTGGATTTCGGCACTTGTATTTAACAAAGTGGTTTTTGCTGCCATAGCTCTGCAGTCCTTGCAGTGATGTCCCTGAGGGGAAAAATAGAGTGTTTAATGCACTCTTGTCCTAGTATCAGGCAAACATCAAAGGCATTGTGTGGCTCATCCTAAAAAAGATATACTTCTGCAGAGGAATTTAGAAATGTTGAACTTTTAGTCTGTGCATAATGCCATGCAGTTCAAGGATATGCTCCAAATATTCAGGGACCAACTTGTCTCTTCTTAAATGTGTTTTTCAAAGCTGTGTTCCTAATCCTCTATTGATTTTGATCCGGAAGTAATATATGTTATATAAATACTAAACATCATACTATAAATAAACCCCAAGCTTTTAATGGCTATAATAAACCTCTCATATATATAGTTTAAAGTCAAATATTGTCACACTATATGAGATACCTGTATATGCTTTTAAGTTCTGAGAAGTTGTTCTCAAGACTGCAGGAGCCTGTTCTTACCTGAGATATTCTGTTGCACGTAATCCTGCACATCTTGCTTAATCAACTAATGTCTCTATGTGGGCAAGCACAGCGGGTGACTTTTGAAGACAGGTGGGAGCACAGCTACACCTCAGATTTTAATGGTGGTGAGCTGTGCAGGAGGAGAGGAGAAAGTTCAGAAGAAGGTTCTAGCCACCCACTTTGAATTTCATTTTTCAGGCACATAGTGATGAATCAAGTTTGCAAGTTTTTCAATGTCTGGTGCTTTTCCCCTGTGCTGCATTCTGGATTTGTTTCCCTCAGGGATGCTAGAAAGGACAGGTTTTGTTTCTTGCACAGACTTATAAAAAGTCTTTTCGTTGTTTGAAGGGAATCATATGAACCTATTCAACCCTTCAGTACTGAAAACTAGAAAGTTCAAAATTTCCTTTTTCCATTCAGTGGCCAAACAGAAAACAAACCAAAATCATTTAAAGTTAAAACAAACCAGAATTTTTTGTGAATTTGTGAAAACATATATATTTTGAGGTTAGCGTAGGGTGCTTTGTAGTACCGAGAATAAGGCTTCTCTTTCTTTTGTGCGTTATCAATGCTATACTGTAAGTGTTCAGGTTTTGAAACTACCATCACATATGAAGTGTTTAAATATATTGTTTAGAAAATGTCAGAATTTTCCGCTAAAGCTCTTTCTCAAAGTTTTGCAAAATTAAAAGAATATTAGTCATTTCTGCATCCAATCATCAAATATTTTGCATAACTTAAACAACAAACAATCAATATTTATGACCATGTCCTTTACTTGCCTAGTCTCAAATGTTCTAGTATCTTTTGGGGGGCACGTAAAACCGTATCAGCTGTTGTCAGCAAGTATTACAATTGACCAAAAAAGGGGCAGAAGGTCAGGCTAAACAGATATCTCTATTTCATTTGAAGAAATTAATACTCAAATAGGAATTTATAGATTAATTTCTATTCAGCTTTATTAAGACACAAGCAACCGTATTTTGGAGAACATTGTTTAAAAGCATTATCAAAACACTACCATGAAATTGTGGAAATAAGTGTACTTATAATATGGAAGGTTTCCTTCCACCTTTTTGGCTTATCACCTATTAAACTGACAGAACAGAACAACTGCTGCCAGCTAATAACAGGTTTTTGAAGCTTGTTACCATTCTCAATGCAATACATGAATTTGTCCTTTTCTCTAGCTGTCACATTTTATTAGATATTTCAATTCACTTTGCTTGCACGAGGTCTTTTTTCCTTGTAGTTTTGACACAATTCTGCTGCTGTTTTATAATCGCACCAAACTGTGAACTTGTAGTAACTGGTAAGACTTGAAAGACAAGATGTTACCTGCAAAATGTGACACTGATTTATTATTGCAACAGGTTACAAGAACGTGTTTTGGTGTTTTCAAAATATGCCTCCCACTTCGGACATGGGATTTCAAAAAAGTTCCTTCAAGAATTCCCTTTGCAATGGGAATTCCAGTTCAATTGAAACTGAAGTAAAAGCAAAGCAAATGACAAGGAGAAGGTGAAACAGGCATTTTTAAAAGCCTCGTGTGTACTGTGAGTTAACTTCTGTGTTGCATTCTCTATGAGCAGGGGATGTATTGGATAGGGGTCAGCTAGGACAAGACATTTTACTGTCTGGATGGTGCCTTCACCTAACTTCCTGAGTACTGTGCTTCAACTTACTTAAAATGAGAATGATGTGTATCCTATCTTCCATGCATGTTGTATTTAAGCTTTTCTATTTGGACTGCAAACTTTCTGCCATTTCAAGGGATGTTCACATTGCTGGAATACTTTGTTCTCCTTTACACATAAGCAGAGAGAGTCCGGGTGGAAAACATCACATGTCAGATAATCTGGTAAGGACGGTAACGGGTGATGGAACCTCTGTGACTGTAAACCCCAGTGTTGCTGGCAAAATGAGTATTCGTTCTGTCAACTGCTGACCAAAAGATTTTCAGGGCTTTTTGAAAAATTTTAATCTTTCCCTGGGGAGCTTTTTGTATGTGTGTATGCCCATGTTAACCAGGAAAGTCTGAATCACAGAGTGATGGAAAGAAACCCACCAATATTTCTGGATTTTAGCTGCAAGTCAAGCAGTTGTGTGTGTATGCAAAACATACACACTGTGGGATTATAATCCATAATTAAGGCTCCTATAAAAGAAATACCTATCCATACACTAATGAATTATATTTGCATTAAGTGTGTATGTGTTTCTAGAAATGTATGCAGTAAAACAACAGTAGGTGGGGCTCTATCATTTATTCGATAATTAACTTTTTTGCTTTTCTGAGATGAATTAAACACTTTCTGTGCAGGACTCAAGGTGTAGTCATGGATACATAACAGAGCCAACTTAACTACTGGGTTATCGAACATTTTGCACCCTGACCACCCACTCTCTCCAGCCTTGCGCGGCCACTAGCTACCCTTTTACTTCCCATTGGGAAGGAAGGCAAGAAAAACACCCTTCAAAAAGCCGTTTCTGACTTTCTTTGCTTTATCAGTTTATAAAATACTATTGAAGACTTCTTACTATGAAGTATGAAACTTTCCAGAGAAAAGAAATTAATGTTTTCATCTCCTTAAACATTAAATGCCTCAGAAAACACTACTAGCTTGTGATGGCTGCTTATTGTCGTTAAGGTTAGAAGCAGCAGTCCTTCAGCTGTTCCATGGCACCTTTTCTTTGGAAAAGCAGGGCTTACTAGTAGTGACAGGCTTTCCAAGAAGCAGCCTGTTCCTTCCCATGCACCCTCCTTGGCTGATTCTCTCTTTAAGTCTTTTTTACTAGATGTACTTCTCCCTAGTTTGTTCCCAAGATCTGCATCCTGTTTACCAGAAATATAAAGCAATACAAAATCCAGCATTTTTCCAGAAGAGGCTCCAAAGCCTCCAACATTTAACAGACCTTTTAGATCTTTCAGATCTTTACTCCTCACAGAACTGTTCTTTAATGGGGAAGGACTTGGTGAAGAGTTGCTTCCAATGGGTTTTTAATTTTTTAAAGCTAGTGACAACCTACAGTGACAAGAAACTACTGCTGCCTTTATGTATATTTTCAAGGTATTCCTTGATCAAATTGTTGGAAGGGTGTATATTCATCCTTCCAGACAGTTTTGCCCAGCACCTGACTGATGTGTCTGTATAGGGTACCAAAGCCCAGGAACTGAGAACTGTGAATGTGCAGAGAACTGTACCCAAAGCCCTGACTTTCTTAGTTCTTTTAAATTTTGAATCCTTCCAGTGCTTTCAAATTCCTATTTTAATAAGACATTTTTTTCTAATTTTTAAGCTCAGATATGCAATATGCCAAAAATAATAAAGCCTCTCCATACCAGAGAAACATCACAGCAATACTTTGTGATAAAGGTAAATGGTTCTGATTCCACCTCAAATCTTTCATGAAATGAGGGGATTTTGCTGTTGGAAACGATCATTTTACCATGAAAATATTTAACATTCCCTCTGACAATTGCACATGTATGGAAATTCACACCTGTGCTCTGGAGGTGGAATTTCACAATTCTTACAATGAATATCTGCTTGCTTTGCCAGAAATGGCAAATGTTTCACCCTGGAGCAATTACACAAGTGCCCATGAAAATATCAGTTTTCACACACAGGTACTCACAAAGGGAAAACTGGAGGAAAAGTTTGAGTGCTAGCCACATGAAGCACCAGTATGAGGCCACATATGGGAATAGAATACTCCATTCTTTCCTGTTAAAGGAAAAAAATATATTTTAAATGATAGTACTTCTCAAAGACAGAGTACACAGGGTACTCTGTATCAGCCATTCACTAAAAGTGATAAATGTGTATTACTGCAAGCATCTTTGTATATGTCTCTAACTACATTGGATGACACCGCTTCAACTGTGCTTTGGCTAAAAATACGACTTTACATCTAAAGTTCCATCTGTGTTGTTGTAACGTAATTCAGCTCCAGAATGCAAACTCCTGTTTCACTGACTCCCTGTATCTTTGTATTGAGACATATCAAGGAGAGTGAAGCAGAGAACAATTTTGTCCATATATGAAATAATCTTCTATAATGTCCTAATCTGGAAATCATTTTTGTTGAACAAGGGAAAAAGCCAAACAAATGAGGGGTAAAAAACTAATGAATAAAAAATTAAGCTCAGGAGGGCCAATTCGATATTTCTCTTTAACGTTTCATCCAGCATTTCAGTATGGGTAGAGAAAAGCAATTCCATTTTAAGGAAGCTTTCAAAACTTTGGTTGCCTTCCAGTTTGAAACCAATGCTCAAATCTTAACGTTTTCCACCAGGCCCAATTAGAATTGTAGGGTGAGCCTGTCTGGGAGGCTGTATGTGAACACAGAAACTATAAGGCTGGAAATTCCAGACTCCAAAAATACCTACATGGCTGCAGGTGAGGTAGCCCAGAGCAGCTGACTCTAAGAATAGGAGCAAGCAAAAACCTGCTGCCTGCTGGCATGTCTGATCTAAGTTCTGCTCAGCTCCAGCTGACCCTGTGAGTGTTCGCTGTTGACTCTAATAGACAGGAGACCAAGTCTCAGCTAGTATGAACTGTTCTAAATCTCTTCTTGATCTTTCTGTTTGAATATGTGGATTCCAATTTGGTTTACCCTGATATCTTCCTTCAGTTGAATTGTCAGTTCATTTCAGAAAACAAATATATAAATGCCTGCGGTTGCCACAGTCTCCTAAGATTTTAGGTGCATTTTATCTATTTGAAATACTTTACTGATTCTTGTCATGATTAGTAACACAGTTACGTTATATTTTGGAAGCATTGGCTACAAAACATATGAAAGACTGTTTGTAAAAATTTTAGAACTGTAAAGGACTTGTTCCGATGAAAAATTTGGTCCAGAATGTTTTGGGGTCTTAAATTGATTCAGAAAACAATATTGTTTAAGGATTCTCACTTCTGTTGGGTGAAAATGCTGTCACTGCATGTATATATTAGGTGAGATTAACAGTTATAATAACTTCTACAGGAAGGTGCCATGTGTGATATGGAAATTGATATTTGTAAAAAGCTACCTGGCTACTTGAAGGCCTGCATACAGATGTGTGATCCTATTCCTTACACAGACTTAAATGGGATAATTTGTCCTTATTCCCTGTATTTTTTATGGATCATCCCTTCTAAGAATTATAAGCATTCCCCGTTCACAATTTACATTTCCCTTTGAGAACTTTTTGTGTAGCTCTAGGATACTAAAACTTTATTAAGCCGTATCATTTTTCAAGCTCTTTTTTTTTTTTTTCTTACATGGTATGCCAACACCTAATTGCCGCTGCAACTCTGATGTGCTTCAAGCTGTGGGCTTTTTTTTTTTCCATACAGCAGGTGAAAACACCCACACTGTATAAAAACTCTCTTGCTTTCTCCTACATTTAAACAATAATCATGTCATCAAAGCAGAAGTTACTGACTAGAACATTTAAGGATGGATCCTGCCCTGCTGAAGTGATATTGAAATTATGTTCACTGTCTTATACCTCATTCTTCTGAAAAAGATAATTACAGATGGATATAGGCTATTGCTGTCCTTTCTATGACAAAGCAAGAATAGTATTTAAGAGGTTCCCAAACTCCTAGCCAAGGCCTATTATAATCCTGAAAAGCAGCATAGCAAGTGTAAAGGAAAAAGAAGAAGAAAAAAACACTTAATGAGTCTTAGTTTTCTGTAAAATTGGCGAAAAAAAGGGTCTAAGAATCTTATCAAATGCAGTAATATATTTCACTAACTGTAATAATGTTATCCTGATTCATATGGTGACTGGAGAACAGTCTCTCTCCTTACAAAAGGTTCTAATTGTGTTCTAGTAAATAAACTCTCAATAATTAGTCATATTATAAAAAAGCCTGAAGGTCTAGCCAAGATAGACGACCAATTGTGCAGGGAAAGTTTGTGTGCAACACAGTTTCACCTTGAGGCCCTGGTGTCCTGTACTAACAAAACGGAATGGGAGCAGTGACGGCACTTGCTCTTTCTGCTCCACAGCTAGGCCTCGGAGGCGTCAGCACCTTTCCCATAGAAACATGGAAGTGAGCAGAGAGCTGAGCTGTAAACTGAACTCCGCAACATTTCTGTCAGTGGGCTAAGCTTTGTAATGGGCACCAAGCCTTGGGTTGGCCCTAGCCATGGGAATTAAGTTGCCCGGAGACAGAGAATCTCAAGGTAAAAGCTGGGAAGCGACTGAGGCAGGGCCACTGCAAGGAAACTGTTACCAGTCCTGGAAGTAAAAGGCCTTGCCAAAGAATGAAATTACACTGTATTGGAACTAGGATAAAATTCCTCCTTTCGGACCAAATTTACTTTCCAGTTTTAATTCAAAGTAGATGAAACTTTCATTCCCTCAGGACAAATAATGATTTTTCCAGTTTATCCTTTTTGTTAATTCCTTGTCTGAGATTAGATGGTCAATTCTTGAATCTTAGACTTTCTGTTGAAGGCCTGTAATAGGAGCAGAAGTGGCACTGAGGATGAAAGAAGGTTAATTCTGAGAGGAGGATCTTAGAGACATGCAATTGCAGACACGCACAGTGATGAGGTGAAAGTTCATCGATCAAATAGCAACAGACAATTTTACATTTGTACCATCTATGGCAAAATGGTTAAACAAATCTTATGAAGGATGCTTGGTTGCACTGAATCCACTGAGTGTCCTAGAAAGCAATTAAATCTGTTTTGTAGCAGGTCAGACGCTTAAAAAACCAACCAAACAAAGAAACAAAACAAGTGGAAAGGGAAAGGGGAAAAGAGAGGGAGAGGAAGGAAAGCAGTAAATGCCTTCTGAAGAATCTGAGTCTCTCTGCCAAACAAATGCCTTCAGTGTTAGATGCAACCTGACAGGTAGGTATTGGACACTGTATAAAAAATGTGTTGGCAGTGTACAAGAAGTAACGCTACAGATCTGATAGGCACACTGCAAAACCTGCAAGAAAAGTTATCTTTGCATTTCATAGCACTGTGACACAATTCATACACGAACAGCGGAACTGTACTTGGCATCACCCCTGGAAAATGCACTCCTCGCTGAAGAGTCAAACAGGGAAACTCCATTAGTTGATGCTGAACCCAACGTGCGATGAAGCCACGCATAATGACATACTCCTGAACCCACACATTACACGTCCCCTCTGTATTTTGGTCTGTGCCTGCGCCTG
The DNA here is from genome assembly GCA_013398915.1 of Dromas ardeola. Taxonomy (NCBI): domain Eukaryota; kingdom Metazoa; phylum Chordata; class Aves; order Charadriiformes; family Dromadidae; genus Dromas; species Dromas ardeola. The sequence continues at coordinate 241,311 of VYZM01017484.1, read as the reverse complement.
GTTAAATCTTTGGCAACTGGAGGGACCGTTAATAGGCCGAACAGACTGCAGTATCGCTCTGCCCCTGGCTCATTATTTGGGCTTGTTGCGTTAGAGCTGTGGTATTGGGCAGAGGGTTCAGGAGCTGTTTCCTCTGAGCAGAGAGGCCTTACCCCTGCTTCTGTGGGAGCATCAAAAGCTCTGTCTAGATGTATAGGACAGCAATGTTTACCAGATTATTAAAACAGCATTTAACTTGGACACCATGATTACAATTACAAGGCAAAATTCTACTTGTCTGAGGGGACAAAAGGTTGCAAGTAGAAAGATAATTTTTTCTTGCTATACAGAAGGCACGTATGAGATGTGCAGTTATAGATGACTTTTAGGATTGCTCTGGCAAACGTGTCTGCTTAGAGTGTTAAAACAATGCTAGCACAAGTGGTTTAAGAATAAATGGGTAGTGTTGGCTAAAATCTAGACAGCTTGGATACAGCTGTTCGGGCTGAGATGGATCTATGTGTTTGTGGCCGCATAATGCATGTGTAAATTCTGCAATGTCCCATGGTGGCAGAATGTGCATCAATACTTTTACATTTATGCGTTGATATAAACTATATTTTACAACCTGTCAGGATGATAGGCTAACAATTTAAGTACAGAGACTTCATACAGCGAGGCAATTAGGTAAATTAAGTACATAAGCTTGAGTTTAATTTTAAGCCTGGGATCAATTACAATGAAATCAAGAAAACTGTTTCCATGTTATATTCTAGTCACTGGCCAGCCCTGGAAGCGTTGCAGTAATGCTGCGTATGTCTGTGACAGGGTCTTTCTGATGTAAGGCCCACCACAGCTCCTTAAATAACATTCACTAGGACAGACTCTTCCGTGCCCTGGTGCTTGATGCTGCCAGTTACCAGCCTGACTTTTGTGGGTTAGTGGGAAAAGCACCTCATCTAGATTTTCCAAACTCATGTTGGGTTGTAGACAAAAGAGTTTCTGCAGTCCTATTACTTGGCTGTGTTTTTTTCCAAAGAAACATGTCTCTCATTTATTACCGTTATCAGAGGCTTTTCAGTATAAGGAAAAAAAAAGTTTTAATAATCATAAATTTAGCAACACAATGCCAAAAGCAAACTGCAGAATAATAGGAAACTCAAATGAAATCTGTCATCTACTTCTTACCCTATCTATGCCTTTTTTTTTTTTAAGGTATCAATCTACTGTGGAAGCCAAGAGACCAATTCAATGATATTCCATCTCTGTAATAACAGCTATTGTCTTTCAGAGTGTTCTGTCACTAAGTTTTCTTCCTTTAATTTTTGTTTTCTACTGATTGCTAGTCCTCTGTGAATAGCTAAACCCCCCCCCTGCTAACCTGGGGGGCTCGGTCTGCTGTAGTTGTAGTTGTGCTTCTTGTGGGCATATTAATAGCGCACCTGTGAGCTTTGGTGAGGAGGATTCCCATGTCAGCTGTACAGAGCATCATTGGAATCCTGATTAATCTACACATTTACTTTTTCTTTTAAGAAAAAGTCAGTTGAACTGCATTCATAAACCATTGAAGTAATATTTTAAAAATTATTCATCATAAAAGTTATTCCTGTCCTCAACACACTACAGTTTCATTTGTCTTTTGTTTTAGTAGCATTGCTTAGAGCACCCGTGATGTATTTATCAACAGTACTGCTTTTAGGGGAAGTATGTCATACAAACACTGCAGAAATACTGATTTAACTCAGTGCCTGTTGAAGGATGATACTGGCTGACTAGAAATTACAGTTCCAACACCAACATTTTTGTAGGAAAGAAATACCGTTTTATATGCCAGATGGTGAGAGAATGTTACAGTATTTTTTTTTTAAATCCATTACCCATGCAAAAGACAGTAGTTCCAAACACTTACTTCCACCTTTCCTTAAAACACACTATGCATCCTGAAGTGCTATTGGAAACCTGAGTTGTCCACCACTTGTACAGATACCAGAACATGAATTTTGCTGGCTTACTTGCCTTGAGCTGGACATGTGGTATGGGTGGACCATATCAGCATCCAAGCAGCATCTGTGTAGTGAAATAGAACTTGTCAAGAAAGGTATGACTATTAGAAAGTATTTAAAGTGCTTTTCAGCTGCATCTCACTTAAAACTATTCAAGTGCTAACCCACTGGAATCTTTTATTACTGGCAGGAATTATTAATAAAGGCAGGTAAAGGTATATGAACAAAGTACTGCATATAATACCCATAGTCTACAAATTAGAAAATATTTAAGACTAAAGAAACTGCTTTATAAGATACAAGAAATGCAAAAGTGGTGGAAGAGATTACTTGTCTTAATCCATTATCCTGTCATCACTGGCATATAACAACAGAATATCATTTTTCTATTAAAAGCCAGAAATTTAAACTTCAAAGGAAACAAAATAAAAATGCATCACTTTAAATCCCTGTCACTAGCTAGATTTGTGTTCTGTTCCTCAGGAAAAAACATACACTGTAATTTAGCTCTAGAAAAATGGCACTTGGATTCACGTGATGGGTCAGAACTCAGCTAATTTCTGCTACATACCACATATCTGTAAAATACTATCTAAAATACATCCATTATAAGTAGACTCTAATTAAAAGTTTAAAATTTCCAATTTCTAGTGCATGAAGTGGCCATTTTTTTTTCCTATGGACAATTTTAATTTGGCAATAAATAGTATGTTCAAATACTTCATTCTGAATGTACAAGCTTAGAGAGTTGTTCCATCCTCCAGGTATTTGTATTTACCTCTGTAAGAAAATTTGTTGGGGAAAAAAAAAAAAAAAAAGAAAAGTTCTGGAAATGTAGAAATACCTCTGTATGCAATTCACTGTTTCGGTGCTTTCATGTGTACCTATTCAGTTTTTCAGTCACTCAGCATCCCTTTGATGAATTCCATAAAACTAACCAAGTAAAAAATAAGCTATATTAATATATTGAAGAAAGGTTTTTGGTCTCTAGATATTCATTCTTTGGGAACTAATTAAAATTGATTTTGCTGCTGTTGGTTTTTAATGTAATCCTGCATTGTGACTGCTTTTTCCTATGATTATTTCATAGTTCTGAATCAAGGATCATGTAACTGGTGCCTAGAAGATTTGACACCCATAATTTTTTGGTCATAAATATTTAGGTTTTCTGAGAGAGCTTTACTTGATTTATCTACAGTGAAAAAAATTGGTATGGTGTAGGCGTCACTCAATTTGATCTAATAAGTTGTGTGGTGTCGTGTCCTAACAAACCACTAAGCTGTAATCACTATTTGTATGCAAAGTATTGCAATTACAGTAATTTTCTTTGCTGGTGATTCTCAGCTTGAAAGGAAAACAAATTAGAATAAAAATGCGAAGTCTTTATACCCCAGTATATTATACATTATTTAAATATAAAAATTGACCTTCATAGCTTCAGAAGAAAGAAGGGATTGTACATCCTCCTGCTCTGAGTTTGAATCTGGTTTTTTGTTGGTTTTTTTTTTTCCCTCTATCTTTCTGGTTGTTTTTGATTTCCAGCTCCCTTGGCCATAGATATATCTTCTCAATGTTTCTGAAGATTCTCCGAGAGATGAGGACTTTACAATACATTTAAAACTAAGCAATCTAAGTCTCTAAGTCTCCTGTTATTTTTTTAAAATAGTGAGCATGGACACTCATGAGCTAACAAGTAATTCAGCTTGTGTAGGAATGTCAGCATTTGGCTCTTACAGTAAGTCTGACTTTTATCTCATTTGCTTGACTAAATTGCAAACTTCATAGACGTTTGATAATAAGAATATAGANTATTTAATTCAATAGACAGTATGAAACATCTGACTCTAAATTACTGCACTGCCATGGGTGATATTTTTGAACAAAGATTTCAAAAATATGTTATTCAGGATTTTTCTGTTCAGAATTAGTTCAAAAGGGTTATTTTTGGTTTGGGTTTGGGTTTGGGTTTTTTTGTTTGTTTGTGCCAGTTTTTAAAAATAAAGAAGACCCGGTGGCAAAGGCAAGCACCTGTGCAACAGCTCACTTTCAAAGGTGACTGCCAAACCAAAAATATTATTGTAATAAGAAAGATGACAAGACAAGAGGAATGCATTTCATTAAATGGTGATTCTCCTTACCTTACTGGCTCTTAATGAAGAAAATAATTACTAATAAAAAAATCTCTTTGATTCAGTAAGTAAAAGCATGGAATGTTGTGGGGAAGGAAAGCCCCATGCCACCACTCAAAGTAGTACTCTTGTTAGGCAGGGAGCATTCCTGCTGGCTTTCTGGGGGAAAGCGTGTATCCTGAACAAGGCAGGAGGAAGTAGGTTTCCTCACTGTTTATACAATTTATTCTTCATATATTTGAAAAAGATGGATAATGATAGCTGCTGAACAGAACGCAGCACTAGCCTCAGAGAAAAACCTTTCCTCTTGGAGGACACTGCTGCACCACCATGGTCTCATGACAAGGAACGTGACTTTTGTGTTGCTTCCTTTCCACAAGACAGCGAGTACTGTCAAAATGTAATAACAATGACTTCATATGGTGTGCAGTGCAAGTCTGTCGTACTACCACTCTTTTGGTTTAGTGTGTTTGGCTTCAGAACTTCCCGAGCTAGTAGCGCACAGTGAAAATTTGCTGTCTGCTCCTACAGACACGTAATCTCAACAGTTTCACTTTTAAACTTGAGCCAGTTCTCAGCTGCTCTGTGAAGATTGCGAGTAGAATCATGTTCCTGTTGAAATACAGAGAAGCTCTGCTATTGACCACAGCTGGGACTGGATTTCACCCTATGATGCTGTCAGGTTTCTGGCATTTATATGCCATCCTCACTTCTTGAATCTTATGATTGCAACTAAAATGTAGCAATGTTTAAAAAGAAGGAATGTGTTTTTCCATTTGCATAACTTTAATGATTGAGCTGATTGAGCTTAACATTTCCTTCAAAGTTCCCACTTTGGCTGGCATTGCTAGCGTTGAAATTGCAAATACATATCTCAAAAGGAACATATTTTTAGAAAGTTTTATGCGATAGGAAATGGGGTCTTAAGATGAAAAGTGCTTTTCTTCTTAGCAGTAATTTTTATCTCACTTGTATATGTAAGCAATGTGCTGTGGAGGAAGTCAGACTGTGTGTATGTTATTAGCTATATGGACACATTTGCCTGCTTGATTTTTTTCTAACTCAATCAAAAGAAGCTTTTAGGATGAACAAGTAGGAGATGAAGCAAGGACCAGAGGCAAGACACCCTTCTGTGCACTACCTCCTAAGAATTAATGGTGAGACCATTACTGGGGAAGTAATTAAAATTATATCGCTCCTTTATCAAAAGGATGCTTAATCATTAAAAGCGTGCTCATTTTAGAATAGAAAGGCAGCTCAGTATTTAAGGACGGTTTGCACAAAACCAATGAATGGAGAGAGTGACTCTGAAGGGTAGATTTACAACAACTAGGATATCCCAATGTTTGTGAGATGCAATAGGTTTCCTGACACCAAAGGTTACAGATTACTGTTCTTTGTATACATGCCTATGTATAGTTTTGAATTTATATACAGCATATTTATGCTTTAGGGCCAGTTTTCATTTAAAAAGCTGTTTGTCACAAGCTGCTAGAGATAAGTTTCTTGCAGGTGCCAGTACAGCTTGGCCTGTTGCGCAGCAGGGCTTAGAAATGGAGACTGAATTTGAGGACTCAACTTTAGAACAGCTGAATCTAGGGCATATCCTCAAGAGCACAGAAGTAATGAAATCTATAAGCTGATCTTTCCCTGCCTTCAGAGGGAGGGCAGCAGCATCTACAGCACAGGTTCTTCTTCATTCATGGCATGAACACAGTTATATAAGGCAAATTTATACAATGCATTGTGCTTGCCTCCTCTTCACGCCAAAAACTAAATCAGGGTTTCTCACCTAAAGCATGCCTCTGCCTCCTGATCACACGGCTGGCTTTGCCTCAAAGTATATACAAGAATGCAGTACGTAGGGTACAAAAGCTCAGGGATAACAAAACATCTTGACTTTTGAAAAGATAGAAATTCAGTTAACCTTTACTTTCAGGCACGTAAATTTGTCAAAGTTAGGTTTGTACAGAATTCATGCAATTGACTGGTGATTTTAATGGAAGCAGATGATCTGCAGCACTTTTGACACTGGTGCTTTATATAAGATGTCCAAATAAGCATTGAAAAGGAAGATTTAAAGCACTCGGGTTTGAACAATGTTTTGCTGCATTGTGGATGTCATTATTTTGTACTACATTCCAGTGTAGAAATGCAGGAAGTGAAGAAATAGCAGTAGAAGCTTATGTGGACACCACAGGGACACTCATGATTCCCGGACTACAGTTTCGGATGATCAGGGAGATAAAGCAACAAATTTTGAAATCTTCATTTCTGTCCCCAGTGTTCTGAGTACAGATTTACCATTCTGCTGAGCTTGATTCCCTGATTATAGGCAGATTGACTGGAGAGGCTTCCCCTTAAAATAGGTTCAGTTTCCAGAAAGAGATGAAGGGAAATGTGGATGGCTCTAGAACAAATGAATAGCTGAGTAGTGTGTGAAGTCTAGCCACTTAGCCTTTGCTGACAGCTGTTTTAAATTAAAATCTTCATTTTGCACTGAAAAGAAATACAGAAATTCTGATCCTGCTTTGTGATTGGGAGCTTACATGATTTTCTTCTTGAAAAAAACATTTTATAGCTGTCTTGTTTAGGGATTTCTCCGTGCTTAGGGATCCCAGCTGATGGTGAGAGACTTGCTTCAATTTCTGACTGCCAGAATAGCCTGGTGGGTCATGGATGTATAATTCGACCTTAAAATATGATTCAATGAAGTGTTTCTGTTTTGTACATTTGCACATGTGTATTTGTATGGAAAACTGAGCTGTGTGACTTTGTTTAGCAGCTGATTGGTGGCTGCTTTGGTACCGAATGGGACAAAGTAATAGAGATTTGTTCCACAAATTTGTCCACGGGGTACATATTCTTTTGTTTACTCCACAGCTTTAACATCTTTCTCCTCAAATACATACCTCCATTTACACACACACACACACACACACGTCTACATTTATACACATGCATACATATATATTTATAAAAGCTTTGCCACTCTCCCTTTAGATCTGTTAGTGACATTTAAAATGTAATTTTGTAAGGAAAGAAAGAGTTTAAAATAAAGCCTCATGTGACTGAAAGCTTGTTTTCTTCAGTCAACTAGTTCAGCTGGTCTGGTAAAAAAACCCACAAAAACAAAAAGCACAACACAAAAGAAAACAAACTCTTTCAGTAAACCTTACATCTCTTTGTTTATCATGCTGACTATTATTAAAACATCAGAGTATGCAAGGCCTATTGTTATCGGTATAATATTGGTTATTAAATATCAAATCCCTGATTATTGAACTGTAGAGAATAACTACCATGATGATGACTGCGCATCGATGTGTTCATAGTACACACAAAGAAATACAGTATTATGATTCAGAATTACTAACTGGGATTTTAGATTAACTAATTTATCTCTAGTTTTCCATTGGACAAATAAATGTTAACACCTACAGCGTTAGTAAGTGGAAACGTTGACTTGTACGTTGGTACTTAGTTAGTTGAAGGGTGAATCCTAGTATTTTTTTTAAAAAAAAGTCTACTATTTTTAAAACTCTGAGGTTGAAAGTTGGGCTAATTGTTAGTAGTTCTATTGCTTTCAAAATCCTAAAATTTTCAGGCTGCATTCTTCCATATTTTCTCTTTTTTTTAATCACAGGTTTTAATACAATTGATTCTGTATATAAAAATACCAGGCAGGTATTTATCAATTAACATTCCATCTCTTGTTCTCTTTTGAAATATTAATTCAGCAGCTATCTTGCTCTAGGCATTGTTTTACTTCTTATTGTCCCTCCCTAGTGTCTCTCCATTCGCAGCTAAATTGAAATACACAACAGTGATAAAAATAGGGTTCTCACCTGCTGTATTTTCCATAACTCTTTGTGCTGTTTTAGGCTAGGTATAGAAAAGTTCCTCCTAGTTACATATGGGTGCTAAGAAACAGTTTATTCTGACTCCTGTGTTGAAGAAAGAAAAAAAAAAGGTGTTTTTTTCTACATAGTTGAAATCCACCAAGAGGTGAAATGCTTGGAAAATTTGAATGATTTCATGGATGTCTCAAAGCTTTAAAGATGAAAGATCCAGCTTTTCTTCCTGATTAAGCTATGAAAATGATGAGATCCTGTGGGCTTTTTCTACTTCAAAGGGTCATTCAAATACAATTCTAAGGATGGATGCTGCAAAACTATTTCCATGAAGTTTGATAGAATGAATTTCTTCTGTGTTACGTGGAAGGGTAAGGAGACTGCCCCCCTTGGCTTGTTCTACCTGTTGCTGTTCTGGACATTCGGGGCAGCTTTTAAAGAGGTGCCTGCTAAGCCGCTGAGCCTCCTAAGTAGTAGGAGTCTGACATTCAAAATCACATTAATAGCACTCATTACTTTTGATATAATTCTCCCAGGCAATTGCCTTACATTCGATATCAATTAGGTCATATCAGGAATAAATGCTGCTTAACAGATGCATTAGGCTATGGAAATCTGGCCTCTGTGGGACGGATTCTGTCCTGGAAAATTTGGGACCAGCTCCTGTCGGCTATAGGAGAGCTGGCCTATTACAGCAGGGAAAGTATGGGTCAGCGTTGTTCAGCATTGCTACCTTTGAACAATTCAAGGTTAAAACCATGAATTTCCAAACTTGTTCATAGAGATTTGAATGTCAATTTTGACATTTCAAATACAAGAAGCACTGTTTCAGGTTGAATTCACACAGGCTGAATATGACCAACTCCCCTTAACAACAACCCAAACAAAGCACTGATAATAGCGCTATGAAAAGCACCATTACAGGGCTTTACCAAAATGAAATGAAGGAACTCACAGCAACAAAGTAGTAAGGAAACATTGTTCTGAATATAAGGAAATTGTGATAAAAGAACTGATCCAAGACTTAAAAACAAATCCATAGCTGAACTTGCTTACTCGTTCTTGGCACCTAGTCTGTACTACAATAAAATATTCTGGTACAAATAAATTTCTCAAAGAATGCAGTACTATGAAAAAAATAATAATTCCAAGTTCATTTCTCTAGGATCTACACAAAAATAAAGTTAGTTGCTCACAGCGGTCTCTCTTGTCACTATTTTTCTGTGTTAAAATCAGCAGCAATATTTGGCTTGATCGGTCATTTGTTTGGTCATTCTTGGCAGAGAAGCCAGTCCTTTTTTATGTTATTTAATTGCTGGGATTGATGGGGAAGTTTTAGTCTGTCTCTGCTCCTATCAACTCTGGACTTCACGAGAGTGTTAAATTTATTTTAAGTTCTACTTTTTCCATTACTATTTTCTTCCTCCCTCTAATGTAGATTTCTAGTGCTTCTGTAGCCTTGCTTTGTCTTTGATCACTGTAATAACTTTACAAAATAATTGAAATAATTTATTTAAATATAAAATCACATTTTTAATGTAACAGCTATAATGAATGTACTATTTATCCAAAGACTGTGACAGAAGGTAATTTTATTTACCATCAAAACTACTCAAGACTGAAAATAAAAATCAGTATTAGTAAATAATCCAGGAGGTGCACTATTTGTCCTGTGTTGTTATGGTTGCAGATTTACCATTTTAAAGACATTCATCTCTGAAACTGAAACAGGTGAAACTAATTCAGTGTCTGGGTGCCTCATGCTCTTCTTAAATCTGACAGTCTCTGTTACTTTGGGCTATTTTCCAGGGGAACCTCAGAAAGAGTATGTTGGAGACTTCAGACCTGTTAGTGGAGGAGTTACCAGGGTTGTGCCTCTGCAGAAGAACTACTGCTGGAGCATACATCACCTGGAGCCTGCTGGCACACAACCCTGCCCATCCCTGGAGCTGTGGTGGAGAGGACGACTCAGGCAAGCACCTGCCTTTCTCTCAGGTACATTTTAAGAGTTTATAACTTACCCTCTTTGCCCCTCTCATAGCGTATGGAAATCACTGCAGAAACAATAGTTTCTTTGCCACCTCTCGTCAAAGACTAAAGTTTCTACGACGGACAGCAGAACTAAAGGTATCTAAATCTGTATTCATTATTCCTTGTGATAGACTGGTAAAAGTAGGAGCATCTCCAAAATGTATCTAGTTTCATATTATGTGACAATATCCACAGCCAGATCATTCACCAAGCAACACCTAGTAGCAGTGTTCTCTCCGCTGGGCAGAAGTTACGTGGGGCAGCAAACAGTTTTGAAAAGAAAAAAGAAAGATGTCAAAGTCCGAAATATAGTATATATTCCGTTTCTGCCTGATTAATTGGAATTGGGTGTACTAATTGGGATGGAAAAAGTGCAGATTTTCAGCAAAAAAATTGGAAGTGAGTCATAATAGTAAATAATTTAAACTGTCTTGTCTGTTGATGACTGATTGCTTCACAGGCTTTCTCAATTGCTGTTGTCATCATTTTGTCCTAAATCTTGGAAAGATCTGAATTTTGGTTTAGTCCAAGATTGAGTGCAATATACTGAAAGATTTCTGCTGACTTCATCGTGCTTTGGAGCAAGCCCTTTTGATGGCATTTTCCGTATTTGCTTTCAAATATTTCTTCATCTGGCATCCTAAATTTGTGTTTCTGATGAAAATCTCAGGGGTTACAAAGGCTTGAAGAGGAATTTGTGCATTTCTGTTATGTTGCAGTGACTTCAGTGTATCGCAAGGGCATTGTTAAGACTAGTCACTATATTTCTCACTCTGAAATCATTATTAAGTGTGTTCTTAAGGGACTGATACAATACCACTAAAATCAGAATTAAAAAATTACTTTGATTTTACTCTTGCCAAACAGAATTTCACCGACTGAAATCCTTAGAATTTACGGTCAGCTAAAAGTGAAGAATATTGAGAATTTGATAAAAATTCTCTTGATAAAAATTGAGTTGGGCCTTTAGGATTTCAGTTATTTAGTAATAAATTCCTCCAAGGAAAGTACTCAGTTTACTAATATTTCCTGATTGAAGCATGTTTTGAAGGATTTGGGGTGTGGGACTTTTTGCTAATGTCATGACGTATTTCAATTAATCATTACGAACAATGCCAAGATAAATATTTGAATTGAATATATTCATTGGTGTACATTCAAGTGTAATTCTAAATATTTAGTGGCAGCCCTGGCATAGGCTACGCATGATTTGAAAAACTGAGGACATGCTGACTGTTGAGGACGAATCAGCATACTTGCACTGTGTGAAAGGATAGGTATATTTTATCCAATTAATTTAGCCATGAGATTGTTATTCAGAGTTTATATTGCAGTGAGAGAGAGTAGACTCTTATCCTTATTCCAGAATTAACTGTCACTCATCTCACACCTGTCCAAGACTGACCTAATGCTAACTGGCAGCTTGCTAAGGTCTCAAATTGCTGCTGTGTTTTCAAACTCTGCGGTGGATTTCTCACTTGTTGCGACTTCCTCCTGGGTACCAGGAGCATTCATAACATCCTGTGTAAAAATACGAGGAGGAATACTTTGGGTTCTACATTATGCACAGGTATATAGCCCAAGTCTCTTGACAACATGTTAGCTGAATAAAGCTTAGTCTGTTTGTCTTGCCTAATGGCTATTTTAGCAATCAGAGTGGGAAAGAGTACTTCAGTTGTGAGCACTGGTTAATGGGATCAACGGTACACTATTTATGTTTCACATGGAAGAAGGAACAGAGTTATATGCTGACCTCAGACAAAAAGCAAGGTTTTCCCTGACTGGGAACCAATCATTAGGGACATGTATGTTGTAGTTAAGCTGGGGATGAAAGCTAAGAGGAAGAATGAAGTAAACAATATTCAAATGCCCTATTTTGGAAAAATACCCCCGCAGCGTAACAGCTATTGATTTAACCAGCCTCAATTCCACCATCCTTTTTTGTGAATTTCTGTTTTGTTTGCCACATCCAATTGCCAAACTGACAGAACAAGTGAGGTGGGTGCTGGAGGAACTCACAATTTTGAGAGACTGTTTATGCTGTCAGCGGCTGATTGCACCATAAAGCAAAGTAGCTACAGAGGTTTTGTTGCTCACAGCTTCAGATAATATTTACATGAATTAACAATTAATGTCTTCAGATATTTTGTAAAGTTGGGGAGGAAAGAAAGGCTAACTGTGTGTACATGTGGGATTGGAATATCGGCATCCCAGATGCATGTTGTTTTGGTGCTGAAATGGACATGGCTCCAAAAGGGTCTTATTTTCCAATTTTGAATTCCTCTTCCTTTCGTGGGTTATTCTGAGGATAAGGGATACTGAGATTTCTAGGACTGATTCCACAATAAGAGTTAACGCAAATCTAACTCCTTTAACTCATTTAATACATTTCACCATCTGAAGACTATGTGGCTGTACATGGTTCTGCTGCGTGGAGGCATGTGTGAAGCCAGTCAGGAACAGCACCCTTGGAACAGAACCATTAGTTGTGGCATAGCTACTGCACAGCCAAAATGTAACCCCCCTGTGACAAACAAAGCAATATGTGCATAAACAGTATATCTGTTATGTGTGTGTCACGCTAGTCCTTAAGAAAATACCACTGCTGACTCCAATCCGCTATCTATAGATGGATAATTTTATTCCATCCCAGTCACAGATGTCCTCAAGGAGATACTAAGGATTTCTTTGCATATTATGAAGAAAAGCGAGTCAAGAAAAATAAATTATATGTTGTTTTCTGATCATGATAAACATATTTCCAGAAAAAGTAAAGATTTGGACTATGATACAGAATGAGTAGGAAGAAATGCAAGTGAAATTTACCAAATACCTACGTAAATTAGAATTAATTCACTGAACAGATTCAGTTTAACAGGAGTGGGCTGATTTGAGAAACTGATTATGATTTGAATATTAATTTTTGAGGACAGAGAAATAATCTAGAAGCATTCAGAGACTATGGTTTTGTACACATCATAACATTTTAACTCATGACTAAATTATTACAGGAAGAGGTTTCCATACATTGCTTGTACTCGGGTATCTGTCTAGGTGCATGGCATTTTTTTTTAAAGTGAAGGATAAGCCATTTGAAATACATTTGCATTTACTGTGGGGCTAAGGGAAAGCTGCTTTGAGCTTCCTGTATCAAGATCCAAACCATTTAATATTTTTAGACCAAAGAACTTTCTTCAAAGAGGATAATAGTCAATGGCAAGACCTTCATTAACTTATCAGGGCAGTACCTGTTTTTAAGTAATTCACTTAAGTAAGGCATATTGAAAGCATTCTACAATCAAGTTCAAGAATAGTCTGTCAACCCTCAATGGTTAGAGTGGGAAATTTTAAGAAAAGAAGCCTGAAAATCTTTACTCGTAATACAGGAAGTCTTTCAATATTAAACAATGAAATGGCTACACTTGAGTCATCTTAATGGTATCACATCCTGATGCTTTCCATTAGAACCATTACAAATTTTAGGAGCTGACAGCTTGAAAATCTTACTGGGGGGAAAAAGTGCAGCTGAGACAGATGAAACAGTGGAAGACTTCAGGACACAGTCGTGAGAAAAGTAAAAGCTCTTTGTCTTGTGAGGGTTATAAAACATTTTTGTTGTGTTCTGTTCTCCCAAGAAGCATGTACAAATTGTTTGGGAATGAATACAAAGAATGATTCATATCAAGCTTACTGAACAGCAATATGGCTGTGGAAGAGGCAAGAGCTAAAGGACATTTGTACAGGCAACGCAAAGCCCAGAGCAGGATAAAGGTATTCATAGTTTGCAAGGAAGGTGAGGACTGTGCAGGACAGGCACTCACGACTCAAACCACCTGGTTGTAGGTTTCCGTTAGAAGTCCTGGAATCTATAAAATCAGTGACAAAGCCTCCCTGGATTCCCAAGACTGCCCTGTCTTGCTCATTTTCTTGCTTTACTGGGCATCCATTTGTGTACTGGGCAATGCTCATGTGGTTGTTTCTAAATGGTTTCTCCTAATTCCTTTGCCTCTTAATTGAAGGATTAGAAACACATATATTCATGTTTTGTGATACCAAGGGGTTTTTTTATGAGAAAGTATTTAAACAGTACACTTACCTGATAAGCCACTTCCACAGATTTTCCTGATAGCTGTTAGCATAGACCTGTTTCAGAGAAGCTGCCAAACTCCAGTTAGATTGCTTGAAGTGACAATAATCTAGATGCCCAGTTAATGTAACTTTGATATTATATTATAAATGCTATTAACGTTCATTCTGAAGAAAAATTCAAGCAGATACATTTCAGTTGCAATGTTTTATTTTCTATATTTGTCTGTGTATTTACAGAACAAATGTATTTCATACTTTGTTTCCAACTTTTCTGCTCAATTATTCTGTATAAATATTAATATACTTTTAAATACATGACTAAGGAAATTATACTTCTGTGTCAATACCAGGAAATGACACCAATGAGGTAACAGTTCAGAAGAAAGGGTTAAAAGCAGCTGTACACAGATAATTTTATAGACGATTTTCTGAAATTTTGAAAATGGCGATAACCCCCCCCTTTGGTACACTGCTGCTAACCCTTCAGTGACCACCCTAGCTGTTTAAATGTCTTGTCCAGTAAGTGAATGGAAAGCACCCACTGTTGACCACATTGAACTCTGGAGTAGATCAAAAAGCTGGAGTAGTTTCAATATCAAAACTGAGACGTCCTGAGAGCTGCAACCTCAATATGCACCTGTGCCATCAGGTGCCCCCCCGGCTACTGAAAAGGACTATCCTCTTGCTGCAGGTGTCTGGTGGGTTTTGTTTTCCTTTAGGGCATCCCTTTTAGAAACAACAACAACAAAATGTTGCTTATTGTTAGTTATCGGATAGCATCAGCGTCGGAAAACATCTCGCCCTGAGCCCTGTTCCTTCGCTGGGAGTCCTCTCTGAAGGTGTCTCCACCTCCCTCATGCACTCGCACCCCCTCGCCGCTCCCTCCACACATGTCTGTTTTGACACAGAGCAGCAGCCTATGGGATTGCTACCACAGGATGGGTTCAGGCGCTCCCCCTCCCCTTCTTTTTTTCTTTTTCTTTCCTTTCCTTTCCTTCCTTTCCTAGGCTCCGCTTGCCGTAGCATACACCCTCCCGAGGGGTTTGCCTGGATCATTTATTTATCTTGTGCGCATTAAGAAACCACCATTAGGCTTTGGTGGGAGGCGCCTTACTTTCTGCGCGCTAGCCTGCCTCCCCTGCGCTGCGCTAGGAATACACAATTGAACAGGAGCTGCAAGCTTGGCAGGAGCTGCCTTTTGCGTGCCTATTTAATTGCCGGATCCGTATTTTTTTGCCGACTGGGTCATTGCCGCCCCCCCTCCAGGGTTTCATCTTAATTTTTTGTGTGTGGATTTTGTTTTTTTTTTTTATTTTATTTTTTTT
>VYZM01017484.1:98316-218202 GCA_013398915.1 Dromas ardeola | reverse complement strand
TTTTTTTTTTTTTTGTGGTGTAGTTCTGATGACTGGTGACTGCAGGAGACAAACTATTTAGCTTCAAAGATAATTCTCTTCATATGATGTTTAGCAACCGATTTTTAAGTTAAAAGTGATTTATGTTTTTTCCTCAGAGTAGTTTGACTTTTGAATTTCTGCAAGAATTAAACTTCTGGGAGAAGCTCAGGTAGAATGGGAGAGGCTTGCTGTCCAATAAAAACATAACTGGGTTAAAGGATAAAGTGAGACTTTGGTCTGAAATACCTGAAGAAATTCCTGCTTTAGTCCCTGTAAAATAAGCCCAACAACTTGCAAAGTCTCTGCGTTTTGCTTTAACATCTCCTTTTCGTTTGTTACTTTTTGGTTTTATGTCTTTTCTTTCCTTTTTGAAATTTGAACTGATCTCTTGGTGATTCTAAGGACCCTACAGTTGTGTCCTGTCCCCGCCCCCCTGCTTGTATTTTACAGTCATAGGGAAGATGGACATTAGCAATACATATATATTGGTGATGTGGTAGGTGCTCTTTGTAGAAAAATAAATTAATATTTTGATCTGTATGAAAAGACCTTTCACTGATGCATTTTGTAACTTTGTTAGCAAAGAATTGAGGAAAACGTATCCTGATAGTATTCCATGTAGAGTTATGCTGAATTAAGTAGTTTAGAGTATTTGGTTTTTATAATGAGATTGCTATATTGCCCAATTTTGCAAACATACAGGCCCAGTTTAGGGTGTGTGAGTGGATGCCTTTTCTCTTTTGTAGAGTTATGCATCTGCAGAATCCGGGTCAATTTACGTTGAACACCTGTGTGATTAAATCTGTTACTGTGTCTTAGATTGCAGTGTGAATGCTTACAAAACATGCCTGTGTAAATAAATGTACATCAGCTTTAAAGTGCTGCTTTTTAAAAGTTGTCAGCATTACTTAATTATGCTGTTAGAACTGAGTTTCCATTAGTGCATTTTCTTTTTTGTCTGTAAGTAGCACTACCGTGAAAAGTATACCATTATCCTCTTCTGTAGTAAAACCTTTGTGTTCTGGGGGGCCTAGTTGCTTAGCTATAGAGCATCACAAGTCATGTGGGTGATGAATTTTTTTGCACATAACTTTTAAATTATTTCCTTACCTGATTTTTAATTTAGTATTACGATTAGTTTGGAAAAGAATACTTCTGGGTTTGTATGTTTTTACTTCCTCAGCTAGATATAGGCCAACACTAACTTTTACCTAAAACTTACAGACAGAAAATGTTCTCTAAAACATTAGAGATGGCAAGTTGTATTTTACGATCTAGTTATTTTCTGAAACCAGACTACTGAACTTATCTTCACCTTGTTAATTTCTCAGCATCATTACTGTTAAAGTTCAAGATTCTAATTCAGTAGGAACTGAGCCTTGACTGCTGGTTGTTACCAGATAGAGGGGCTATAGCACTGTGTAGCAGCAAACCATTAAATTAGTATTAATAGCAAATAGCCTCTTTTCCAGATCTGATTATTCCCACTGATGTCAGAACTTGTAAAGCAAGCATTTGAGATAAGATGGGGCTATTCTCTTGAAAGGGCTTTGGTGGTCTGTTTTTACTGCAATGACAAAGGTTTTTTTTTTTTATCGTGGTTGGCAAGGAAGGTAGAAAACGTACAATCTAGCCTGCAGTTGCTGTGCTGCTTCTAAATGTGATCAGGATTTTAACAAAAACAAAAATCCTGTATCAAAAACTGTTGCTAACCTGCAAAATTGTGCTGCATTGTGCAGTGCTAATGTTTACTTAAGTCTCCCAGTTTAATGTGTACCAAAAAAGCATTTCCAATAGGGTGCTCAGAGTGGCTGAGAGTTGTAGGTAGGTAACCTTCTCAGTGACTGAGTAATACTGTTGAATATTAAAAGAAGATGTAGGCAACCTTTGTTTCCTCTCCCCGCAGTGAATTACAGTACAAGTGGTCAGAGGGTTATCAGTAAAATAAGACTAAGTTATCCCCAAAGTTTTGACTTAGGATTGATTGTGTAATACTTGCTAAAACCAAACTATTAATTTTCTTCCAAAGGGGTGTGCTTTGTTAGTGTTTTTTTAAGAGTAGTGTTGTGTGGAGAGGAAATTCATTTTCTTGTTCAATCTGTCAGTGAATTTAAAAAAGAGAAACAGGGTTTTAGTTTGAAACCTAGAGCTAAGCTGCACTGAAATGGTATGGTGATTCTCCTGCCATTTAATGGTATCAAACATGAAGGGTTCAGTGGGCAGTGGGTTCAGGAACTTAACTGAGGGGATTATTCTGATGAATGTCAGTGCTCCTGATTTAGAAGGGTAGAGGTACTTTTATAATTATTTCATAAGTAGCTAAACCACATTAGTCTTTAGCCTGAAATCTGGCCCAGCTACATAAGGGTCATAGCGTTAAAGTTCAATCCTCTCTCTTTTTTTTTTTTTTTTAAATAACTAAAAAGCCAAATGCCATGCATAAATATATACAGCAACACTTTTTTCCTTAAGCAGTTTGTTGTTTGTTTTTTTCCTTAGATTTCAATCTTTATTTTATAACTTACGTTAGTAGTGCATACCATACATTTCACAGGGCCAGCTGCTTATTTATAAGGCTGTATCTGGGTGTAATGAAGTTGACTGTAATTAGTTTCCATCAATCAAAAATGTTAGTCAGAAAAAAACAGGTTGAAAACTAAAACAATTTATCAATTGTAGTATCAAACAGGTGAAAATATTCATTGAATGCTGTTGCTGAGTTTATAACATACACGCTTTCAAATTCCCTGGTTATCTCAAAGCACTGTAGAAGTGATGCAGTCTGCTACTAAACTTAGACTATGTACTTCTGAAGTAGGTTTTCGTAGTGCACATAGGCTCTCTTCCTGCCAGAGCTGCTCTGTTAGGAGGGTGCACCTTTGCCTCAACTAATTACCTTCTGAGCTGTGACGATGATGACCTTGATGCTCATAATGGTAATAAAACCCAGTTTTTATAGTTGTTTTTATTGGATGCTTTTAGAGTCATAGGATTTACAGTCTGAAGGCTCATTTGTACTGGGGAAGGTGAACATTTGCCACTTGGTGACTGCTGTCGCCTTGCCTTAGAGAAGAAGAGTGGTGGATGGGCAGTGGAGGTGACGGGGTGAGCTGTACCCGTCCTGCGCTTCTGCACAAGAAGCTCTTCAGCACAGTTGGGCCTGATCTGGGAAGACACAGCCTTTGCCTTGGCTCTGTCAGCATTAACTATCCTGCCTTGTTCTCTGCAAAAGCACAGAGGGAAAGAAGCATTTCTAATACCTTTTCATATCTGGAGCACATTCATTACAGAGGCTTACTTAGTCCTAAATGAAAAGCAAGAATAGTAACTTAATATTTTAAATTGGTTTTAGAAATATCTGCCTGCAATAGGGAATTCTTACGGGTTTTAGTTCTTAGATGGCTGGATTTAATCTGACTATACGAAGCTGAAATGTTAGTGCGTGATATGTTCAAGAGGGGAAGAAAGAAGAGTCTGGTATTGTTATTTTATAGAAGATTGAATAGATCACTTGCATCTACTGGATTTCAGTAATTGGGTACACTACAAGGCTTGATGACACCTTGTGTTTACATGTATTTGAAAAGCTATTCTCTATTACCTTGGCAGATGTAGGGGATTTGTAGCCAGCCACAGCTCCACTGCTGTAAGGTGCATCTATAAATGTGAACATACACAGTTGAGTTGGAGGAGCAACTGAGTAACGGCTCTTTATTCCCAGTTTGTTTATAGTGCGTATTTTGGAAATGTGAATAGGTATTTATTCAAGTTTGATAATAATTAAAATACATTTATCCCTGATTTTAACAATGATCCTGGCTGGCGAGTGATATACCTGTAGAAAACTAAGTGTATTGGACAGGCCTAAGCTAAAAGTCCTTAATGTAAAGAGATCCGTCAGATCTATCAGCGGGTAGAGTGAGGATGAGGTGTGCTAAGTGATAAAAAGATAAATAATTCTTGTGAGATGTTTTATTTGCATACTGTAAGAATTTTGTCTGTTTAAAGGCAGTGTGGGTTTATTAGGGAGCTTATTTTTTAAAATGCTTTTAAGAAGATACTGTAAGATAATATCTCATTAGTGAAATACATTACATTTGAATTATTTAATTAGAGATTATTTTTCAACCATCCCTTAACATTCTAACACTGTCTTAATATTTTTTTTTCAGGTTTGTAACCCTGTTTATTAATGCAATCTATATGGCAGCATAAGCTCTTAGAGTTTTTCCTTAACAAAGACTACTTAAAAATAAACTTACTATCCTTTGTGTAATGAAATAGAATTAAAATCTGAGGAAGTCATCTCATATGTAACTGAGTATTCAACGGGAGCTGTAGGCTGCTCTGCAGTTTTGTAAGAATCACAGCAAGAAGCAGGATAGATCACAGACAGGCACCAGACTGAATGTTTTACATGATAACTAATAATTAAAGCTCGTTAAAGAATTTAGAACATAATGAGGCTCTTCTAATTATCACCAGATTTTGGTCCAACTCTGCATGGTCAAAGAGGTAATTAAAAGCTTCTAAGTTCAGTTCAGCTCTGCTTAAATGAAGGTTGGGATAATCAAAACATGTAAATAAAGGAAATAGGAGGATATTAGATTAAATATATGCGATATGCAATTTCATTAGTAGTTAAGGAAAATAAGTTCACGTAAAAAAACCCAACAAACCCAACCCCCCAAACGTAGTATCAGAGATTCAACATTATTTCATGTCTTTGTTAGGTACTTTGTACAATGATTTCCTACATTACAGAACAAAATAACTTTTCCCACTAGGTATCGAACAAGCATACCCCATAGTGCATAGATGGAGGTGCTTTGTATGAAGACAGTGCTTAGGCTTGAATAAACTTCCATGCTGCACTGTCATCTTTGGAGCTCTGCCCTTTGTTGTTGCAACTGAATGAAATTACTGTGACTCTCCACTTCCACCAGAAAAAAGGTGACTTTGGCAGTGTAGAGCCTTTAAAATAGACAGCTGCTACAGAATGACTTCATTTTCACAATTTCAGCTTGCTTATTAGTCTGAAATTCATCCCCAAAAGTTACTCAAACCCCAGTGAAAGTAACAGACCATATATTTTTGGTTACAGGAAGTTAGAAGACCAAGAGTGGTCACTTTTCCTTAAACTCAGGTTTTCTTATTCGTGAAATAAAGACGTGGCGAAGAGGTACAGATGAGAAGCGAGAGGTGTGTTGGAATGAATGTTCAAAAAATAATAAGGAAATAAACTTAACAAGTTATATCTTAAATATTAGAAAGTACCTGATATCTGGATTGTGCCATTGGTTGTGTGTGTGATCATTTTCAACAATTTTCTGACAGTGAAATGTGTTAGACTTTACTATTGAGGAGGAAGGGATGGAAGCTTTTATTGTCTTAGGCGATTTAAAAGTGTATCTCCAAATATAGCCAAGTTATGTCCCTGAATAACAGGGGTGTATCTGACAGGAGGCAGAGCTGTATGTGAGACACCCTAACAAGCTGGTTACTCTAGTTCATAATTTTTTATTTTTATCCTGCAGTGAGTTGAATCAGGTTTGACTTTGAGACACTCATTAGGCCAAAACCTGCCATTATGACAACCCAATTTAAATCTTTTTAGCTTAACTTTACAGTCAGTCATCACCGGGAATTTTTGTAACTACTACGTTTTATATTGCTGTCTTGTTATATTTTAGAACCGAAGTGTTATTGTTGCCATATCTCACATCAAAAGGAAGAAGCACTTTCAGTATGGTGTAGTCTTCTATAGATAGAGTCAAAATGCTCTCTGAGTAGGTGGGATCCTTAGCCAAATCCAAACCCAATGAGATAAGTGAGAATAAGTGGGCTCTAGCTAACATTTAAAATAAACAGTTACAAAGGAGTGACTTGTTTAGCCTAGTCTGTTGTTGTGCATTTGCTCATAGTTGACTTTTATTAAGTGAAGCTATGCTGATCTCTAAGAAAAAAAAAAAATTCTGTTCTAACAGTAATAATGTATTTATTGGAGAGGATCTCAGATGGAGGGTGAGACAAGGTTTGTAGGAGATGTATTCCAGTAGATCAACTAATACAATTGGAGAAAAATTGGCAAATGCTTTTTCTGTGTCTCTTTGGTGAGGAGATGTAGTTGATTTCCTGTTCACTTTTCAACCTCCTTCCAATAGTAGGATTCTAACATCAACAAAGTTTTAGATGTGGTTTTTTTTTTTAATTAACTGAAAATGTTTTTCACGAGTTGAACTGATATGCTTAGCTTTGTAGTGTAAATAGTAAGTGTAAAGCTTGCTAAGTGTTGTCCTGTTTGCTTATTTATCCTGCTGTTAGGTTTGGGGTTTAAAAATGTCTGTAACAGAAACTTACTAAAGGTGGGTAAAAAGCTTTTTATCATCTTAAAATTCTCATATATTCAGATTGTCTTAGTAGTTTGGGAAAGTTTTAGTATAATTAGTTATTACTGAAGAAGACGTTTGCATTGAAGGCTTGGTTATTATCAATTTCAAAGCCTATAGGAAACGATTTATACCGGTGCTTGAAAATATGTTTTGGTAATAACCTTTTTAATGCCTTTAGGACATTTAATTGCCATTAAGTGGCATAATCTGCTGTTTGGAATGGAGAGCTGGAAGTATTTGGGTTGCAAGTAGGATAATGAAAAGGACTGAAAGCAAGGAGGAGTAGTAAGTGAATGTATTTGCACTGTTAACAACCAGCTTGGACTCAGCATCCTAGTTATGACCGGAGGATGTGGTGTGCACCGCCTAAGGTGGGATGTCTTTTCCCCAGGCAGTTGTGGGGCTGACTACGGGTAACAGTCTGTCTGGGGACTGATCCTGTCCCTGCTGAAGTAGTGCTAAAACTGTGTTAATTTTAATAGTAGTGGATTAAGTCCGTGGGTCTTCATTTGTTACTACTGAATTCAGGCTCTGCATGTGGCCTCATACAGGACACATTCAAACTCACTCAGTCTGGCACAGTCGTGCCTGACTGGAACACCCATTTTACTGAACGGTGGGCTAGTATCTGTGCAGAAAGTTTTTGACAGGGTTTTTGTATTCTGCATGAGTCTCCGTGGTTCTGTCGGTCGTGATTTGTAACACTCATATCATAATCTCATTACATGAACATCAAAGCTCTAAAAAAGTTTGCAGCTTCAGATGGTTTTGCTTTAGAAATAACATAAAAGTTAAATCTTAGAAATAACATAAAAGTTAAATCTTTCCAAGTGGTATGCCCTCTTTCTTTCCACATATTTCAGTTGCGATCATGTGGCAGGGTGCTCAGTTCGTCATCAGATAAGCATTAGGAGAAACGAAATGATTTTTGTGGAGATCTCAGTTTGAAGTGATTGCCTTGTCTTGGAATTTTCTTGGGGATCCACAAATGGAACTTTGTTAATGACGTTTGTCATTTGCAAAGAAAGCTGCACTGTAAACTTCAGGTCTTAAAAGGAAAGTGTATGTAAAAAACAACAAATTAAGTTTGTGAGATAAATTGTTGAAGTAAGGTAATATTTACCCATTTTGTAGGTTAAGACAGCATTTATAATCTAAACAACCAGTGCACTAATCCTGGAGAATTGAAGACCTCTTCAGTGACTGTTTTGACCCAGTTTTTACTCCAGTATGAAACAAACGGCTAATGTAGGTAGAGTCCTGGTATCCCAAACAATCCTGCTTACGTCTAATATTTTTTGGTGACCTTCATGTAAGAGGCGTGGGTGGCAGAATTTCCCTTCAGGAGTCTCCATTTGAGAAAAGTGTCTGTTCTTCAGAAAGCGAAGTCATACAGTTTTGCAGCTTCAGGTTCAAACAGTTCTACCAAAACTGAACTTCCAGAGGTTCCAAGGTCATTACATTTACATTAAAAAAGGTGGAAGTCTCAAACTCTTATTAAACAGTTCAGAGGAAAAAACCCACAGTTCTCCAAAGTCCCAGGTACTTTCTCTGTAAACCATGTGAAACTCTCCCAAATGACCGACTTCCCCACAAGACAAGCAGCCGATTGTGTAACTGGTGTGCATGTAGTCACTGTGAAATGCATCACAGAAAGTGTGATTTTTTTTTTTTTTAGATGATTTTGTAAACACATCTAAAATAAAAAGAAATTCACACAGTATATTTGGAGTTTTTACATGAAATCAAGATACGATCAAAGGAGCATTTGGTACTGTGCATTTCTTAAAAAAAATTGAGCTTAATCTTGCAATAGGGATGAAATCTAATATATTCTGCTATATTTGCTTCTCAAAGCATAGACTGTAATACCTATATAGAAATTTTATTGGTGGGTTCTGTAGAATCTTTTGAATAGGGCCATGTAACAGTTATTCCCAAGTGGTGTGTTATTTGCAGGACACGTACACAATAAACCTAACAGAAGCTTTCCTTCCTCATTTCATTTTTTTGCTATATGCTATGCTACCTGTGCTTTACTGATGCAGTGAAGTTGTGGATGCTGTTTTCAGTGTTCTGTGCTGATTCTTCTATTGTTGCTGTTCAGTGAAGCTTTTCCAGAAATACCTGGAGAGAACAGGGCAGTAGAGGTGGGAGCAGAGGTCTTGTGCTCAGAGGGAATGAGAAAGACAGATTTAGAAGCTCAGAAGATCAGAAAAGCCAGTGGAATTGTATGTATTGTGAAGATTTAGCAAGCTTTCTCGTACACCTAATTTATTATGATAAAACTCCTGCCGGTAGGTGAATTATTGAAGAGCTAAGAAGGAAATTGCCCCAGGATGACGTGCTGTGCCCACAATCAGGTGATACAGTCTGGGATCAATTCCTGTTGTGCTTTCTAGACGGATCCTGTAATATTTCTCCCAGGGATTCTCCTGGGATGGGTGACGCTACTGAAGAGAAAGAAGTAATATGAGCTAGAGAAAGAATTCCATGTATCATGGGCCATTTCGGTGGATCTCTTCAATTTCCCCAACAGAAGGATTTCCTAGACAGCTGAACCTCTTGTTTTGTCCATGCTACCTCATCACTCTGAACTGAATGAACATTTTGTTATTGTCATCATCATCACCTGAGCACGCTACGCTCTACCTGAACCCTGTTGAAAAGCTGCCACAAGTCTCAATGAACAGAGAATTGTGCCCCAAATGATCGTGTTCACCGTAATGGTGCTCACAACATTCTTATTTTCCTTTTAGTATTACTTCATCAAAAATGCTAGTTTTCAAAAAATACATCATGAAGGGCAGCCATGTCTTTTATAATTCTACCTAATAAGAACAGAATTCTAAATTCAGTGTGTCATGTGTAATTACTGTTGAAGTCCGTTGATGGCATTGTGTCATGCTTGTTTCTCGCCCTGTACCATCTGTGTCACCTCAGTTTCCATTTCTCTGCTGATTGCTCTATTAGAGTCAAAAATATCGATGCAGGCAACTGCAAAACATGAATTCGATACTTGCTTCCATTTAAGCAGAGAATAACTCTTCTGTATTCAAAACTTGTTTAATTTTGAGAATTATTCTTATGAATCTTTTCTAGTCTACAAAAGTCTTCTGAAAGTCTTTGGAGAGAGAAATATTTGGAATATCTTGGCCCACCTTTGTTTGTGAGAGTCAAAGGTATAGTTTGATATCTGTTTGTGATTATTCATTTGTTCGGGTTTTGGTTTTTTATTGCATTATATTTTATTTTTTGACAAATACCCTGAAATCCACAGTGGGCTTTAGAAAGTCATCTTCTAGAACCTTTTCCTGATGCTTCTTTTATATAAGTGCTTCATTTTCTCTGTAAGTGGTTCCTACTGGAAATACAAAGTTTGTAGGAGATGTTTCCCCATCATATTCTGTGGTAAAGATCAATGCAGAGAAGTAATGTATTTCATCTGCAGTATCCATAATTGATGCCTGATCTTTTAGTGGAACATCTGATTCTTTCATAGCCTTCCTGTGACTGATACACTTAAATGCCTTATTTATTGCCTTTACCTAATAGCTTTTAAAATTCTCTTAGTTTCCTGAATAACTTGCTCAGGCTAGATTTTATTTTTGAAAGGATGTATTGTCATTTAACTTGCTGTCTTCCTCCATTTAACTTGTGTTCTTTCTCAGGGAGAGGAAGAATTCCATACCTTCCTGCATCAGCTTACAATGTTTTATATTCTCAGGCTTTCCCCATTACATTTAATTTCCTTCCTTTTACTTTTTTCCACCTTTTCAAGGCTTGGGAAAAGCTTTAGCTATTCCTTGTAATGACTGTTGTGTTGCTTGTCATCTCCCTTTTCTGTCATGACTGAGCTGTGTCATACTCTCATCATGTTTTGAATCAGCTTCTGTTTTTCTGTGAGAACGAAGTCAAAACTGATGGTCTGACATCCTTTTCTTGCTGTTTCCAAGAAGCAGCTGTTTAACGTGCTGAAGATCTGCTGCTAGAAATAACAAAATAATAGACTATAGGAATACAATCATATTTTCGCCTATTTACTGTGTTCTGTGATCTTTTAAATGGCCACAGTGGGGTAGAATTTTCTGTATTTGCTTGCATCCATCAGGCAGAGACTTGTCAAGTTATCCACTCTTCTCTGAGTCTTTCCTGCCCGTATTTCGTGAGGGAGAGTTTGGAGACTTATTTCAGCTTTAACAACGTTCAAGTTCCTGTCTGCCAGAGTTTTCACATCATCATTGCATTTAAGTAATTTTTATATTATCTTTACACGTTGAGAGTGTATTTTCTGTTACACGTGGGGATAAAATGTTTGAGAGTGACCCCCAGAAATTAATGTTTTCATATAGCAATATAGATCTGTCTTCCAAATTCTGTGTTGTGATTCCTCAAGTTACATTCTTGGTATGAATATACTGCATAAACATGGCATTTTCCTAAGCATTGTGTAGTGCTCAAGTAGATGGATTCATGCAGTCAGCCCTTCCAATAAGGAAGTCCGTGTCCTTCATGTTCCCTGCCAGTTCACGGGTGGCTGTGGATACTTCTGGGGTTTTTTTTGCATCTCTCCGCCTGACATCTGAGAGCTGTAATTGGAATGACATGAATGATTTGTTGACTGAGCAGCAGTCAGAGCAGGCTGACTCTGATAAAGGATCAGTTTCCTGTTGGTTTCTTCCTTCAGAAGACAAGATCCTCATTTGGAGAGAATGCCAAGGATGCTTTAATATGGTTTCCCGTGTTTTGCCACTTCTGCGCTTCCTTTCCATTACAGTATATTGGGCTTACAGCTGCCAGATTTGTCTTCTGAGGACCAAATACATCACGGAGATAGCAGGCTAAATCATTCTGTCCTCTCCTTAACATATGGGGTAGTTTCTGTCTTCATTCACATGTAACTGCTTCTTGGTTATATATAATTTCTTTTGGATATACATACTGCTACACTTTTACTTTGGAAATTTGTGTTTGTGGGTGTATGTCTCTCACTTCAGCAGATAAAAAGGTTTTATTTTTTTAATGGTTATCCAGCTATATTTTTTAATGACCTTTCTTCAGTTTAGATCATTATCTGGTACTGTAAAACTCTAATATAGTATTAAATTTGGGTGTAGGGCATGTGTATTCTGAACGACAGATGTCTTCAAAAACATTGTTCCATCATTTTAAAAGGGTTACATTTTACACTTAAAAATAAGTTGTCTGGGCTTTATGATTCTTTTCTGCTTCCCAAGGAATAATTTAAACTTCCCAGAATATTTCTTCTTATAATTTAGTGCCTTTTTTGACACTTTCTACCTCTGCATTTAATGTTTTTTCTGTTTTCCAGAAATTATGGTTTAAGTGAGTAGTTCCATGTGCTAATAAAAGAACTTTTAGGAAATACAGTAGGTTGCCTTTATTCCTTACACTTGGTACTAAGCTTTATTGTGATCAGTAAACTTGTAGTGGCTTAATTTTTCTCCTGGGCAGGTAATTCAGAGAAGAATAATATCATTTTGAAAGAAAAAGCCTTTTTACATTTTGTTCACGTTCCTCAACATTTAGAAGATACAGCAATATTGTATTTAAAAGGATAGAGTACAGAATATTAAAAATAGAACATTTTATTGCATTTTAGGTAGCACCGTATTCTGTTTAATATGATAGTGGGATCCTTTTTTGTTTGCAGATGTAGAACATGTTCCAACATGTATAAATGCATTTGTTTTTTCAGAGGTCACGTGCAGTAAAATGTTTACTGTACATCACTGAGAGAATTCAGCTAAATTCTGTTTTCTCCTGTACTAAACCTCTTT
This sequence comes from Dromas ardeola, assembly GCA_013398915.1. Lineage (NCBI taxonomy): Eukaryota > Metazoa > Chordata > Aves > Charadriiformes > Dromadidae > Dromas > Dromas ardeola. The sequence continues at coordinate 205,988 of VYZM01017484.1, read as the reverse complement.
TCTTCATGAGGTAATTAAAACATATCATCACAAGTCATATAGAGCCTTAATAGTTGTTCTGTAGAACTCAGCATAAGCATCTGTCAAGTAAAATAGTCCCTTACGTGCAAGGTCATGAGTTAGAACAATATTAAAACGGTAGCATAGAAAGTACGGGATTGGTCGTTTAAACAAGTGTCCTAATCTGTTAGAAAGTTCCGAACAGCGATTCCTATTACAGCAAGCCCCAGCTATTCAACACCAGTCATTGCTGTTAAAACCTTCGCCTCCATTCCTGTTCTTTATTGGAAACATTGGCCTGTCTTTGCTTATTGATGTATTTTGCCAAATAGGAGACACAATTTAAATAACAACTGTATTTTCAGATTTGTAAAGGGGTTTGTGACATCATAAGCTTTAGTATATTCATTTCAAAAAGTCTTTAACAATTTGCCCCAAATGGCCTCTGAAAATGCAGAATACGAGTAATGTGTTTATTTAATTTAATAAATGTGGGTCTATTATTGTTTCCCGGTTGAAAAATTATTTTTGTCAACCAATTTGTATGCCCACTTGTATTATTTTGCTGTGTAACCTTTATAGTCAATTGCTTTTTCTAGGGTAAAAATGTTATTTGCAGAGTTAGTCTGACATAGGCTTGCAATTGCCATGGTGTGCACTTCATACAGCAGCAGGCGGCCTCCAGCTTTGCTTCATGTCTTCTCTAACCTCATTGATTCACTTGAGTTACACCACTGCAATTTTTTTTACCAAAATATTTGTAAGTCTTTTACTGCGAAGGGTGTGTGTGGTGGTGGGTTTTTTCTTTGTTTGTTTTTTATCTATTTGTCTATTTGTCCCCGTCTGTTTCGGAGATCAATATTTGTGAATTCAGGCAATCACAAAAGCAGAACCTACTAACTAGTCCTTTGCCTTGTCTTCTCACAGTTTCCTCTTCAGGGCAGCATCAGGTATAATCTGAGGATTTGTGACACTCTTGCCCAGCCTTTGAGCTTCCACAAAGACAGTTTTATTCTAGTGTTTTGCAATCCTTACCTTTGGAAAGTTTTTCTAATGTCTAATATGACACTACGTTTGTTGTTCTTTCTGAGGGGCATACGTAGAATAGGTGATGCACTTTGCATCACTTTGGCATCCTTTCTTTCTTTTTATTTTTTTGTTGTCTCACTGTTTTTGCAATTTATTAGTAGCTATTTGTGTTCTGTGCTGTGTAGTTGATGATTTCTGCTTAAGCATCATACCTTGTGTTTGTCCCAGTTGAAGAACTTTGCATTTTTTAGATGGTTATCTGCAATTGCTAATTTTTACTTCTTTGCTCTCACCAGAACTCTAATCAAAAGCCTTCAAATGAACTATTTTTAGGGCACTGGGAAGCAAAAAGAATTGTTGCCTTTAACAACACAGGAGGAAGATATTAATGTTTTTACAGCTACTCCATGCAATTAATATCCCTGTTATATATTTTTTTCAAGCCCCATCACGGTTTTCTCCTTTCCTACACTGCTCAGTTAGTCTTAGACCCTTATTAATTTATATCAACTTCCTACTGGTTTAGCTATATCCATGTTAGTGGTTGCGTCTCATATAATTCTAGGTGAGACAATCAAGATTTTTGCAAGGTGAGAAAAATAATGTGTTTTTATTTAGCTGTTTATTTGGAATTATATGAGCACTGAAATTTTAATGAATTTATCTCCACCACGTAATAAGATTGGTTTATACCCTTTTACAATAGGAAATCATATTGCGAAGCAAAACTGAAACACAACAGTAGTCTCTTAATTTTTATGAATCTTAAGAGTTGGTTTTTTTTAATTGTTATAATGGTCTATTTTCCTGTGTTGTTTTTTTTTTCACTGCACACAAAACACAGGAAAGTGTAGACCTGCCAGTGACAATATCCATCTGATATATTTATTTTAACTGGATTTAAAAGTTTTGGTACTTTGTATGATCTCTAACAGGTTACAGGTTGAATAACTCTTAAGAAGCATTAAAGACCTGATTTGATGACCAGTTTAATGCTTTTTACAAGAACAATTTGTAGAGATTAGGATTTAGTGAGATATCATTGGAGGATTAGCAATTGCTCCTTAAGGCATTCTGAGTTGACAGCTAATGGGTAGCTTTCCCTGATAGCTCTTTTATAGTCCACTGTAGCTGGATAAAAATCAATGAGAAAGCGAACTTAAGTTTGTTTATCCATTAATTTTGGTTTTAACAGAGGAGTTTGTCTGCCATAGTCACTTGCTTAGTATGTTGTCCCCATCTATCATGATCTAGATAACCTCAATTAACACACTGATTAATCCTCAAATTCTTCTTCAGTAGTTCCCTTCTTGACTTCACAATGTGAAGGAAAATGTTCCCGGCATGTCTGAGCAGACAGAACATATGCTCATCAATACTCACATAAATAGAGCCTGAAGAAAAGGAACCTTCTTTTCCTCACATTCCCTGCCCTCCCTATGTACAAAATAAAATGGTAGTTATATTAATTTTTGTATTTGTTTTTTCTTAATCTGTTCTACATTTTGCTGTTATTTGAACTTAAAACTAGTAGTTGCCTTGCACTCTACTACTAGCTAGGAATCCCAAAGCGCATTTCAAATGTCATCACAGAAATAGCAAACATGGTATAAAAAGTTTATTTTTAAAGACTGATAAATGGGAGTGAAAAGAACTGTCAGTCATGCAGGACTTTTTGTGAGGAAGCCAGAGCCCTCATTTTGAATCTACTAGTATTCCCTAATTAGTAATCTAATTTAAGTACTGTGCTGCTTAACTTTAGCTGTCATGGCTGTTGAATATTGACTGGGGGACAGCTCTTCCCTTTAAAAGTTAGTGACATGGAATGGATACAATCCAATATTTTGGTTACAGTATTTTCACCATTTATGTAGAAATGAGCACTTTATTTATTTATCTATTTATGTTACGCCTTCACTTACTTTTTAAAGGTGAAAAAAAAATCCAATATATCTGGGAAGAGTCCAATAAAAATGTCTTTTTCTTTTCTTTTTTCTTTCCCACTGCCCCCACCTTACCAGGAATTAGGTATGGAGCTATTTCTTTGAAGTAGCCAGGATTAAGAAAAAAAGGTTTTAGTAAGAAACTTACGGAGAAATTAAATGTGTATGTTGAGTGAATAATATTTAAGAGAAAGCTACAGGGATAATTATCTAGACACCGTTTTTATCAATTCAATAAATTAGTGCATGGGCGAGCTATTACAGGAAAACTACAAAATAAGCCATTTTATACTACAAAAATAATCCATTTTACACTTTTAACATTCGGCTTTAATAACGATCAAGAGCTTTACTGTATGACCAGCCAAAAGCCTCTAGGCTGCTGCTGTTGTAAGCAACATTTCCTGTCCTGCCATCGCTGTGACAGGATGCAGCTGTGACACAGCGTTAGCAGCGCCGCACCTGACACGTTGTTGTGGAAATAGAGTTGGAATTTGCAATTATTTTTGTGGGGTTTATGATGCCGTTTCCTTTGTCCTTTCAGTTGTTTCCTAATACCGATAGTGGATTCTCTTTGACATACAGCGTGATCTAGCTAGCAAACATCTTTTCCTAAGATCTGAGTGAACGTTAGAATGTATATCTTCTTGTTTAGAAATACTTTTCCCTGGTGAACCTAGTTTAGTTTATAGGTTTATGTTCTAATTATGCTTAAAATTTTAAAACAAATTACAACATATAATCTTTTAAGGCAAACTGGTTATATCTAAATGGTAGCTTTAAGTGTCTTTAACCTTTGTTTTCCGTAACAGCAAATATTAATCCTTACTAAGCCAGAAAAATGAATCTAAACGTAAGTCTTGTCCGAGTTTGGTGGTAGTTCCCTAAGTAGTTTCTTTCCTGTGTTTCTGCAACTTCTTACAGTCCCAGACTGCAAAACTGTTCCTCAGTTTCTGATGTGGAAGACCAGCGTGGTGCTCTCCGCCATCCCTGTCGCTTGTCCCCTGGGGCCAGGGGGTGCTCAGGGGCTGGGGCCGCCTGCTGACGTGCCCAGGGCTTCCTGCAGCACCCGCCTGCTCAGCGCATCGCGCGCGCGCTGACGTCTTTACTGAAGATCTCTCTGCTGTTGCCATTTCACCCGTGGCTCTGCTGATGGCAGACACCTTTTAAGAGCGTGTTAATGCTAGAAATAGTTCATTATTTTTAAAGCAATCCAATCTACTGTTATTAGTAGTGCGAGAATACTTGTCTTTAAGTGGAAACTAGGCATCTTTGCTGTCTCAGTTAAAACAAGAGTTTGGGAAGTGTTACTTTATCCCTAACAACAGAGAAATGTGTCTGGGGCTTCTTTACAGAAGCGGTCTTTAAATTTATCAGCACATGAGTGTGTCAGAGCCCTGCCACCTGAGAGCATGTGATTTAAATAGGACGCGGAAGTCCAGCTTCTGAGCAGGGAGAGGGTGTCGGTGATACCACAGCTCACATGCTTTGGCCTGTTTTTGCCATCGGGATTTAACGACACTGAATTCAGGCTGCGTATAGCTTCCCTTGCAGAATTTCTATAACTCATCAGTTGAGAATATTTGTTAGTCTCAATCTTCTGCACTGGAAATATTTTTTTAACAAGCACAGCCCTGTTGCCGTAGAGCCCTATTCGTTCAATGCTCTTAACACTGACCCAGCATATTGAAGCAAAAACTTCTGTTAAGTCTTTTGAGTCTAGTATCAAATTGAAAAACCTACAGAATGAAGGGAAGATGTACAAACATTTCTTCTTAGGTTGCAAGTTTCAGTCTATCCAGGGGAAGTCATTCTTACGGCACCATTTGGTACAGGTGGTACAGCCCGGAGGGCTCTGGGAGCTGGGCTGCCAGCCTGCTCCACCACACAGGGTAATGCCTTGATTTTCTGCTTCTTATTTTGTCGCTCTTCAGATGTTTTGTTTTTAAAGCAGCTGAGGAAGGGAATTCCCCTGTTGTGGCTGAAATGTTTGGTAGCAGAAGATACTTCAATGTAGTAGACAAAGCGAACACATTCTTCAAGAGTGGAGGCTGAAACTCTGAATGTTCAAACAAATGGAAACAGTTTTCCCAGCCATACATAGATATTTCAAAGCGAGGACTTGTGTTTCTAGGACCTAACCTAGTATTTAGTAGTGCACAAAACTCACCCTCATCAGTCTTTAAGACAAATATTTAGAGATGACTGTTTCCAGTAATGTTTATCAACTTTGAGACAATCTGTAAATTTCTACAACATTACTGATAACTTTTAGTGGCATGTTAGGGGTACATGTGAAGAGCAAGATTTGTGTTTCAATCTCAAACCCTTTTTATAGCTCTGTTGTAGATTTCTGTGACACTCACGGTAGCCTTCAGTGACATGTGCAGATAGTTATAAGGAGCAAAGTTTGTGCTTCAATCTCAGACCATTTTAAAAATTTTATTGCAGAGCTGATGACTGTGTATGACATTCCAGTAGTAAGAGTCTCTGCTCGGGAGTGAGAGTTTTCAGAAGTATTTGGATTACTCTTTGAGCCTACTCTTACAAACAAGTCTTTAGTCAGACTGGAGTGTCCTCTGAAGTATGGCATCTTTGGGTGCCATCTTTGGAAAAAACTGTTTCTCAGCTCTTACTTGTAAATTCAAACTTTTGCTGATTGTTTTTATTTGAGATCATGTGTGAGCTGTAACCCATGCTTCGTAAGTCTACCCCAATTCAAGCAATGTAATTCAGTTTAAACTCTTAAGTATTTGTATTCCATATTTAATTGATATTTTTACTTCCCCGCCCCCCCGAAAATGGTGCCATTTGAGTTCATAATTTATTTCTAATGCAATATAAATACAGACCATTTTTCCTAAATAAATTAATCACACAACTCTTCAAATTTATCATCGGGGCAGGGCTTGACTTTCACCCCAGATGGTCATATTTTTTTATTCCACTTTTGGTAGGTAATGAAGGGAAGATGCTAGTCACTTCTGTCAATGCTTTAAAAAAATCAGAAGTGCTTAAAAAGTATAGAAACTTTATTCACTATTCAAGTTTTCATACCTTTCCAAATAATCCTTCATTGACTGGTCACTCTGGTATAAAATCTCCACTTTCTGGCTGCCTTACCCATTATCACTCTGCAGTTACAGAAGACCTGGGAAGGAGGTGGCTCCTTCATGGCCAGTGTTTAATGCATTATAACAGGCAGTACAGGGATGGTGTGTCTCTGCTATTGAAATGTTTTTTAAAATCCAAGTCACTGAAGATTCTTGTACGGCTGCTGCTGCTGAACCTTTGTGTCCTGTAACTCATCTTTCAGCTTTCCTGGCAGGAGCTCAGCCTTGCTGTTGCTGACACAGGTCGGAGGCAGCAGACTTGACGTTCTTTCTTACTGCAGTCCCTCGATGTTGTTCATTACCCAGAGATTAGTTTCAGGTCATTAGCCCAGAGATAGCCAAACATCCCATCCTTTTGGGTTTCCTATCACTTCGATGATTTGGTAGGTTCACCGTGTTTCCCAAGCAATACTGTTTCTGGAGTTTTGTTATTTTTCTTATTTGCCTAGTAAATGTTAGTAATATTGTCACGATTTCATGTCTTTTCGCAATTGTCAGCGCTACGCTCATAATTTTTAAGATTATCTAGTTGTATATGCAAAACATACCACTTATTACAGGACTTAATTTCATTCTATCCGTATGTAAGTCCATCATGACTACTACCATTATAAGGCTTTAATTTGAATTTTTAGTAAGGGCTTTGATCCTGAAAATAATTACAAGCATTCAATTATAATTGTGTATTATCGATGTATATTATGTATGTATATTATTATGCAGAGAGCTTACTCACATGCAAGTTACTATGTACGAGTACTTGCATAATTAAAACGTTATTTTATCAACTTTTGGAAACACGCAATTATTACCAAATATGCAGTAACATTTTTCAAGGGTACCCAATTTTCTTTTTAGTAGTGATTTAGACACTTAGAAGCTTTAGCCCTAGGAGGGGAATATTTATTCTCATGAGTGTGCGTAAACGATTTTGGTGTTAGGGCATAAGCCATTCCTTTCAACTTAGTGTTTGTAAAATTGACTAATTGATTGCTAATATACATGCATGCACGCATATTTTGCTTGCTTAATTACTGAGGCGCAGCCTCTGCTGACAGAACATACACTTACATTTCAGCCACGTGCAAAACAGGATGTAGCAGCTGAGGAGTATAGAACCTAAGATAAACATTCAGGAAACTTAGTTCAGTAATACTACATTTTTCTTCATGGCAAATTAAAAGTGGTCCCTTGAAATATATATCAGTGTACCTGTGCCTTTACTAAAGTGTAAAGTACAAGTACATGTAGTAAAACTTTCCTTTATAGTTGGTTTGGTTTTAGGGGCTTTTTCCTCTTTTCAGTATTTTTTCAATATTGTAAGAAAAATATGGCTGAAAGAATTCTTTGATAAGAATCCAAACTTCTTTTGACCTAGAGCATCCAAACTTCTTTTGACCTAGAGCATGCATTTATGTTTGGGGAGTATCTGGGAAAATATTGATATGATTATATCTCAGCTCTCAAAACATGAAAAGATGTTTCTAGTTCAGCTCAGTAGTTGGTTCCCGGGGAGCCTTGTTTCCTCAGCCCGCCTTTCAAGTTAGGTGTTATTCCTCATGGACCACAGGTTTTTCGTCTCCCCCATATCCTTCTTTGGAAGACGAGTAAAATAAATGTAGCACGCTTCTTCTTGTACTGATTCCTCTTTTTTTATCCCCTTTGGGAATGAGGAAAGGACTCCTGTTGTCACAGGAAATAACATCCTGTGAATTGTTCAGTTAGTGTTTTATGCAAAATACTACAGCTACCTTAAATTACATAAAGACGCTTATTCTGCTGTGCTACTGTTAATCTAGGTCACTGATCACTGAACGAAAAGTGATTATGATAATTTTGTTTGATATGTAGAAACACAGTATAGTCAGTGTTACCGAGTAAACATGGCAAACTTGCCAGTTTAATATTTAAATATATGTATGTGAAATCAAAAGCAGTTAGGAGCGAATGGAGTGGGAGGTAGTACTGAAAGAGAAGAATACCAATGATAATTGGGAACTGTGCAAGTCTGATTCATTAGATGCCAAAGAATACAACTCATTAATCATGAAAGAGAACTTCTTTGGATTAAAAAATGTGATTAAAAAGGGAAGTTAATCAACAAGGGAGTAATAAGGATGAACAATAAATAGATAAAAATGGAAAAGCAGAGAGGACTGCATGTTAGGAAATGGGCAAGTGCTAAATGATACCATATCAGAGTGTAACTAAAAAAGAACAAATACAAATTATTGTTTTCTTTACAAACTATTTGGCAGCATGACATTCTAAAAATGACATAGGTCTAATCATAGCTAGGTTTGGCAAAGAACAGTGGAAGCAAGGCTAAAAATATAAATTTTTAAAAATACTTAAGAGAGAAGCTGTATGTCATGCAGGGATAATGAAATACAAGTAATTAACTAATGTGTTGAATAATTTGGTATCAAGTTGAAAAGTTTTGAACTGCAGATCTAGGTAGCTTACACCACAAAGGAATATTCCTTTTCTGGATAAGGAACTTTCTGAATGACTAGTGCAGATTTTTAATCAATTAAGGTATCCTTAACATAGGTTCAAAAAGTCTTGTGAATGACTACTAATATTTAAAAACCATAAATGTGGTGACCAGGATAAGTATAGGTGAGATAAAGTGACAGCTGTTCTGGACAGACTCATGGTAAAGCTGATACGGGAAAGAGCTGGTAGTTAGCTAGCCGTAATCTGGTTGTAGTAGTGGAGAGGAAGTCCTGTCTGATTTATAATATTCTGAGAGAATCTCGTGTCCGTCTGATTTACAGCTTTGCCTCTGCGTCATTCACTTAATTTTGTCACGCAGCATTGTAGAAAAAGGGAGATAATGCTTTTGAGTGAACAAGTGGTATACAAAATCGATGTATATATGTATCATGTAAAATCATGTTAAATAGACCAAAAAATAAAACCCAGAACAACTGATCTCTAGAAGGTCTTGGGGGAATAGTCTCAGCATGGTGCTTGCTCTGGTGTATGAAAGAAAGTGCAGGTCCTTGTATCTAATGAGGGGATTAGAGCTGTTCAGATGAATGTTATATTTGTGTGTTTGAATTCTTCTCACGTACAAATATCCTCCAGGTTTGAATCTTGACCCCTTTGCACATTTTCAGTTCTGATCCCGCTCAGACCTACTTAGCTAATGAGGTATAAGATCGTTGCCTGAGGTGGAAAGGCTATGGCACATCAGAATTCACAGTAATGTTGTTTCACACTTGAGTGGAAGTAGCAGTGAAAGAGTTGCCAAATATGCTGTGCTTTACACTTAATATTTTAAGTATGTATTGAAGATGCACGTGTCTTTTTCTGTTCTTCACTACTCTATCACTGTATGATGTATCAAGTAAAAGGGAATAAAAATATATTTTTCAGGTATAATTAAAAATCTGTTAAGCCTCACGGTGCACTTCACTGTTTTGCAGGTGACTGTAACTGTAGTGGCTAAAAATTTTTTTGTTGTGCTTAGCATTAAGTTGAATTTTTTAATGAAAACCTTACTCAACGTTTTTTATGACATTTTTTCCTTATCTTGAGGCAGCGTGCATGACAAACGATATCAAAAGAATCTCCAGGACAACTTCTAGAGTAAAAGCTGTGCTGCTACCTGGTATAGTTAAGCTAAATTGTGTTGGTACTTCTAAAATGCATTTTCTGTATATAAAATAATGTCAGCTTAGGAAGGAATTAGCTCTTCGCTTATAATCCATTATAGGTAGTTCTGGTTCTTATCATTGGAACATACATTTTACCATTGATGTTACTGATCATTTTAAATTCTGATTTTCGGTCGTAAACAGCGTGAACCAAATCAAATCCATGCCCTTTACAGTGAAAGGAAATGCATGTGACCCGTGCAACATCCATCCCTTAGTTCTTTATTATCTCTCAAAACCGTGTTGCACTGGTACAGAATAAGCGCATTATCCCTGTTGTACGGCACTAAGCAGAAACTTCTGTTTCTTTATGTAGGTGTTTTGTTATGTTTTAAAAGTGATTAATCGATAACAGAAGCAGGGAGCATGGTGTTTCAGCTGGAAACGTGGTCTGTGCACAGTTGATACGTCCGTTCCCTTCCGTCGTACCGCAGGACTAGACGATAAGAGCGTGCTGCGCCTTTATTGAACAGGGCTCCCCGCAAATCACTTCTGCAATCAAGCGCTTAGCCCTCCTCCTGGCAATATGGGGCATTCGTCTGTGCGGTGTCCCTGCTGGAAGCATGTGCTGCTGGAGCGAAAAATGTTACGCAAGTGTTCGTGTAATTTTAGACAAGACAGTTGAAATTTAAGTGCCTCTAATTCAAAACGGCATTATACGTACCCAACGTGGGATTACATAAATCAGTAGTAATTTAAACAGTACTGCAGTCGGTCTGTGTAGAATATTCTAGAGGAAATCCAGATAGCCGGAACTTCCTCATTGTATGACTTAATTAGATTGTGAAGCGTGCATCTGTCTGATATACATATAATTGCTATGTGCCACCTCGTTGAAATTTTAGGGAGCTTTCTTGTGTGTAAGTGATAACGCTGAGCTCTCCAAGTTAGAATGAACAATTGAGATGTTTCAGCTTACCAGAATGATTCATTTATTAGTTAGCACCTGAAAATTACCAGTCTCAGGGGAAGTGTTAAGGGATAATTAATAATTTTCATGTAATTAACAGAAAATGCTACAAAACCTGTCACTTTTTAGATGCCAAGGCAAGTCAAGCGGGGTGTGTTGCTGGGGAACATTGCAGCTGTGAGTAACTGGGGTTGGTAGTAGATTACTGGTTTAAACCTGATTTAGAAATATCACTTTTCACATCCCTTTTAAGTGCCCTTCTGGATTCAATTCACTCAATAGAACTTGTCTTTCAAATACCACTGCTGCTGCTCGGGGGCAGAGCCCCAGCCTGCCGTGTCAAGAGCAACTATTCAATCGGAGGTGGGCCTCCTGTATTTCAGCCCTACCTCATTCTAATTGAAGTGAGTGTTCCTGAACGAGAGCAGCTCCTGTGCTCTCACACAGGAATTGTTTAAAATACTTCTCTAGAGTATCGTTACAACAGAATACTTCCTTTTTTAGATCATTAATTTCCCTGAAGTCTCAACCTGAGAACAGTTTTTTCAAATAAAATTCAAGATGGAGTCATTACCAAGGGCTGTGTTTGTTACCTGGGTCTGGAAGTCAGGAAGTACTGGGAACTCTGCAAAAGCAGCAGGTTTGGTCCTACTGGGAAGTCTTTTAAATTGAATGAGGAAGATGCAGGAAACTCTAACTGGAATGTCATCTTCTGCCTGGAGAAAGATGTGTAAAAAAACTTCAGTTACTCCAACTGTGGTTTCAGGCTAGGGACAGAAACGGAGGAATTGCGCTCATACGGATAGGTATACGTGATGGGATGTGTATGCTACATGGTAGGTACAATAAAAATATTAGGCATTGGACTTCCACTTTTTCCATATCCTGCCTTTCCTGGTGTGTGTTTCACTGGAGGCTTACAGACAAGGTACAGAACTCCTATAAAATCTTCAGTATTGCCATATCCTCAACTATTTCCTGTCCGGCTTTCCATCAGTCTTTGAACCACAGCTTTCCGATTTGACGTTTATCAAGTGGTCCGTTAAGTCTGTTTTCATCTGAGATCTATGATATAATACATCCATTTTATGGATAGAGAAACTAAGTCACAGTTGAGTTAACTTCCGGAGGGTAGTCAGTATGGAGAGTACAGAGCCTCTTTTGTTTGCAAAACCACAAATGCAAATTCATTTTCTGTGATAAATTTGGGAGCAGTGTGAACTTGACAAACTTGTCCTCGTGTCACGAGTAAGAAATTTATCCTTGTTTGCTCTGTGCCTGCTGTTCCTCTCTGGCCTTACCTGTGTAGGGATGCTGCCGGGCTGCGAGTATCAGCTGAGCACAGGGAAGGGGGATGAATGTGGCTGCGGGACCTGGCAGTCACATCGCTCTCCTGAATCCCAACTCTGAAAGTAGAGACTGGACTTAGATTCTTCAGAAATCCTTGACTTCTATGAAAACGGGCACAACTGGAGTCAAAACATCTCTGGGTTAGTATATGACAGTATTGCAAACTTTGGTATCTGCGCTATTGATTTAAGCTCCAATTTCTGAAATTGCATAAAAATTTAATGAAAGCAAAGGTAATATATTTCAGTGGGAATTTCTAAATGAGTAGTGTCTTTAAAGCCCAGAAGAAATAAATAAAAAAAAAAAATAGAAAATTCTGATGCTCAAATTGTTGCTGTTGTCAGGAGAGCTGCCTGTAGTTTGTTTTTCCTTGTTCTCAGACTCTCTTGGGTTGGTAGCCACTGTTAATACATTAAAAGGAAAAAATAAAAGGACACTAGCACTTCAAATTTAGTTTATATCATTTTATAGTACCAACATCTGAGAAGAGCATAGCATCATTTAGCAAAGTTTATTGGCACTGAAAGAACTTTACCTACAGTTGACTTATAACATAATTGCCCAAAAGGTGACTTGGGCATTGCTTTTAGTCTACTCTGCAGTTTTAGTCTATTGCTGTTAGCTGGTACTATATCTGCCATAGGTATGTAAATAGGGATAAGGAATGCTGCTGTGGAGCTTGGAGGAGAGGTGACCATTAGTGATGTAATGCCAGTATAAGCACCTCATTTTTCACTCAGTGTCAAAATGTGTAATAATAATTGTTCAAGACAATTGCTGTACAGTCTGTGGTCTGAAACAACTGATTTTTTGGCTTTTTTTGTCAGAGTTAATGCAAAGCTCATTTTTCATAGAATCTGATTCGGTGTATAAAGAGGGACTTCTCTGTGCAGACTTTTTGTAAACATTAATATTTTTTCTCATAACGTTTAATTCTCTGAACATTACAACAGAATTACTAGTGAATTTAACACACACAAAAAATAGCATATACGATTAACGAAGGAAAAACAAAGCGAAATTCATTCTGATGTTGCCTGTTGAAAAATTGGTTTTACTTAGAAAAATGCCTATAATTAAGATAATGAACAGAAATTCAGGTCACTGGACAGTATAAAAAAAGTTGGCATCAATGGCATCCAAGGTCGTTACTGTACACGCTTAGTGAGTAATATGTTTATCTTCTGAGACTGTAAAACAGGTGTCACATTCTTTTCAACCTCCCGTATAGGATACTATTTAGTTGGGAAAAACAATCAAACAATGGAGATTTTTTTAAATTTTAAAGTCAAAGCTGAAAGCTTTCTTAGCTCTAAAGAGCCAGTGCATGAAAATATTCATAGAATCACAGGGTTGGAAGGGACCTCTGGAGATCATCTAGTCCAACCCCCCTGCCAGAGCAGGGTCACCATAGAGCAGGTTGCACAGGAATGCGTCCAGGCGGGTTTTGAATGTCTCCAGAGACGGAGACTCCACCACCTCTCTGGGCAGCCTGTTCCAGTGCTCTGCCACCCTCAGAGTGAAGAAGTTCCTCCTCGTGTTTAGGTGGAACTTCCTATGGTCAAGTTTGTACCCATTACCTCCTGTCCTGTATTAGTTGAATGTAACAGCTAAGATGGTGCTAATGTGTCACACATTTGAAAGGGTAAAGGTTTTACATATTCTGAAAATCTCCTTACTTGAGTACTCATTGTAACACTCACTGAGTTAGAGAGGTAAAAATGCTGCAGAATAATCTAGCTAAAATGCAAGTAACAGCAGCGTGGTCTCTGCACTTTTTATGGAGACCTTGTAGAATATATAGGGTACCACTCTGTGACTGGCATGAGAAATCAGGCGGATGGAGGTAGTCCTGCTTTGCCAGGAGATGAGGAGTCTGCTCAGGATTAAAAAGGAATTTTCCCTGCAGCGCCATGTCCTGCACTAGGAGTGTGGTATTGAGGTTTTTAGGACATTAAAGCAAAGATGTGTTACTTTGGGAGATTAGAAACTGAGAAAAGAAATTGATCTATAGTAGCACTCCCATAGATTTAGTGAAATCCAGCTTTACGTTTGCCTGTGTCTGGATCTCCTCATTTACATTCAGCAGAGGCTCTGAGATGACTGAGATATCCTGCTCTGTGCTGCCAATTTTCATTACTCATTCTGATTTATCTGGTACTCGGAATTTTTTCAGCACTCCTTTTATTTGAAAATCTAGGCTTTCTTCCTCTCTTTATATTTTCTTTTTTTTTTCTTTTTCTTGTTTCTGGACTCAGTTGTTATAAGAGTAAACACAGTCAAGTGATTTTTTTTTTTCTCCCCCCTCTTTCAAAGAGAGAAATAGCTACAAAATAGCTAAGTGTTTTGAGATTTATAAACTTTAAACGAGATTAAGGTGTAAGTGTCACCACTTCATCATCAAGTGCTATAAAAAAAAAGGTGAGTCGTTGGAGAATCTGCTGAGTTGTTGTTAGAGAGTGCAACTCTGGTAGAAAAAAAAATAAATTGGATTCACAAAACCCCATTTATAAATTTGTAGATTTAAAATCACCTGAAGTCTTCATGATGTTATGCTCTGGCCTCTGGAGAGACATAGAAATTCATCCTGTAATTTGTTCTTACTGGATCAAAATATGTACTTTTTACAAGCCATACTATAAAAGTTTTCCAAAGAAAACCAAATCGCTTGGCACATAAATCTGGCTAACTTTTGGGAAACTTGTCTTTTTAACTGCAAGAACACTTTTGGTGTCAATCAGACCCTGATTGCGAAGGTTGCAAAGTTGCTTTTAGCCATATTGCCTGTAATCTTGAGTTAAAGATTTTGTGTGCTGGAGGTTGCGTAAATGTATAAGTTGCCCACTCAAGCTCATAAAAGCCTGCTTCTGTGTCATCTTAAATAGGCCTGAAGATGTTACTCTGTTCATGCTTAAAGGAAGACACTCTTATGAAGTTCAGTGAGAATCCATTCTTATTTTTGGTTTATGCAATTCTGAGAAAGGGTGGCTATCTTTAATAAATTACAGGGAAATTTTTTTTGGTATTGACCCATTTTAATAATTTGATAAGCAAATTGTCCTGTTATATGTGCCATTATTTAAAAAATATTGCTAGTCATTTCACTCTTGCAGTTACATTTATTTTTTCTTGTATTTTTAAAAAATAAACTCTTTTTCTAATGTTCTTTTAGAGCTCTTAATCTGTTTCTCAGCATGGTAAATTACCCTCACTCTTTACTAATCCCAGAAGTTTAGTGGGAACTGTTTTCTTTTTCTTTCTTTTCCCTCCGGGATACCTGGTGATCAAGTGCGTGAGCAACCTAATCTAATTAAACCTGCTCTGAGCAGGGTCTTGGACTAGATGATCTCCAGGGAGGTCCCTTCCAATCGGAACTGCTCTATCATTCTATCATATAGGAAACATTGAGTCCATAATGCAGTAAAAGCTTTTCTGAGCTGGTAGCTGGAAGGGGGGATTATAGATTGGGTCATTCGTGATTTGTGAATGGCTGTTCCAACCATTATTGCAGGGCTTGTAGGGACAGGCATTCTCAGCAAGCATGGGCACAAATCAGCCTCTTCAAAATGCTGGGGAAAACGTTCTTTTAGTTGGGCGTGTTCTGTTTTTTGGGTTTTTTTAAGAGCTATTGGAATGTATATTTATTCTGAGTCTGCTTTAGCAGTAGTCTTATCTCTATGAGTGATTACAAGTGTAAAAATACACAGCTTGCTGAAGTAATTAATAGTGTGAAGTGGTTTGTAATTTCAAATAAGCATAATATTTATTTTCAATTACTTTTTTAACACATCACACATTTCTTCTGAGTTTTGATGGATCTAGGATATATCAGTCCATGAGCTCCAGGGGGAAAGCACTGTTTTCCCTGCCAGTAACGGTGCTTCATTTTGACCTGGAATGAATATATTTATATATAAGTTTTTTTTTTTAAATGACAGAGAAAATAAGTGTTTTCAACTAGTATTTTAACTATTGAAAGGTGAAAATTAATATTGGCCTTTCAATAAGTGTTTATTTGCCTATACTTCTCCCATTCGTCATCAAAAAAACCCAGTCAGTAAGGCACTTTGTTTCTTAATGGTTCACTGTGTTGTGCTGTCACACAGAGTTGTTCTAAATTCTGGAATGTTTTCTAAACTTGAGAGTGTAAAACTGGAAGGGGGGATTTCTTCTAACCTGACTCCTTTTGTGGTCAGTTAGAATTCTACACATAGTAGAGTTTGGCCAAATACATCCAGATACATCCAATGCAATTCATATTTTTTGTCTTGCGGTGATCTTCTACAACATAACTTTGGGTGCTGTGCCCTCAGAGGAGGGCTGCTTCAGCCAGCTGTCAAAATGAGGATCAAAGTCTGCTCACATTATTATTTGTGCTATCCTTCTTGTTTCGTGACACTGTTGTTTTCATTTCAGCAATGAAAAAGGTGTGCCTTTTTAAAAAGCAAAGGTTGTCTTCAGCCTCGTGTCCTCAGCCTAGGTTGGGCCATTTTCCCCCTGCCAGGTTTATGACTGGACCAAGACCTCGGTCCCCTGATATCTGAGCCATGAATCCAAGGAGCAAGCGCTCTTTACTTTGGTTACCCTGCAGTGTGTGGCTGCTATGTTTGCCTTTTAGATTAGTCTCTGCCCCTATCCAGGCAGTGCTGCAATTACGTGCCATTTCTCTCTCTAACGTGTTTCTTTTATAGACCAGTGATTTTCACTGAGGCTTTTGTCTTGACTTTAAAGCCTCCTCTTGCTTCCGTGATACTTGTATAGCACCATTGCTGTCCAGCCAAAGTCCTCATTGTGTTATATAGTGTACATTAGAGAATTATGGATTGTCATTCTCCCTGATTGGACTGTTACATGCATTCTATCCTTCTCCTGGGGCATCTTACTTTCTGGAGACTATTTTGGCAGAATGGTGTCCTTGCTTGAGGTCCTTGCTACTGGACCTGTGTGAGACGTTGTATAAATGCCACATCAATAGTCGTGGCTCTAAAGAGTTTGTTGTGCAAACAATGTGTGTATGCTTTCAAGCATAGTTTATCTCAATTTCAAGTCGTTTTAATTCTCATAGTTAAGTGATGCAAATTTAATCAGATTTATCTGATGGAGAATGGCTCTTTAAGAAAATTGACATTTTAATCGTATATCAAAACCGAGGGTTTTATATAATAAACCACAGCAACAGCTTGGCTCTTCTCCTTTGAAAGAATGAAATCTTCTGTCTGTCATTCTCTGGTTGATAAGCTTATAATTATTGCACCAGGAGCAGCTTCTACTCAAATGAGGATGACACACAGAAATGTGTAACAGCAAATAATCTGTTGAACACCTTATTACTTACGTATCAGTATGTTGAGAGAAAGATGTATGACTAGGGAGTCATACGAATATTGCTCCTGGAGGCTGTTGAAATGTGTACCTGCATTCTTACTGTATTTTAGGAAACCATCCTATAACAGTCTTCCAAAAAGGAACCTGTATCAAAACTCATGGCGAAAAAAACCCAAACCAATATACAGAGTATTCTTGTAACAGTATCCTTGAACATACCCATGAAGGTTGTAATGCTTTCCACTTGTGAACTTGCTTTAATACAGATTTGGAGAATGTCTGTATTAGGAGTCTAAGTAATGATGATTTCCATATCTTGTGGTTTTTCTTTTTAGCATTATGTTAATATTGACATAAAGTAAGCCTATAAATGGAATGCTTTTTTAAAAAAAAAAAGTCAGGGCATATTTGATATTGGTATATATGTCTTTTTTTGCAAGTTTTCCATATATTTACTATTCATTTTCATCAAATCTGCTGGTATAGGTCAGGTTTAGAAGAATATATTCACAATCAGGGGAAATCTTTCCAAAGGAAACTTACTGGACATAGTAATGAACTGTTCTGTAGTTTTAGTGGCTGCTTCTGTTGAGTGGAAAATTTGTATGTTATATTCTATCAAAGGTGAGATTTTTCCTGCCTAACAGTTCTTTCTGGCTTAGTATGAAGCCTCTCCATCTCCTCTAAAGAGCTGATTCTTTTCCCTTCTCTCCGGGTTTTGGGCATTCTCCCTGGTGAAGGACAGTACTGTTTTCCCGGCAGTCGGCTGGTAACCTTGTGCGTGTGCTCCCTGCTCTTCCTCCTCCATGCCTTCACTTGCTCCTCTCCCAGACTTTCCTGTCTGCTCTCAGCTTTCAGAGAGCCACTGCTGCTCTTCCAGGAAAGGATTTGGTTTAGGAGCGAGAGATCAGGAGAGAGAGGCAGTTTCAGTCCCGTAAGTCTAGCAAACAACAAGCTGGGATTGATCTGTGGGTGGGACTTCAGGGAATTTGTCTGCATTTCTGACAGTTTGTCAAGTTTCTTGTTCTTTTATGGTGTGTGTATATAGGATTGTTAGTACGTAGAAAATCAAGCAGATCTGTTGTTTTTAAGTCTCTCTAAACATTTTAATCCCACTCTCCATGCACATCTACTTCTGAAATAACCAGAGAGATGTTTGTCATACCTTCGAATTCTTGCTTTTCGAATTCTTGAAATCACAACTGTGCTTTCACTTACTGCTTCAAGTTTTTCAGCTTGCTGTTTCAGTGCAGGTTCCTCTGTGAGATTTGCCAAAAGTTGATGATGCAAAGTTTTCATTTCCATGTGTTGCTTCCCTAGGAGTAGCCTCCAAAAGCCCAAATAATGAGTCAGTAAATTGATGCAATCTTCCCTGGAGTTGGCTGACATTTCAAGGGCTCAAAAGGCAAGCCCAGATAGAAGGTAGTAAACCAGCATGAATTCCTTATGTAAACACTTTTAGAATGCTTCAAATAGCATGATGCTTCACTTTAGTGTGGGCCACAGAACCTACCCTGCTCAGAAGCTCCCTTCTTGTATGCTAGGAGGGCCTGTATAGTGAGTCAATTCAGAGTAATTAGCCCTCTGAAAGTGCACACCCTGCCATGGAAAAGCAGGAACGGTTGAAGAATGAGAGAAGGTTATAAGAAAATGATGTATTCTTGGGGTAGAGGCACAACAGAGGCCAGGTAAGTAGGGCAGAATGACTCTAGAATAAAGATTTTGGCACTGAAAAGAAGTATTGTGACTGGAGCTCCTGTCCATCAAATAGAACAAAAGGTGCTGTGGAAGCCGAGTATCTAAGCAGTTTTCCTATCTTTTCTGTCAAGCTGATGAGTACTACAAAAGGCAAGCACGTTAATGCTGGAAATCTACTGTGAAGTATGCTTGCTTCGTCATCTATGTGCGAAACAGATGAAGAGGACCCCTCCTATTCTGAATTTTTAACTGCTTTTGAGATCTACTTAATTTCCTTGGGCCACAGTATGTCATACACGTGCTAAGCAAATAGCTCAGAAAGCTTGAAATGTTATCTTAAGGACAATTTTGAATATTATTTTAGTTTACCAAAGTGCTTTGAGAGTAGTAGAATTGATCAATGAAGCATTTCTCTTTGAATTCTTAAAATTGGATTAAACAACTGGATTTTAAGAGAATGCTGTTTCATTCTTTTTGTACATTGAGCAAAATGCAATGAAGAGCTCTTATTTATATGGGTTTTTTTAATGTGAATACTAGAAAAGTTAAGATCTTTTCTATTGAAACCACTGAGTCAGGTTATAGCATTTTATGGTAAAATATATATGCATTCACCATTATCATATTCACCAGAGGTGAGGTGTTTTTGTTTTGTCTGGTAGCTATTTTCTTTTATTCCCTGATACATTAGTATTTTATATACTTACAGGTTTGTTACTTAATTTTGTTAATAGACTTCTGTCATCAGCCAGAAGTATGACATGGAAGTCTCTGTGCGAAAAGAAATTTATTCAGTGTTCACCACTCATCTTGCATCAATTTTTCATGTATATGGAACATATCAATGGGATTTCATCATTAGTGCTGGTGCTTGTATCTTATTCCTTGCTGAGGTACTTTTTGGTGTTTCAAACAGAATTTTAAAAAATATTACAAAGGTAATTTTAAAATGTTGTGGTGTTTAAGGTATTGTATAATTCAGAGGGAGCATTAAGAAATAGTTTGAAACTGCTGTTAAGATTTATAAGGAGTCATCTTCGGAAAAGAGGATTCTAATTGTTTCCTAAGCATTTAAAATATAAAGAAAAATGACTTGGTTTTTAAAATTATATTTAGTTCAAGAGATCAGGCCATAAAAAAGTTTTTCATATCAAAGTTGGTTGTGCAAATCTGAAATGTCAAAAATTACTGGTTTTAGAGGTCTGAATACAGATGAAGGAAAATGAGCTTTTTAGTAAAGATATATTTCCATCCCCCATTAGGTAAAATGTAGATATATCAAATTAGACACAAATCAGCATTTGCAACAGAGAGCACTGGAGGAAAAATACTAAACCACCCTCCCCAGCAATTTCTATTTCGTATTTTCTCCAGTTCCGAATGAAGAGAGATGCTGAGGAAACCTCATGTTGCTGCTTTCTGCTCGGTGGAGAGACGAGAGGGCTCTGTCTTTACTGCTGTCCGTGCAGCATGCTGTATGAGCAGTAGAACTAAGATAATGATTGTGTCGCACATGGTGACTATAAACTTCCTAAACTAGAGGTGTGATAAATGGCTGTTTATCTGCTGAAAGCTTAGACAATAAACAGATGGAAATATGCTGGGTGTAACTGTTATGAAATTAGAAGCTTTTCTGTTTAATCCATTTAAAAAAGTGAATTAAGAACCCTAAAATGTTATTTTCACAAAACCATATTAACAATTCTAATTCAGGGAACGTTTAACAAAGGTTTCCCACATCTTCTGGTGGTGCAAAGGTCATGTTGGGCACAGCTGAGATAACTGGTGGAAGAGACAAGTTCCAGCTATCGTAACCAAGCAGGTGTCAGGTATGATTTATGTAGGGAACATCATGTACCATGAAAGGAATAGCTGTTAGTCCTTATCTGGGGGACGGCAGGGTCATCCTGGCAATGGAACCACGCTGACAAGGGGGGAGCGTGGGTGATGCCACACTGAAACCGTTTGGAAATGAGGAGATGGACCGGTCCCTCTGCCGTACGACTCGTTGCTGGGCACTTTTCCCTTGTCAGCTGGTTGGTCCACAGCCTGGGAGCATCACCTTGCTTTCTCCCCGCATCCTTGAGACAACAGCTAGAAACTGCAAATTTAAAAATTCATCTTAGCTCTGTACCAAGAAAGGGGCATTAGCATTTGTGTATCTACTTTATTAAGCAGAAGAATTTAAACTTTTGGGAGAGTTGCTAAACATATGGCTAAGTTCTCCCCTGAAGCTATTTGAACTCATAATATGGCTGCTCTCGGAAAAATTGCTATTGCTCGGGTATGTGCATATTGGTTTTTCAAGATGTATAATAAGGTAAAGCACTCCACTTTACTGGAGAGTTAAAATGAATCCATAAAGTTGAGTCTTATAAATATTCTCTATTTTGACTGGCTAGATATTTCACCTCTTTCCTGCAGGTTGTAAACAGGAGAGAATAGGAATTGCCAACAAATCAAATTACAGAACATTGAAAGTGTCAGAGTGGTAGTGTTCATTATGCTCGTTCACAGAATATATGAGTCATTAAAATTCTGATATTGCTTCAGAAAGACAGAGTTTGTAATGAGAATAAAAAAAAAAAAGCAGCCATTACTTGCATTTCTCTTTCTGGCAATGATTGTTGGGAAAATTAAGGATAATACCAAAATGATTACCTGTTTCTCATGCAGTCTTAGGTTTTCAACCCTAAACGCCCTGCCTAACTGAAGTGCTAGATACAGCACACTCTGAAGTGGTGCAGTGAAAAAGTTCTAATCTTTCTGGAATTATAAGTAAAAGACTTTCACCTTTTTTAATGAATTTTCTCATAATTTCGAGTCTTTCAAGTTTCTTTTTCCTTAGGATGAAGTGGTTCACCTTTTTAAGAAAAATATGTTTTGAAAGGTTTTTCCTGTTTTCCATGTAGAATAGATTATTTATTTATTTTTATTTTTTAAATTCAAGATTATCTAAACATATGCTACGGTTGTGCTGGATGCTCTGTTTTGTTAAAGGTACACGTGCGTACACATTCAAACCTTTTTCCCAAGAATCACAAAGTCAGGTGAAATTTGTCTGGCCCTTTTTTCTTTACGAATCAGTACAGACCACCAGCACAAGTAATTAGCGACAGAATATTGCCTTAACCACGGATGTGTTAGTGATGCTCACCTGCAGCACACAAGGCTGCTCCACCGCTTGTCTTTGCACTTCACTGATCCCTTTGTGTGGCTCTTTCAAGTGCTGCTTGAAACAACGTACCTACTATTTTACCTGTTTCTCTTGAGGAGATGACTTTTTACCAAAATAGATGAAATGGCTGTTTCTGGCCTTGCCTGTGGATGTCACCCAGCTATTCCCTACTTCACGCACATTATGCAACTTTGCAGCGTCAGCTGGTCTCTGCAAGAGCTGAATCAGAACCTGCAACTTTCTGCAGCCTCTGAGCCTATGAGCGTATCTGGCAAAATGCTTAAACATTTTAAGCACTCCGAAGTGGTCTGTTCACGGCCGCTTTCTTGGTCTGTCCAGGTTTCTGAAATACCAGCACAGCTCTCCACCTCCAGCTTTGTATCTTAAGTGGCAATAAAGTACTTTACATCCTTTTTTATAATCTTGCCTGTCTTCAACAGTCTAAAATCCTGGAGTCACAGCTCTGGGAATATTTCCTAAGTCTTAATGGGGAAGAAATACCGCAAGAACAGCTATTTTGATGGTTTTCTGGAGTGGTCTCTTAATTTTCAAGGACTGTCAACGTATTATACGAACTACTGAACCGTTGTATTTCTGCTGTGCAGAAAAATCTCTACGTGGAACCATCAGCTTTTACACCTCACTGCACATGCCCCCCTGTTGTATCAGGTTGTCCTGTGTGCCGTACACTTAATTTATTGTTTGAAAACGTGCCTTGTAGTTCTCTCAAGATGGTATTATGTTCAGAATACAGCTGTAGATTGTTACAAGAACGCTTAAGCTAATACAGTAAAATCACATAGCAGGTAATTTGAGGGGTAGGAGAGCCACTTATTTGCAAACACTAAAGGAATGGTGGCCACTCTTCACGAGTCCTGCCTCTGTAGTGAACAGCTACTGGGTAGTGCAAAAGCCAGACGAGTGCTACTATTCCCTACACCTCTCCAGATATAATCAGCGATACGGGTAGTGAAGTGCAAACTAATTGCAGCCGCACTTGGTCTGTGATGGATTTTAACTAAGTGTGTAGAATAGAAATGAATTATGTTTAAAGAAAAATGCAATGTAAGAGGTTTTTCTTATTTCCAGTCATCATAATTTGATGCATCAGATGTCCAACTGTAATACGATTTTGGTTTTTATTTCAGAATTGCAGGAAATGTTTATATATGACTTTTTTATTCACACCAACCAAAAAATTCTAATAGTCTTTTATTCAAGCACATCAAAGCGCAAACATTAGAGCGGATCTCTGGGCATTTTAAAAGTGAGAAAATAACATGTGACTGCTTACACTAAATTGTATTTGTAGATGGGATGAACACAGCACTTGAAATGCAATATATTCACTGGAGGCAAAGGCATGTTTCTGTTTACTGATCTGATGTTTACTGACCTATCATAAAGGTTACATTTCAGTGATCTTTAACAACTTTGTAAAAGGATGATTTCTTTTTTTTTTTTTTAACCCTAAGATATTCAGGGAATGAAATTATTACTGTACTGTGTCAGAAAAAAAATACAGATTTGTTTTAAAAATGTGCTTGTGCAGATGAGCAGGAAGGAAAAAAATGCAGTTTTGTACAGTGCATCTCTAAATATTACAGGATACAATCAGTTTAAATCTGGTGTAACTGTAAAACAGTTAAATTCAGTCACTGTAAAGCTTGTTGTTCACTGTCTCTTCGTGTCAGATTTCTAAAATTTTGTCAGAATAAATATGTTGCGTAGCATGACCTTCAAGATCCAAGAACCCAGAGGAAATAGGACTGTTTGAGCAGTGTAGGGATATAGCAGCATAGACACAATAATAATTTGGCTTTCTGGTCACTGACCATGGTGACTGCTGGACGCTGAGGTGCATGAGCCACATCTACTTTGGGAAAGTAAATTTAGAAGCTACGGTATGTAAATGTAGCTTTATATTTTAAAGAAACATAGAATTATGATTTATTTCTATGATTCTGAGTGAAGGGACTTCGGATGCTAGTCAGCAGAGCCATACATTTCAAGAAAACGATCATTTTCCTTTGGACCTTAATGATTTACTTAGCCAAAGGTGTTTTTCTGTCTGTCTAGGACATATTGCGACAAAGTGATAACGTTTAGATGAATTATTGCGTCTTCAGAATAACCGATGATTTCTTAGTAGACTAGAAGTAGATGTGTACAGGTGTTGGTTAGAGAAATCTCATGCCCTTTTTCTCTTGCAAATCTTAGTTCCAACTCAGAAGCAAGTCACTAGAAGGTGAGGGATGTGGCAGAGTGATGTTTTGCATCTTTTGGGATGCTTTAGCTTCTTATTAATCTGCACTTTGCAATCTGAATGTATAAACCCCTTTAATCAATTGTGCCAAGCAGCGATCAGTTTATGAGCTGCTGATGATTGACATGCCAGACCTGAAGAATTGTGAATTCATGTTCTTATATTTTCTGTCTTGGTGGTTTTTAAATGTTTTTGGTTGTTTTTTTTTCCCTGGGATTTTTGATGTGTTTATTTGTTTGCTAAACGTATCACAAAAATATTTACAAAATTATTGGGAAATATATTTCAGAAGGTAATGGAAAATCTATCACCTAGTTTACTCAGGAATTTCAGCACACTGTGATGGAAGTGGTCCAGGTAGTTTGTAAGTATTGAGTATAAGATTGAGTTCATTCTGGATATAAATATCAATCAAGTTAGTAGTTGAATTTGGCTTTCACTGTCCGAGAGAGTCACCCATTTTGTCATAAATAATAGCCCAGAGCAGATGAGAAGCAGAAATGAGAAGTTAAAAGATAAGAGGTAAAACATTAAAAAAAAAAAAAAAATCTATCCTCTAGCTGTAGTATTTCAGTCTGCCTGCTTTCTCTTAATTGAGTGTTAATCCTGCCAAATTTTGCTGGATTATGTGTGATAGTTCCAGGATATGTTTTGTTTTAACCTGATAAGGGCACGTCCTTCAATTCTTGATGTGAGGTAAAATGTCACTGTCTTCAGGCTCCTTATGAAACATTTCTTTAACACACCTTTGCTATTTATTGTTTTGTTAACCCTTTCATTTATGTGCTAGGCAGCTGGTTATTAAATTAAAGAAGGCTTCTGCTTCTTCGTTACAACTGATAATGCTGTAAGGTAGAAATGCTGACATTTGAGCTTTTCCAATTTTCAAAGTATCTTCAGGTCTTCTGGGATAATGTATATCATATCCTTGCCTGGAGACTTTCCATGTAGAAATACCCCATTTCAGACTGAGTTTCAGAGGTGAGACAGACAATAATCCTTTTGATTATTCTCCCTTTGTCATCATATATTCCCTGGGCTAATATATCTGCCCATCTTCACTGACCTTGGCTGTTACAGCTTATGGCTTTGATTCTAGATTCTGAAATGGGTTTTTTGACCTTTTTTATTTTGCCTTGTTGCCTTCAAACAAAAGGGGAAATGTTTTAGATTACTAAAAGCTGTGTTTCTTTTTTTGTTTGTATAACTTCAAAGGAGACTTATAGCTTACAAATATACAAAAGTCCTTTATACTTTTGAAATGCTGTGTTTTCTTGCTCAGATAAAGTTAGTGGTTGTGTTTTAAGATTCAGGTTTTTATTTCTCATTACCATACTCTGATTTGATTGGTAGTAAATTAAATTAATTTCCCTGAGTCGAGTCTGTTTTGCCCATGACAGTAATTGCTGAGTGATCTCCCTGTCCTTATCTCGACCCGTGAGCCTTCCATTGCATTTTCTGTCTTGTCCTGCTGAGGAGAGGGAGTGATAGAGCAGCTTGGTAGGTACCCACTGCAATACAAGCCCTTTATTTCAGGCCGGCTAGCTGTTGATTGTCATGAAGTTATTTCTTTTCTGAAAAGACAAGTTTGCGTATAGTAGCTGACATACAATAACACGTGTAACTCATCCTTTCTCAGATAGCCCTTGCAATGCTGCTACAGTCAGTGTTAGCTTGAATTACCAGCCACAGAGGTGTAAATTGTGCCAGTTCAGGCTGCACATGGCAGCCAACGTGGTTTTTTGATGCAAGCTTGAGATAGCATGCCTGAGGTCAGTTCACTCTTCCTTTTGAAAATTTTTTTTGAGTTTGTAATTTCTCTGAAATATGCTCCAGTAGGAAGTTGTCTTGTTGCCTTTTTTTCAGCTAAGGTAAAGGTGTGAATAAATCTCACGGGCACTGAGAATTTTTTGCATCAAGAAGTAAGTTGGTTTATCGGTGAGTTATATTTGTACATGTGGATTTGTAATGGATAGTGGGGGTTTTCCTCATCATTGACAGAAGAAAACAATTCATGCTACTCTTGAAGGCTTTGCTAACCAAAAATGACGGCTGTGCTGGTGAACTTGCTCGTTCACTCTAAGGTGCGTGTGTGTTTGTTTCTGATTGTATGAGTGATTAAGGAAAAAGGAAAATCCTTGAGTTAAAATTGAAAAGCACTTTATTTAGCAAAACAACACACTCTTCCCTGGTAAAAATCAGATACTTTGTGGAGTTCCAGAAAATATTATTTGGACTGAAGGTGGCTTTCAGAGATGAGTTCTAAGGACATAACGCAGCAATTGCCTTTTAAAAAACAGTCTTTAGTAATCTGTTTGTATTCTCAGTATGTACTCAGAGATGCCTCCTCTGCTTATGTATGAAGAGAAAAAGACCAATGGAATGAAGTCTAGCTTCAACTAATGAAGACCTCAAAGAATTCCATAATCTGAAAAAGCACAGGAAGATCTAATCCACAACCAGAGAAAAAAACCTTCCCCAGCCCTTACTGTCAAACAGTGGTTTTGTCCTGGAAGTTGAGTATATGGAGACTTTCGAAAATATTTTTTTTCATTGCTTGTCCTTGATCTATTTTATCTATTATTATTATCATCTGTAAAATGCCATTTTTTCTGTTCTATGCCTTCTTTTTCCTCAGTCAAAATGGTGGCATTTTGTCACCATGTACTTCCTTTTAGATGAATGAATACAAGATGCAGAGCATGAGATCTGGAGACTAAATTTTTGTTCAGATCCTTACATAGCCGCCTGGAGAGTATTCTGCCTTTTCTTTCCAGTTCCTGTCCCATTTTATGGTGGCAGAGTCTAACCCTTGAAAACTAATTAACAGCTCTGTGCTATTTATTGCTTGAAGCTTTTTGTGCTTTTACAATACAAGTGACTATGTGGATGCTTTATTTTGGGTTCTTGTTACATAACTTAAAAAATATCTCTCTACTGTATTTTACGATAGAAGTGGGCAGGAGCAGCCACATGGAAATACATTTTGGTGTCATTGTACAGCAGCCCGTAATGCAATGCGAGCAGTTTTATTGGGCTTGTTCTCACTTAATATCCATTCTATTTTCTGCTCGGGAAAAGACTTGTATTCAAAACTGCCATGTTAGTTGAAAGCTGGAGATGGAAGAACACGGATTACTCATAGCTGGTGCGATGCCACATGACAGGTGACTTTATTTTTAGAGTAGGCTGGCGCAGTCTAATCCTGGGGTGTTGCTTGGAAGGATGCTTTGCTTGAAGCAGCTACTGTGTAGGTTACATTCCTACATTATTAATGATGTAACGGGAATGAAAAGCTAACAAGTTTAATATTTAAGAAAACCCCCCTCTATCCGAAGGTACCTTACCACTCTAAACAAAGAATACTTGGGTTGGGCTTGATTTTCACGCATGGATGCAGTTTCAGGCTTTGTTCCAATCCAGGCAGAAGAGAGCATGTACTGTCCGCCTGACATCAACAGTTCTAAGGGTGTGGTACGGTGGGAACCACTCACAAGGACTGAGCTCTTCGTAAAATACTTTAGTATTAAACTTTCCACTGAAAATCTTTGCTACGGCCAGCAGATTAGTTGCCAATATTTTTGCCTCATATATCTGCTACTTCTAGCAGGTACATAATTTCAGTACAATTTACCTTAGTATTTCTGAAATAAGCAGCTTGATGGTCAGTAGCTTCCCAATTATTCAATATATATAATAATTTTCAGCCATTTATTTCCCCTTGTATTTTTTCATGGATCATGAGGAATTATTTCAAAAAGCAACTGAGGAAGTAGCGTGTTACTGACCTTGACAAACCATTAAGCATATTAACTACATTTATTGAAGATTATAACTTTAGACCAAAAGTTTTAAGTTTTGTGAAAGAAAGTAAGCTCTAACGTATGATAATGCTACAGAAATATGTTTTCGAGAGCTGATTGGAAAATGGAAATTTCTTTTGAAATCAGACTGTGTTATTCTGAAATTTAGTATTTTTTTCAGAATTTCCCTCGAAGGGAATGGCTCACTTTTATGTTGTTTAATGGAACACTGGCTGTATTATGTCTGTTCTTAAGCAGTATAACTTTATAGATTAAATTTTATAAATTACACCATTTTTTTAAAAGTACAAGAAAGTACTTTCAGAAATTCTTTCGTAACTTTCTCTTTTGTTGAAACAGCATTTTCATTGATATTTAAACATGATGCTGGAGAGCCAGTAAAGGATGTGTGTATTTTCCCAAAGCTCATGGGTTTTCATAGGTTTTCTCGTAATGCTTTTTGCAATAACAAAATGCCATCCTCAAAAACTTAATACAGTTCTCTAGCTTATTCTATTATTAGGCTGTGTTAAAATAGAAACAATATCTAAATGTATGCATTTAAGATGGAATTTCTAGCTATAATAGCCAATCCTACCTACAGTAGATCTAGAAAGATGAATTTCCTGTATTTCACAAAAAGATTTAAAGATATGCATTATCCAATAATAAAGAAAGTTTGTAATAGGCTCTACACAGGATTGTTAATGTAAACCTTTGTTGTTAAAGAAGACATTTTGATTTTTTTTTTTGTGTGTGGGGGTAAATTGTGCTTTTCTGCTGTGTGACACAAATGCATCCAGTTCCATAGCTGAAAATGCTGTCAGCCTGTAGGAGAACAAACAAGGCAAAATCACTTGGAGTCTCCGTAAGGAGTAACCAGAATGAGTACCATTGCTTTCCTGGAGTGGAGTGGGGTGCAGGGAGGAGGCAAGTGGTGCTGGGCTCATCTGTTGTCGTGCTGGAGATCAGCTGCTGGAAAAGTCGTGCCCCGGTGACTTGGAAGTCACTGTATTACTGTCTCAGATCACTGGATGTTCACAGACATGATATATATGATGTTCTGCATTATATAAAAACATGTGGGGTTTTTTTTGGTCCAGATTTTATGCTTTTGGAATACTGAATAACTGTTGAAATCTTAGGTGCTTTTTTTGAACGGCTTATAAGTTTACTTACTTACAGCCTTAGGAATAATTGTTGCATAATTCTCTATCAGACACGTTTCTAGCAAAATATGTCCATTAATTCATTCATTGACTATGTATAAATTTAAAGGCCTCCAGGCTCTCCTTGTTCCCCTTTCTGTAAATCTGAGCTGTAATATTTAGCATTTTAGATGACATCTCTCCTTTTTTTTCTTTTTTTTTCTCTTCTGTTTTTAGTCTTGCATCCTTAATTGGTACCATCTTGCTACATGGTTTGCAACAGAAACTTCTTGTTGCATTGGTTCTATGTGCCAAGAAAAACCTGTCTAAATGAAAAATAATTAAAATGGCATAGTAAGTTAGTCTGTTAGGCTGCATAAATTTGCTTTCATTTCCTAAACCATTTTAAGTGACAGTAAGTGTTTCACTTGAATTTCTGGGCTCTGATGAGTCACCTTTTATGTAGGCATTATGATGGCACTGTTGATGCCTCACTCTGACAGTCTTAATATAGCTGTAATTATGCTGAAACTATTCAATAAGTAAAGTCATTGTATTAATCTCTATGTTTTCTTTCCAGGCTCCCACAGAAACATTTAACTCAGTTCTTTCACACGATCACCTTATTCTTACACCACACTCTTGCAGTGAGAAGGGAGTCATTCAGAAATCCTGATTCATACTCGGTAGCTGCTCCTCGCCTTCATGCTTTTCTTTTTCCATACAAGAATTTCAGTAATTCAGGTGCAGTGACCATTGTATCTCCATCAAACTCATACCTATACCTGTCTGTCAGTGATAGCAGATCAATTGCAACAGTGCTGGTAATTTCAGTAATAAAGTCTCCTATTTGACCTGTATGATGGAACAATAATATTCCCTTCCTCACACTCTGTTTAATCTATTCACAATGCTGCTACACACAGTTAGGATACAGCTGATGCACATAGATTTACATCTTAAGTACAAATACCTTAATATTTTGATAACATTTACTAATCGGGATTTCATAATTAATCATTTAATAATTCGGAAGGGTAAAAGTCTTTGAGAAGAATTGATTTTGCTTTCCATGATTGTAGAAAGCATGAACTACCTTAATAGAAATGCCTTTAGTTATCATGTATGTACCTTCATGAAGTAATATGCTCATGCATTATTTTGCAATCTTCTGAATTCCTTCCAACCCTGATTGCTAGGAGAATTATTTAAGCATAAGTATACCAGGCAAATATATATTTTCTGTTATTAAAAGAATAAAAGGAGATTAAAAAAATCTCAAAAGTTATACTGCAGACTTTGAAGGGACACGGGGTAACAATTTTAATTCTCTGCAATATCTTTCTTTTATTTAAGAACATTTTTTGAAATCCAGTCCAGTAGACTACAAGTAGTATTTTTACAGGTAGGAATCAAATGGGATCGGCCTAGGTGGGTACGCTGCCACATGGGGGCTTGAGCAAAGCAGAACGCCTCGCGTGCCTTTCCAGTTGCCATAGGGTGCTGCTTGGTTGTGCAACACATTCATTTTGCTGACTCTAGGTGAATTAGTAATCCCTTGCATTTCTCACATAGCTGGAATATATTTTCCTATCTAAAACTAACCAATATAACGAACCTAACAAAGCGGTCTGTGAATTTGTATATGCAATGACCATGAGTACGGCAGTTATTTTTCCTAATGTCATGTGTAAAATAATCTAGTCATTCATTATAAAAGAATCATGGTCCCCATATGGTTTATAAAGTAAATTTAAAAAAAAAAGATTATTTAGATCCTATAGGGCATGCTTATTTGATAATGAATTAGCATTTATTCACACCAATGCATGTATTCGCCTTTTGGATCTTAGTACCATCATACCTGTTGTAAGCAAAAAAACATACGTGGTTTTTGTTATTTTTTTCTCATGAAGTCATACCTGCTTTTTGAACTGAAATAATAAAAGCTCCTCTAATAAAAACGTTGAAGTTCCACTGCTATCTTTTGAGGAACGAAACCCATCACAGATAGTGAGAGCTGTAAGAAAATGCTTCTCTGTCCCATTTGGGCTGTGATGCTTAACAGTTGTCTAGCTGAAGTGATGAAATGTTGGATCTTTTTCTACTGGTAAGAGGCTTTTATTATTTTAAAATTGGTGTGAACTCCTATAACTCTTCCTCTGTGCTTATAGGAAATTCCTAGTGTCTAAAGTATAGGAACAAAAGTAAAGGAGACTTTAGTACAGAAATGTCTTAGAGTCTCTCTGGTCCCTGATATGTATGTAAGTTTACAAAATGGACTTTGAATATTGTTGATCACATTGGCACCATGGCTAAAAGTGACAGAGAATAATTTCCTGAGGTCTTCCCAGATCAATAAATAAATTTAAAAATAAATAAATATTACTGATTCTTAAATTTTAGACATGTACATTTATGGCTGTTATGAACTTATACTTTAGCCAAAGTGTTCTATTGGAAACTTTCCCTATACATTGAGATAGGTACTTTGTATTTACATTTCAGCTTAAGTAGTTAAGATTGACGACAGTTCTTTATGTATCAATGATTAATATTTCTTACTTGTTACAGTTCTTGGGTGTGAGATTGACTTGCATTGTCTCAAAACTTACAATGTCTGCTTTATATAAAGTCTCAAATTAGGGAGAAGTCTGCCACTGCTATTCATGCTGCACTTTTTTTCACTGTTTTTTTCACTGTTTTTCACATTTTTTTCACTGTTTTTAGAAGTGGTAATTCTGGATCCTTCTCTTTTCCTAAGCCTAGATTTGATGTAATTTATAAACAATTCTCTGAGTTGCGTATTTACTGATAAATATTAAATAGTTTAAAAAATCAGGTTACAAAATATTTCTTTAGAGTAATTATTAAAATAGAAACACAAAGTATGTTGAATGCCACAAAGTTCCACATCTAACCAGTATTCATGGCTGGTCATGTGCTGTGAATAAACTGAAAGCACCTGTGTTTTTATTAAATAAAGTGTAGTTTGATTTTTGTAAAAATAGACTTGGTAATAATAGTTTATTGATTTGGTTCAGAATATAGGACTTAAAGAGAAAGTTATTTCAAATAACAATAAGGCTTGAGTGAAAAGTATTGGTTTAAAAAAATGTCAGTGGAATTTATATTGTATCTTTCTGAATCCCTAACCTTGCAGTCAATTAATGTGTTTGTACAGTTTTGTTCAGAGTAAATAGATTGGGTGAAGTCCTGGCTGCCCTGAAATCAATGTTAGTTCCATTCATTTCATTAGTGCTTATTGACTTAAGTAGATTTATTCATCTGCTCAAGGTAGGTATAACGTTTGCTTTTCTTGCTGAATAAACACTAATTTTGAAGGTTTTCCTTTTATGAGCCTTAGTTCATGCAGAGCCTCTTCATTTATCTGCATGAAAAAGTTCAAATATGAGGATGTTAATCTGTGCCTGTTAGGTTATAAAGACAATTTCAGTCCTTCTGCGTTTCAGGCATCATTGAAGGCTATGGGAGCTGGAGGTGTTTAGTGCTTCTCAGAAGTTTTCAATATGAAATCTAATTCTAAAAGGACTGAATAAATTAGCTATTTTTCCTCCATGCAAGACGGTTTTTAAACACTGAGTGATCTATACGATGTGCAAAGGTGCACTGAACATGGTTTAGTCCTAAAATAGAAATTATATCAAGCTGCTACCATAACATATTTCTAAATTGAGAACATAATTACTTTGTGAATTACTGAAGAAATCTTGAGCGTGGCTTGAGGGAGTCCAGTGTTGATGCTGCAAAGCAGTTATACTTTCAAAGGGTTACGTAGATGATACTACGAAACTGGAAATTAGTTCTTGCTTGTGCCTTTCCCCATCTTTAACATTAAAGACTAGTCGTATGCATCTGTACTTTCACTGTGTGTGTCCAGTGTTTGTCCTGCTCGTGTTCGTTCTCCCAAGACAGCGTAGCTTTATGTCCACAGCAAGTTATTAAAGTAAATTATTCAATCCAGACTCCTCCTTTTGTTTACTCGTTTAAGGATGAATCATTCAAGCTGTCCTTCAATCTGTGTAGGAAAATAAGCAAACATCATTTTTCTTGTGCATGCCAGAGCAATGGTTTTAGATCTGTGTCAATTACTTTATTCCAAATCAGTCTGCACTTCCCTCCAGCCTGCAGTTTAAGAGCTGTTATTTGATAATCAGCATTAACTCTGTCAAATAAAATGCAGAAGTTATGCCTGCATTTTGACTTGAAATACATAAGTATGCAAAAAAAATTCTGTTCTGTAGCCCTCCATAGTGCAGCTCGCCCTCAGCTGTGTAGGATTCCCAGCAGCAGTTCAGGTACACAACTTCCTAAGGAAGATGCAAGTACCCATAACTGGTTGATCTCATGTGTTAGTCAAACATTTTGGTACAGTTGGCTGTTTTGTTTCTTTGGATCAGAGTAAATTTTTTTTGGTTTCTGATTTGCTTAGTGTGAAATTGGAAATTAGCACTTCTAGTCCTAGAATGACACCCAAGCTTTTAGTCTCACACCAAATTTCAAGGAATTACTAGTTATATAAATTGTGTGATAAAAGTCTAGGTATTAATTCTTTAAGAAAAAATTTCAGTAGGGCACAAAAATCAGTGGCTTTTTTTTTTTCATTTGATTTTAACATATTTAAATTAGAATATATGCAGAAAGTTGTGGCATAGAAGAAATTCTGATAGAACTGGAGTTGATGCAGAGTGCATTGCGTATGTTCTTCCTCTGTAGCTAAAGGGAATATGTTTATTTTATAACTTCTTGTTTGTCTGGAATATTCCTTTGAGACTATGTGTTCTTGGAGTTAACTATCTGGGATCCTGCCATAACTCTAGTTTTGAAATAACCATTTTAATTCCCTCATTGGGTTAAATAAAAGGAAATCAAAATTCTTCCTTTATCTTTTTTTGAGGTGTAGATTTCAGCATGCTAATCCATTTTTTCAGGCTTTCAGAACACAAAAAGCTCGAGTGATTTTGCTGAATCCAATTAAGGCATACATAGTGTGATCAGAGATACCCCAACAAATGATGAGAGACGAGAGGGTTCATTTCATATTGGGTGCCTTTAACTCTTTAGCTCTTAGTGTTTGAAATCTTTAGCAGGATATATCTAATTTTGCAATTCGAGGAAGAGAAAATACATTTTATGAAAAAGAAACAAAATCTGACGTTTGAGATCCTTGTTTTCTGAACATCTACGCTTGGTAAAATAGCAGGATTTAATAACACTACTGGCATGTAAAGGTATCTTGCCTCTGAGTATCCACATATACGAGGAAGACAAGTTTATATTGCTTCACTATCAAAGATAAAATGAAGCTGTATCACACGTGCAGATATAAAATACAATATGCAACTTGAAAATACATAAAAGTTGTCATATTACACTGGAAATATGAATATTAAAAATTGTAAACCAGATAAGGTTAGCTTGGCAATTTCCGCCTGTATTAAGGTAGGAAATGCAGAGTTAATTTATATGCTCTTAGAAACTAGGACTTATAAGCAGTAAGAGGAAATGGAAATTACAGGGTGAAAAGAATTGTTTTCATCTTTGTTCATGAGTTCCAAGTAGGCTTTGCAGAGCTCTCACTTGTGGCTTTTCTCTGTCCCATTTCATGTCTGAAGAGGAGTCCACAAACACCTCACAAACAAATTGCCATGTTGGTGGGACAGCGGGTGCAGTGTTTTTAGGATAAATCAGAGTACTTGAATTTGTTTTACCTAAAATCACCTTGACTGTGTTTGCTGCTATATATTTTATGGTTGTATTAATGCTTGAGCTGTAAAGAAGTTAGCCTAGTAGCTGGCATAAAATAGTAAATAAAGCTGCTTATCAGGACTAACTTTTTGTTATATATACATAACATATATATATATATTCATATATGTAATACGAAGAAATGTCTGAATGTTTTTGAAAATTTTACGGTCTGCATATATATAGATATATATAAAATGCAAGTATATATATTTATACTATATATGTATGCTTTTATATACACCATATTTGTATATGTATGTATATTTATACACAATTCAGCAAATGTAACAAAATTCTTTTCCTCCTAGAAGTATTTTTTAGCTCTCTTCTAATCAGGTCTTTAAATCCTATGTCCAGAGGCTTTATATTCACATTATCTTTAGCCAGTAGTGTGTCTTTAGTAGTAGTGTGTCCAAATAAAATCAGGATATAAATAGTGGCTCTAAGCTATCCTGCATGCAATGTTGACTTTTACCATAAGAAATAAACGTTATCATTTCGGCTGAATTCCTTTGAAGTTCATGCTCTCTCAGAAGCTTTTCTTGCGTATGTAATCCATGCTTCAATATTTCATGGATTCATTCACCAGGAATACAGCAATAATTCTTCCATATGTGTTTTTATTCTCTGTTAGAGATCTTACGTAAATACTCCTTGAGCTAGACTAGTGAGAGCATCAGCATCCTGCCTAATGTGGTTTCAGTCTCTTCTTACTCCGGCCTGTCAGCACTGTGGTTTTCTCGACCAATTGCCACGCAGTTCTCATTGACTGGCAGTAAAGTTAGTGGAAGTCAACTAGAACAAGGGCTGCAGCTTCTAGAAGTCACCAAAGCATCAATTTGCTTTTTTATTTTTCTTAAATGTGGTTTCAAGTATCTAAAGAAAAGTATAAAGAAAAAAATTCTCAGAAATGCTTAAAAATATTATAATCTGTTTAATTCGTGAAACATTGTTTCCTAATGAAAGCACCTGAAATCTGAGAATCGCCCTTATCATATTGTAGGTACTTTCTTGCTTCAAGGGAATGTGTTTCCATTTTGTTTGGATCGGACAGTGAGGTGTAACAATGCTTTACCTTTGCACAGATAAAGATTTATTTTTTTTTCCAAGAATCAGATTCAGTAGGTGCCTGTCTGACTTCATGATGCTTTTTGAAATTTTCTAGCCATTGTGGAAGCTAAATTCTGCCAGTAAGCACATAGCTCAACAGACCTGTTTTTGAAATAACAGCCAAAAAACACAGTCATTCTTGCATCTTTTTCCTGTGATTGGATAGATGAGGAACCTTGGCTTATGAAATTTACACACAGGATGTGCATTTATATGAACTTTATCCCTTTTAGGATTGGTGGTATTTCTTGTAAGGAGCATGGAGGATTTATCATGCAATACTTTTCACATTTTCTGCAGCAGTGTTATTTTTCTAATGTATACAGATAGGATTTTTCACTTCAGCGAGGCAGTAACGTCTCAAGGGAATGACATATGTATAGATTGAAAATACAGACAAAGAGGGGACGCTGAGCTGTTCTAAACATTTCTGGTAAATGTGAGGGTAGATACGGCCTGATTGCTGGCCATATGTTTGAACAGCTCTGGAAGCGAGATCACG
The DNA here is from genome assembly GCA_013398915.1 of Dromas ardeola. Lineage (NCBI taxonomy): Eukaryota > Metazoa > Chordata > Aves > Charadriiformes > Dromadidae > Dromas > Dromas ardeola. The sequence continues at coordinate 169,176 of VYZM01017484.1, read as the reverse complement.
GCAAGGCGATCAGGGAGGATTTAGATGGATGATTTCCACAGCTTTGTTTGAGGAGGCAGAGATGAGCGAGAGATCTGACCATGCCTTTTTCAAACAGTGGTGCTGGCTGTGGGTACTGAGGATTGATGGGACACTGCAGCATAAGAGTGTGGGGCTTATGATCTGGCTGCAAGTATGACGCGTAGACGATGTAAAAGAGTGGGGTGGTAAAATCACTGTAGTGATTTGAGATTGTACACGTTGTACTGCATCCAAGATTAAGTTCTCTGCCATCAAATAAAAGATCTTGTCTAAGCTGCTTTAGTTAGCTTCGTGTTCAGTAAGGATTGACTACAGATCCTCACGCGTGTCCAGCCTCGATGGCAGAGTCAGGGTAATCAAGATTTGCAAGCTTTTGCAACAAATAAATCCCTTGTATTTATACAGACAGATAGAAATCTCTATGTGTACAGCTAGCAATTTGTTTGTCTCCTGACTAATCTAAATAACTACCTTTGCCTTGTTTGAAGAGCTGTGAAATGTCTGTAAGGTCTATAAAGATTTTGATGCAGCTTTTCTCAGTTCTGGGATGGGACTGTACAGGGAAGGATGCATTCAGCGCAACTGAACTGTAAACAACAGTTAGGGCAAATAGTCAAATAAGGAAAAGTTTCTGGGTGGAAGTATTGAAAGTAAAAAGCCTCATACTGAAATCAGTCATTCATACAATTTTCTTTTGAAAGTAATGGTTGAAATCATGTAAGAATTGTTATACTAGATTATTATTAGTCCATTTTTCGATGTATAGAGTTTAAGCCGAATTTCAAAGGAGTGACAGAACTCTTTATGTTAGTAGCGATACAGGCTTAAAAGTTTTCCTCAAAGTAGAGGTCAGGTCAGAGAGAGAATGGAGCTGACACCTCCATCTGCTCTGGAGGAGGCAACTACTTGTCTTCCTGAAGAATTGTTCTCGTTGAGAGCAGCATGGATTGTGATACTGACTGAGGTCTGTTTCTGCAGACCTAAGAAAGTAGGAATGTTATCATGATGTTGAGTATGAATAGTGATACGAGCTAAATGAATAGACGGGAATTTTTTTGAAAGCCGCGTGAACTCGAGGTATTCAAACTGCGAGTAATTATGTGCACAAGATATTTTTTCCAAAGCCAGCATAATCATTTGAAAAATTCCCTGTCATTTTAAGACTTTTATTATTTTCTGTAATTCACTTTAAACTGTAGCTGCTAGCTTTAGGAAAGAAATTTTGTACCGTATAAAAAAAATGTTGAAAGTATAGTGCCATAATAGATCAATTCTCTTTTTCAGATCATACGTGTTAGAAGACTTCTTCTTTGCAATTGCTTTGGGTGCTGATGAACCCACTTATTTCAATGAAATTATCTGTAGCAGCTTGATGATTTTTTTTTTTTTTTTACCCAAAACATTCTGGTTATATCTGTGGCCTGCTTGCATCTAATAAATGTCTATTTTTGTTTTGACATTGATCTAAAATACTGCTGGTTAGAAAAAGTGTGAATGTAGAAGATGTTTTGAGGACCAAAATTTTTTTATACCTTGTAAAAACAAACAAAACAATGTTTGGATTTTTTCCCAATGAAATTTAAATGAACATAATTTTTCAATAGACACTTCTAGGGCATATATTCTTTAGTGGGTACATTAAAAGCCTTCTTAGTACGATACTATCTGCTAATTAATCCTGCCCATTATCAGTATTTTTCTCCTGTATAAAATTAGGCCTGTCTACAAAGTCTAATTCATCAAAAATACCGTGAAAAGACTGCGGAAGACTTGAGATTGAAGTCCAAATATTATCATAATAATAAGGACTGACAATTTTATTTCCTCTTGTAAGAAAAGGCAGAAGTCAGCTTGGCCTGTTGATCATAGGAGAATTGAATTTAATGCAGATGTAGTTGTTAGGGATCAGTCATACTTCGGTAATTAAGCACTCTTTGTAAGATAAGGCTTAATCCTAAGAAAACATTACCAATATTAAAATCCTAAGTTATTACTTATTGTTGTAAATATGACTTAGAGATTCATGTCATCTGGTAAGACAGAAGAAGAAATAATTTAAAGCCTATTTTGCCTGTGTTATGAAACTTTATTAGGAATACACAAAGGCACACAAGGAACAGTTGTACTGATATGAGCTGGGCGTTACTCAGTGTCCTTGAGATTCCAGTCTACCTTTTAAGCAGGCAAACAAAATTAACTTAAAAAAAACCCACCTATGTCCGTTTGTCCAATGTTTTCCCTATTGTTTAAAGAGAAGATACGGAAAAGAAGTGCGTGGGGAAAAAAGTGAATAAAGTAAATTTTGCTAACTGTTGTGGCAGCTGTGTGTGGTGTGAAGTAGGGAGGGAGTGGTGACCTTTTGGAGAATGACATTTAAAAGAAAGTCTTGATTGTTAAGAATGACCTAGAAACCAGGAAATACATTTTGATTTTAAATTTTATGGATTCCATCCCATGTATTTACCATTATGTACCATAAAATACCTACTCCTATGTAAATAATGAAACATAAAAATTATTTTCAGATAATTATTATTAATTCCGTGCTCTATGAATGGAGAAATACTGTTTTCACGGTTAATTATTACAACATTTATAGTCTTCTGAACAATGTAAAACATGCATTTAAAAATAATTAGTCTATTTGTAAAGCAATCGTTTCTCTGTTTCAGTATGTTAGCGTCTAGCGATTTATTTTAAAAAAGAAAATCCCTAACTTCATTTAGATTATAACAGATTCCCTTTAAGTGTTGCGGGAGAGTGATACATTCAATTAAAAACACACCTCTGTTCTATAACCCTGAGATACTCAGTCCTGTCAGACTTTCAGGCATCATCTGTCTGTTCTCCCCGTCTCCTCTTTGAAATCCCACGTTGTCCTAACATCGTAATGCAACATCTAGGTCTAAAATGTTTGAAAGTAGATGACGAAGTAGCAGCTTTTAACATCTCACTTCCAGGATGAGATCCAAATGAGAGAAAAAAGTGAAATGGGATCGCTAACAACATAGTGTTGTGGTTTAATCACAGCTGGCAACTAGGGCCATGCAGCCCCTCGGTCACATCCCCTGGGGGAGAATCAGAAGGGTAAAAGTAAGAAAAGTTGTGGGTTGAGATAAAAACAGTAGGTAAAGCAAAAGCCGCGCACGCAAGCAAAGCAAAACAAGGCATTCATTCACTGCTTCCCGTGGGCAGGCAGGTGTTTAGCCATCCCCAGGGAAGCAGGGCTCCACCACGCGTAACGGTTACTTGGGAAGGCAAAACACTATAAATCTGGACATCCCCCCCTTCCTCCTTCTTCCCTCAACTTTATATGTTGAGACGTCACGTGGCATGGGATATCCCTGTGGTCAGTTGGGATGTCTCCTCCCAACTGTCCCGGCTGTGTCTCCTCCCAACTTCTTGTGCCCCCCCAGCCCACTCGCTGGGTGGGGTGGGATGAGGAGCAGAAAAGGCCTTGATTGGTTAGCAACAACTGAAAACGTCAGTGTTTTACCAACACTATTTTCATCCCAAATCCAAAACATAGCACTACACCAGCTGCTAGTAAGAAAGTTAACTCTATCCCAGCTGAAACCACAACACATAGTAGACTTCAGTTCACAGAGGAGGCTTTGTGTTTAAGTAAGATGTCCTGTGGACATTGTTAGACCATTAGTAGCACAATAAAATTACCAAGTAAAGGCCAGAGAATGTACAAGGTTCAGGCATGAATGTTAGGCATGAATGTTAGATTAAAGCTAAGTTTCCATAACGCACCTGCAGTTAAAAAAACTTTCTAACTATGGAAGAAACAAAGTTTGGAGCAGTGGAAGCACAAGATCTGTCTAGTGATAAATTGGATAATGCTTGAGATTATTCTCAAGAGTGAGGAGGAAAAACCAGCATGAAACCTGATCAATATTATATTTTTCCTCCAAGGTCTCTTCAGTTTGTAAAGAATATATTTATTATTTGGCACATTGGGAGTTTTGAGTGAGAGTTTTGGTAGGAGACAAGGAAAGGAACCACAAACAGATATCATTAAAGCTTTAGTTGTATACAGAGGTGTAGTCAAGGCACATGCCTTAAAGAGGACTGAGTTAGTGGGCTCAAGTATCCAAATAGCTGCTTTAATTTTGCAATATCATTACAACTGCAGAAAATGAATAATTTCACTGAAGTGAAAAAAAAATCAATGGTGCTATTGATGTGCTCCAGCTGAGGTGGACGCGGCATTTAAAAGATGAAGTGTGGAGCCAAAGCTGTCAGTTTCATCATAGAAACGTACGGATTTTGCCTAGTTAAAACCCATTAGTTGGCTGAACTCTTGCACGCTGGTTATGTTTCAGGAAGTTATTTTTGAATGTCAAGCACTTGCTTGGGTAGGCAAATTTCTCTTACAAATTTCTCAAGGTCAGTGAGGCCATCCTGCGTTCCTTCTGAGTGCTTCACCAATTCTCACGCAGCGTGGAGAAAGGCAGAAGTATCAGAGGCAGGTGCTATTTTAAAATCCTTTTTTTTAATAATAGCGTTCTTGAATATTTTTTGTGCCTGTTTTTGTTTAGACTAAGTATTGATTTACTTATTTAGTAAACTGGTATGAAACAGTTTTGTACAATGTGATTGTCAAGTAAAGGAAGTACTGCCGAAGACATTACTGTATCATTCCCGCACGTCCCACTGATCTCGGAGACAATAACTGTTGAGTACCAGGGGTTTTAAAGGGCCATTAGCATGGCGTGTTGCTAGCACAGGAATTGCTTCATGTTATTTATCTTCAAAAGATGAACTTTCTAATTTCATTTACAAGATAAATTGAGGAGTTTGTTAACTAAGAGACTGGATTAGGTAATTTTCAGGGCTCATTTTATTTTTTAAATATATATTACAAAGCTAATTCAATATGGAAATCTGAAGAGACGTTTACTTTGGTCTTCCTTCCCCGTGCTCTTGGGTTTATGCTGGGATCTGGTTTACACTCAAGTAAAGCTGAACTTCTTGCTGGTGTTTGCAGCAGGTTAATTAGTCTCCTCTGGGAGGCACCTGGTTAGCTCTCTTTAAAGAGCTGCTACCTGCTCCTTCCCAAGTGCGTGATGTCACACGGCAGACACTGTGCAGAATAGCTTTTCTGGGCAAGATGTCAAGAAGGAAAGGAGATCGTGTCTTTCCCATCCCAAGCTGCCTTTCCTCATGGCAGGTAATGAAATAAGTGCCTAGATGCACATGAACTCCCTGTACTTCTAAATGCTTTTTTAAACGATTGTTGCTGTGACAGCCAAGAATGAGGATAAACATCCATCTTTCGGTCAAACTTTTGCTGTTAATATGTTTTACGGATTTCTGTGAACTTGTTCTGCAGAAGGCAGGGTAACACTGATACTGTCATGCTCCTGTTAATGTGTTTCATGCTCCTTAAATTTGCATATTGTAGCATGTGCAACATTTATGCAAGGTAAATTTTATAAGCCAAAGCTGATTCAATGTGTACAATATAGAAATAATTGATTAGATTTAAATCTAAATCCCTGGCAACTTTGAAGTAATTTACAGACCTTTTTTCATCTGTTAATGACCTTTGATTCCTGAAGAACTAACTGTGCTAAGGGTTTTCACAAGAAAAACAGTGCGGTTACGTTATTGGTCTGGGTTTCACCAGAGAAGAAAAGTATTTAAATGTTTATACCTGCGATCAGCCACATGAGGATTAACACTCACATGTAAATGACAATGGTGATTGTATTTCAGTGTTAATATCTATTGGTATGAATTGAGTAAGAAATGGCATTCTCACTTCAAATGGCTTTTCAGTATTTCAGGAAATTATATTCTTATGAAGAGTCAACCCTGAAAAATTGATGTCCCTGAAAATTATAAAGACAGATTAATGATTTTAAGAATACCTTTAGAGTGTGTGTGTTTGTGTGGATATATGTATGAATACATTTCATATTTCTCATTTAAATTTAAACTTTTCTTTTTTCCTTACAATGTGAAGGTTTTTGAAATTTGAATTAACTTCAGAATTCACGTGACCTAGCTTTAGTTTCAAAATGTAGCAGCAGGCTATTTACCAAATCAACCTTATACCATAAATTGAGTTCGTTTAATCAAATTAACTCTTTCTAGTGAAAATTGTTTGTTAAGAACTGCATAAAGAAGAAATATTGTACCTTTAGCAAACGTCTAGCAAAGGCTCTGTAGGGTGAGAACAAAAGCTGACATCTGAAACAGCTGCAAGTATTTGGGTTTTGCAGTCAGAGTTGTTTAATTGTCAGTGAGATGCATTTCACCATATACTTGTGATGTTTGGAATGACCCTATCCTTATTTTGCAAGTAAGAAAATACAAGTAAAGAGAGGATAAGGTAGTCTTCATGTCAAGTAAGACAGGCGTGGTAAGTAGGAGAATCATCTCTCCCCATAATACAGCAGTTGTGTCCACTCTAGGGTTATCAGGTATGCAACAGAGCTACAGATGTCACATTTTCAGGTTCAGGAACTTCTTGTGAATTGTCTCCTGTTGATTTGGGAGTAGTTTGATTTTTGTTTTAAACTGCATTTTTTTGGTGACTCAAACAAAAGGAAAATCTGATGTAAAGCGTGCAAAAGGTTGTTTTACTGTCTTTTAAACATGCCAAAGCCATGAGGAGTCTCTAAAATCCGGATGATGGCCAGCAGGAAGAACTGACAGATGTTTCACAGTTGTGGCACGTGTAGCTCTGTGGATGTGAAGCCACTCCGCAGTGTCTCACTTCAGGAACCGCTGCTGTGAGTTGCATTTAAAAGACTGTCAGCTGCTTCTAGGTAAGTTTTCATTGCTGGATTCCAGATCTGCTGCAACAGCTTTGTCCAGTTCTTGTTCCTGCTGCAACCGATCACAGATGCTTAAGCACTTGGGCCTCACTGGGAGCATTGTTCCCTGCACATAGGGATTACTGACCCCTGCCACAGACTAACGAGATTGACATTCGAGGAGGATGTGTCAGAGTTGTAGAGAGGAGTCTTTTGCAGTAAAGCATATGGTCCTCAGGTCTCCTCTGCACCAAATGTTTTTAACAAAATATCTGTGCTGGCTTTCTACAGACTGCAAGAAGCAGTCTTCTGACAAACCACAAGGAAATCCCTTTCTTCTTGTCATTTTTGAAAAAGCAATAATGATGGAATAAAATGTGGCAAAAATTATAATTTTATCTGTTGCTATTCTTAAGTAGTACCAGATTTCTTGCAACTTCTGTGTTACCGATAGGGAAAATGAGATGTGTTTTGAAGCCCAGAATATTACTGGTTCCAAGCCTTTACTTTGGTTTCTGAAATGGCTAAATTTTGAGGAGAAAAAAGAAGCAAAAATAGACTAGGTATCTCTGTAATTGCTTTCACACCTATCTGCAGATACCCTGAGTGCAAGTAATTTGGCAGAACTGCCAGGTTAGGTGAAGAAACAGTAAACAGCTTTTCTTCCACTAGGCCAGACTTTCCCAGCTAGTAAGAATATTTGTAGATAAAACTATAGCTGTACAAGCAGAATTAAATCAACCTAATGTAATGAAGGGAGACCCAGGTACTTATACTGAGAACATGAGTTTGCATCTAGAGGGCTACTTATCCCACTACCAGTAGAGTTTAATGGGGAAAGATGTGGTGGACGGGATGAGCCTGTTTCACCCCTTGCAGAATCTACTTTCTATGTTTGTGTGCCCATTAGGTGCCTGATTTGAAAATCCACTGAACTGCTTTTTGTTGAAAGCAAAGGAATATCTTTGTAGGCAGGACGAACTGATACCGAGGGATATGCTCTAAAGTAATTTCTTTGTTGGTATGTGGAAAGTGTTGAGCTCTTGAGCAGCTCAGATAGGTAGGGGATGGATAATAAAGTGCTGACAATTTTACTTAATTCTTCTTTAAGTCAGATACTTAAATGCTGAATGTATCACTCAAGAAAATGATGTGGATTTGTTACACCTTGTGGAGGACCGCAGGTCCAAAACTGAATGATGAAATTCCCAGGAATTGCACATGTCATAACATTATTTGAAATGCCATTTAATATGCCATGCAGCAACCCCAGTGCAAGCTTTTAATGCATCTCAGCACCGTAGTACTGGTGATTTGGAGGGCAGTGCTAGACATTGTTGATGTTGCTTAGGCAAAACACATGTAATTTGACATTTTTAGTGGAAAATGTTTAATTTTCACATCTCAAAGCAACTTGCTAACGATATAAGAGAATATCGTTAATAAGAGAATTAATAATAAGAGAAGCAAGGCTTCTGTATTTGCATTTTTTCATTTATATTTGTTGATTTAAAATTACTAATTTAAAAACACCTCATCCTGAAATCATTGCCTTGCTGATTTCTTTAGATCACTGCCACAAAAATTAGAACATACCAACGGAATTATTAGAAGGACCGTTTTTTATGGAAAGATAGGGAAATGTGGGTAGATAACCTAGGGGAAGTTAATCATGATGTTTTATTTGCTAACTGTTAGGATTTTTGCTTTTGTTCTGGTGTGTATAAATTGAGTCGATGATGGCAGTTCATTAATGCATATCCAGCAAGTAGGCAGAAAAAAGGGGTACAGAAAAGTCATCTCATCTGTTATATTGACTCAGACATTTCAAACCATGGGATGTTTTTATTATTTAAAGGTCACTTCTTGAAAGCTTTTATGAAATTTTAGTCACATCTGTTGTCACTAATTGGCACTCTGTAGTTTTACACTCCGCAATTCACTAAAGAGGTGGAAGCTGGTGTGATAAATCAGATGAGTGTGTGCTTGTTTCAGAAGGCACCTCCAGGACAATGATTTGAAATATTTCAGAAGTCTCAGAAAGTGCGGAGCAGTGGGCAGATGCCGCGTAGGCTTTTTACAGTCACCACTGAAAGACACAAACTGGCATCTCTTAAATGACCGTGTTACTTCCCATAGTGAGGGATATAATCATACTAATGAAAACTGCCTTTGTATTTGCACAATCTAACATGAACTTTAATAGTTTTCTAATCAATTTTGGTGTGCAGTAAGTGGAACAAAACCTTTTTTTTTTCCCTTTTTTTTCTCTATGATAAACAAAATCTCCTTTGGTTGGAACTAAATGTAGTTGCTTTTTCTCGGTGTCATTATTTACAAAGTCATTCAGAGCTGCAGCACTGGAGTTTTGCGTGTGTTGTCGACAAACAAGCTTTTTAGCTGTTATAGGAAAATAGCCCGAAGACTAAAGAAAGACGTTGAATTTCATTTTCTGTAGTAAATATATTCAATTCTTCTTGGGAAAAAAAGATTTAGGATAGTTCTGTGTTCAGTCTTACAAGGCAATTCTAGAATCTAGTCTAAGAAAATAACATTTGCAAATGCTGTATCTGTGGTAATTTTCTGATTGCTGCCAACAAGAAAAAAAAAAAAGGAATTGAAAACAGAATAAAGCAAACAAGTTAAACCTCAAACGAAAATAAATCATCAAGCTTCTAAACCTTAGAGATTGTGGTCTTGGTTTCTTCACAGACTATGTAGGCGGGTTGGATTCTGCTGAGTTTGTTAAGGAACTCAAGGGAGAAAAGCAGTGTAAAAACCTAGAGTAAAGTTGTCTGGGTAGAAAACTACTTTCCATGTCCATTAAAAGATCTCTGTCTCAATAACTACTATTGGATAAGAATCTGAATAGAACAAAATTCATTCATTCGCTGAGGTGAACTAGTTATAGCAATTTATGCTGTGAACTCAACTGAATGATAGCAGGATGTCATGGAAGATTTCATTGTATTTGCCATCTTAAAAATGAGCGGAACCAGGTTGTGGACAAGTACCCAAGTTTGTGGGATCTACAGCCTTGACGGTACTCAAAACTTGGCTGGACAAGTCCCTGAACATCCTTATCTAACCTGGCATTAGCCTTGCTAGCAGGGGATGGACCAGATGGACCTATAAGGATCTCTTCCAGCCTAAATTATTCTATGATCCTGTACTAATACACTCTATCTTCACCAGCATCTTTCCCTACCAAAAACATTGTATTGAGTTCAGTCAATAGAGTATACAGAAGTATAATTGTGTAATCTCTTCTCATCTTGGCAGGTAACACACTGTATTGTATAGCTCTCCTGGAAAAAACAGGTTCTGCTGTGTGGTAGTTTTGAAAAACGTCCTGAGTCGAACAAACAAAGCTAACCAGGGCTGTCAAACTGGAATGAAATGTTGGGTACTGTTCATGGACAGAAAGCAGTATTATATAAAAGGCTGAATTGTCTACTGGAGCGTCATAGAAGTTACTGTAATTTAAAGCGTCTTGATTTTTTTTTGACAGTTACAGCTGTTAAGATACTGACTGCTGCTGAGATGGAAGCAAGATGTATTTATGTGGTAAATGCAAATGTGACCTTAGAGTGAGGACTGTTTTATTCTATCTTAAGAGGGGGAAAAAAAGAAAAAAGCCAGTATCTTCTGCTTGCAGGTTTGCCAATGTTTCCTAAATTCTGCTTGCTTATGTTTCCTCAGTGTTGAATCCAAACCCATTATTCATGGTAACAATTTCCATTCCTGTTGTTTATTGGGAGAGACATGCTGATGTAATTACAGAGGAGGCAATGGGCACTTCTAATCCACAGTGCTGTCCTTAAGTCATACCAGTGGCTATGCCAGCATGAAGACAGTGCAGACAATAAGAAGTGAAAATGTGATGCCATTATTTCTGCAGAGCGCTCTGAGGCATGGCATTAGAAAACCACCATTCTTGCAAAGCCTGAACATCTCCAATGTTACTGCCTCATCAGTCAGATCTGGTTTCATTTACTCCCTAAGTCAGCTAAAGTACCCTAGCTGGGAGCTCTTCAGAGAAATACTAAATTATGCTAACTTCAAATTTGACCTGTCATAAATAATTAAGTAATGTAATTATTGAGGCTGTTTCCCTGGATGCGTTAACAGTAGGTTTAGCATTCCAATTTACAGGCAGCTCTAAATCTGTGTCTTTTGAAAGTGCTTTGATCAGTACACCCTCAGATGAGATTTACAGTGGCAAAAAGAATAACCTGATAAAGCAGGACAATAGTTTTTAATAAAATAAATTAAATTCATACCTGTGATTACATACGGAAAATACTGTAGCCTGCATGAAAGATCAAAGTAGTAAATGTACTGCATTGAGATATTCTACTTTGTTTTTAATTTAGTAGTCTGAGAGGTTTTGTGTTTCGTACTCTGTAAAAGCATCAATTTCTGTGACATCTGACAAGACAGTCCTTACCTGCTGCCAATAGGTACGGTAATTACTAGGAAGCTTTAATGCATTTATTTATAGCAGCATTTTTTCCTCTAATCATTATGTGATTGGGTTTTGGTTGTTGGTTGGTTTTTCTTCTTTTTCACCAGCTTCCCCTTTGATTAGCATCCCAGTTGACTTGGTTTGAGTTCTGTTAAGTGTCCAGAGAGGAAGAGAGAGACGCCATTGTCTGTATGCTTGTCAGATACGCTGCTTCACATTTGTCGAGAAGGTACAGCGGTGTCTCCTACGCCTCTATTTAATCAGGCACGGAGCTGGCCAGTCTTTCATTTAAATCAAAGCCAAACCAATCCTATTGATACTAACAAGAGAGTGTTTTGTCAAGCAGATTAAAGGCCGCTAAAATAGAATAGATGATATAATTAAATCTTCATTAAACCCACTGTCAGGACATGGCATGATACCTTTCAGTCTGAACAAGTTAGGTATGTCTAAAATTTTGAACACTTAAATTCGAAGTTTAAACACGAAGTTTAAACACTTAAGCATCTAAGTGCTTACAGTCAGACAGACGTTGGCTGACTCGTTGGTCCAGCCTGTTGACGCCGTTGTGCAGGGTGGGATGAATAATATGGCTAGTCCAGTGACTCTGTACCGTTGGAGTTAATTTCTGTTTGGTTTGTAAGGACACACTGAGAATCAGAAGAAGGATGAAGATAAATACTACTACATTATTTCTTTTGTATGCTGTAATTTTAGGGTCAGGAACATAACTTTTTCTATTCTGAATGAACATGTGGCTATTGACATTTTAAGCTCTTCTCTGCCTTTCTGCTCTACAGGCTCCATTTGCCTTCCCCTCACTCTCTTCTTCCAGTCCTTTTCTGTCTTACTGTTGTTGGGCTGCTTTCACCTTTAGGAAAGGTGAACAGTTTTAGGAAGGATTTTGTATTTTTTCATTATGGCTTGGGTGGTTTTTGTGTGTGTGTGTGCTGTGTGTGTGTGTGTGTCCCAGTCAATTTAGGACCGGGAGGAGGGGGAAGGGAAGACTGTACTTACCTCCCAAGAAAAAACACCCTACTTTCTCACTCACCGATTCTCTAAAACTCCGACAGGTTTGGCAGTCCCAGGTTTTGCATCCCACAAGACAGTCCTACAAAAGCTCGGTGCTGGATGTAGCTGCCACCCGGTGCCATAGCTTTCTCTGTGGGCTGGGTATGGCAGCTCATCTCACTCGCTGCTTTCCTGACGGAGCCCTAGCACTGGGGAGCCCTCAGAGGCTGGTCTTCCCGTGAGGGCCCTCAGGGGCACTTCCCCTGCCTAGCATCGGGCTAACGTCATGGCCTTCCTCCTTGTCACCACGGGGAAGGGGTCAAGCCATTGGATGTCGCAGTGCAAGGGTGAGAGAGGGCAGTACTGAGGCTCCTTGTGTAGGGCTGGCTGGCAGGGGCACACAGGAGGCGCGGGGGAGCGTGGCGTGGGGTCTCTTCTCTGCACCGCTGCCGCGTAAGCGTGTAAAGCCACTCCAGCTCCACCTTCCCCTGCTTGAGATCTGGTGCTGTGGGTTGCTCCCGCTGCGGAGAGGGAAAGGAGCCAGCCGTTCACGGTATGTCAGTCATACTTTCTCATCTTCCAACTGATAACGTTTGGCTGATTTGAGAGAGCATACGCAATGCAGTCTTGGAAAAGGGTGTGCGTGAGTGGGGGGAGCTGGCACGAGTGCTCGCATCCGAACATCGCAGTCGTTCTTCAGTCTCCCGCAGACAGCACTCCTTCTTCTTGCCTCTATCAGCCACTTACTCATTCACAGCGCAAATGTTCTTGTTTGTATGACAATGCTAATTGAAAGAGCCGTTCCAACTTCAGTAGCTATTTGTTTGGTTATATCACAGACAGTAACTTCTTACTTAATAAACCAAACAGACAAATGTTCAGGAGTTACTACAGCAGTGTAAAAGTGTTTGGGTTTTTTTTTCCCAGTGTGGCAATGTGAATCCAAAACACAATCCCCATCTGCAGCCAGTCTGTAAATGTTTAGAAAGGACATTCTAATCACTCTTGTCCCTGATCTTCTACAGAGTTAATTTAAATGAAAGGTAGCCTAGTTTGGATTGGAAAAGTGTAATTCTCACAGATTCTACAATGAGTTACTGTAGCCTCCTATTTGTTACCTTCCCCACATCTTTTGAGTATCAAATTCACAATAAAAAGTGATTGAATTCTTACTATCTATCAGTGTACTTATATTATTAAGCCATCTTGCAATAGTTGATTCCATTTAAAAGCCATGATAAATATGTACAAATTTTGCTTCCTAAGCTGGTCTGGATGCTCTGTACTAGAAATTGTATCCATCAATGTACACAGAAGAGCCAGCAGCAAGAAGGTGTGACCTGCAGGGTTAGGTTTATGAGGATTATGTGGCAGGTGGAGGAAAGCTTTGTGCCTTTTTTATTCTACGTATCCTTCTTCAAATCCCAGTGCTTTTCTAATGCGGCCTCTTTGTGTCGTTCGGGCTTCAGGCATTGATCACCTGCTATTTTACCGTATGAAATCCTCAATTCCAGTTACAGATTTAATCTCCTTTAGAAAAGGAATTGTGGCCAAGGATGTTTATGTTCAATTCAGCTGGTTTATTTCAGATTGAAAGAGAGCGAGAAGCTTGGATCTAGAAATGAATGATGGCTACTTCACAGTATTGTCAGCCACTGTAAGCATGTTTTGACCTTAAACCAGGTTAGAGATAAATCTTATTAGCAGTACTGATTTGCAAACAGGTAAATCCTCTGACAACAGTAATGAAAGCCAGAAAACTGATTTTCTCCAGTGTTACTGAAGCAGAAATTTCTACTTTATTGTTTTACAGCGTGGTATTTGAAATACAGCTTTCTCATGCCGGTGCACACATTTATTAGTAGTAAATCATACGAGAGGAGAAAGCATCTTTGTTCTCCAGTCTATGTTAGCTGGTCAGGCAATCTGAAAGTCTGGATGGTTTTATAGTGGGTACTTTCTGGAGAGCAGTGTCAGGGTTAATACTGTGCAACCTGGCCTAGTATCTGTCATTTCTTAATGACTCTAATAGTACATAGCATTGGAAATTTTTCAGTTGCTGCTGTTAGACAAAAAAAGTGCTAAAAGTAATAATTTTTTTTTTTTAAAGACCAATCATACTAACTTACTGTCTCTGGGATTTTTTGTAGTTAAACTAAAGATTTTTATCCCATCTTTAATTTCTTAGTGTTTAGCGCTGCCATCTGATAAACCAAGTAAGCGTAGAAGTTCCAGAGAGATATAAATGTTTAATAACAGAATTGCTATTCTGAGTAGTTTTCTATATGATTTGTGTAGATGTCGGTGTTTTCTATTAGCTGTGCATTTGTTTGAAACTTATTGGAAGGATCTGGCAACAGGTGCTGTTTAATAAACGATGCCTATCTGCCAGACACCATCAGATGCTAGGCACAGCCTGTTAGGGAAAGGTGAATTTTTTAAAGAACTGTCCATTATGGTTTCTTAAAATTTCCACTTTTTCTTTACCACATATTGTCCTTGCTGAATATATGAGAACTACAGCAGAGAGATAATGTGGATGCTTTGAGGAGAGTTTCATGTTACGATTTATCACATATATATGCTGTGATTCAAGGAATCATTTGTTCATGTACTGAACGTTGAGAGAAGTTTCACGGATTCAGGTCCAGCACGTTTGAGTGCTGCTGAGATCCTCTGTCAGGGTCACAGGGAGCAAGTGCAAATGCTGGCTTTTTATACATCCTCCTTTGAAGTGAGGTACTCTGTGTGTCCAGTATCCCCGGATTGCTGTCGGCGATCTCGCTGTGCTTCTGCCTTTTGACTGGCACGGCGGCGCTGCTGTGCGTGGGACAAGGAGCCACGCTGCCCTTGGGCACGGCGAGCTGGGCTGCCGGGAGCGCGACGCTGGTGTGAGGAGCACCAGGGAAAGACGGCGGCTCTGAGCGCGCTGCTGACTCTGCCACTTCCCGAGATGCACCATTAGTGTTGGCCCTGGCAGCAAGGTAATTGCTTTTCAGTCATTAAAAGCCAAGGGTTTTTTTCCTCACAGATCCACCAATAATTCATCTGTACCTGGGTGTTTGAACACTCAATTACCATAAATTTGTGTAACCAGACAGCCGGGTTTCTGAGGCAACTTCAGAAGTCCCAGATGAGATGTTCAGCTATCTGATCTGCACATGTAACCATCATTTTGGGTATTGTTCCAGCTTGCATAGGTAGACCTTTAGCTGTGCTTACACAAACTGATAAAAAAAAAAAAAAATGCTCTTTTTCAAGTAACTCTGCGTAACTTTAAAAAAATAACAAAAACCGACCACCTCCACCCCCACCCTCCTTAAGCCTATTGCCTTTAAATAGCAGAACTGAGTCATGGTTCAGGTTGACACTTTTGGAAATTTTCTAATTATTTTTACATGCGCAACAGAATTCCAGTGCAAATGCAGTAGATTTGAGAGAAATAATTAGTGTGCCAGAGATGTGATGACAACTGAGAGAGTGCATCAAAATGTTCCAGCTTCCATTAGAAAATAATGACCGTCTTGGCTGAGTAGAAGTATTTTAATTAAATACCGACAATTCATAGTAATCAGTGAACCTATTAGCCATGAAATTTGATTCTTTCATCATGGACTGTTCACTTACGTATTTCAGACAAAAATGAATGTGCATATCATTTCAAGCCTAACGTTGGGTACTGTTTTAGAATACTACTATAGTATTTCTGTGGCTTAGGAAAGTGAAGCCTTAAACACTTTTTCAGAAAAATTTGCCACATGATTGACAAGAATCAGTAGTTAACAGTGCTGTTCTTTCTGTCAGCAGTCTGCTGCTTTGGTGGAAGCTTGACTAGCTCTAATTTGTTGTCTGATCAGCAATAGAAAAGCAGTTGCTTCTGCATTGAATGGTTCCATCTCTTATTGGTGGCTTTTACCATCAGGGAAACTAAATGGGAAAATATCCTTAATGGAGTAAAAATATTTTTGAAATGAAAATTATTTGCATGAATTATACTCCGGTCTTATTAACAGCATTTTGGAAACCGTTAATAATGGACTTTCTATTGCCATCAGTGAAACAAATAATAGGGCTTTTCAGAGACAGATTTGTAGTAAAAACCAAACAAAAAAAGATTCTGTAGTTGTATTTTGCATAAAAAAAGTATTTATTAGCTGGAAGCTCAGGCCTTCTTTATGTAGGGAGATACACCCTTTAGCTGCCTGCAGAATCATTACAAGATATAACTGCTACGTGACCTGTTTTGTGGCAGGTAAAATAATGCAAATGGCAAGCTTTGACTTGCATGTCTTACGTTGCTGCTATGCAGGGATCATGTGATTTGAAAATGTTTCAGGCACAAATGAGGCACTTGCACACTGATAGGTTATCACGAATGGTTAGTGGAAGTGAGGCATGGGCAACATTTATAATTGAGCAGTTTTGGGTCTAATTCTATTCACATTGAACTGGAAAAGAAAACAATTACAGTTTGCTTACACAAAGAAGAATCACGGTTGGGAGCTACAACATGACACAAGGGAGGTGCAAAGGGAGTTGAGTACATTTTCTGCTTCTACAACTTTGTCTTTTATGTCAGGGGAGCAACTGAACTAGGGACATATTCAGTAAGTTGAGGTTCTCTAACTGTGAAAAGATAAAGCTCCAGAATTTTGGTTGAAGTGCAAGGTAGGGATTTCTTAACTAGCAGGGTGTTTGCTTGCTTTCGTGTTGGTGAATGGCTTTATTTTTCATCGGTTGCACAGTGGAGCAGCTGCAGCTCTACACCTCTCACACGAGAGGCTTTTTCCCTTCCCATGCTGAATTTGTATTTCTTTCACCGGCTGCCAGGAGCTCTTATTTACCTCCTTGAGATACAACGCAGTGTCCTTTAAAAACAATGATTGTCTCTCCACTCACTGCTGAATTTCATCACCTTCAGTTATCTATAAAGGTATCCAACTTCAGAAGCTGTAATAGTATCGTTAAAGTTGGTTGTGTCAGGAATATAGCAAATAATACGATGAAAATTTGCACAGAGTTTTTAGATCAGAAGTCATAGTATGGACTAAATAGCCGTTTTTCTCCCAAACTGTCTGCCTATGTAGTGTTATGTTATACCTTCTTTCATATTTAGATCTCCAGACTTCTTAAAGGACTAGGGTGCTTGTGCTCTCCTCTTGAAAACAAACATGGGAGGGAATTGCATTTTCCTACTTTCTTCAGGTTTTTTTCATTTTTAGCTCTCCTTCTAGGCAGATGTCAGACACTAGATCTATTTGTTCTTTGCATCCAGTTTATTGAAATTACATCTAGAAAGCTGAAATTTTAGACAGTTTTGAGCAGCTGGAATAGTGGGCTAAAAGGAAATTATTATAGAATGGTTATTGCAGTTGTCCGTTTCTCCTGCAGACTATCCTGTTGAACATACCAAAGACGGAGTCCACAGAAAATTTCTGATGACATGATCAGATCATGATGATAAATCTTTTTTCATACAACCTCCCTGAAACTGCTAGTGCAATTGTAGCTGTTTTTTTTTCCCTTGCTATTGTAATTATTGTATCATATTTACCAAAATGTGAAAAACCTGTCTGTTTTGTACAGACTATGAGGGAGGTAAAGTGCAGGACAGAAAATCTCAAAAAACTCATGAACTGGAAAAATGTAAATATGTTGCATCTTTAATGCATAAATAAGCTATTTTGTGTTCCTAAGGCCATTGATCTTAAGGCCTAATGATTTAGCTTTCTGCATAGAATCTTCAGACTTTAACATTGGTATTCCCTTTCAACTCTGGAATACTCCCTCTCTAATTTCCATATTAGCATTTGGTAAATACAGCATTTAACATTCAGTGTGCTGTAAAGATAAAAAAGGGTTGGAAAGAGCTCTGAGGAAACTAGAATGATTGCTTTATATGACCACAGACACATCATTGGAATAAAATTGATAGTGAGAGATGTTTGGCTGTAATTCATCATCACCAGGAAAGCTTTGAAATGTTGGCATAACATAACAAATTGAGAGACGGCTTTCAAAAATACAAATTGATATATCAGTGGAAAAAATACATTTATCTCCATGCCAGTGGACTCAGTCATGGGGGTGCGTACCTTTATAAGCATGAGTTTACAATGCAAAAATGCGCACTCTGATTTGTGTCTGCTCTGAAGAAGATGACAATAGTCTGCATGCGTGTGATCCTTTCAAATGCATCTAGAAACCTGAAGACCTTTCTAACTGCCACGTTATATCTGAGGAGGAGATATAACATCTCCTGGTAGTGTCCAGAGGAGAGCTACCGAGCTGGTGAGGGGTCTGGAGACCAAGTCGTATGAGGAGAGGCTGAGGGAACTGAGCATGTTTAGTTTGGAGAAGAGAAGGCTGAGGGGAGACCCCATTGCCCTCCACAACTACCTGAAAGGAGGTTGTGGAGAGGTGGGTGTTGGCCTCTTCTCCCCAGTGAATAATTGCAGGACCAGAGGAAATGGTCTAAAGTTGCGGCAGGGGAGGTTTAGATTAGATATTAGGAAGAATTACTTTCCTGAAAGAGTGGTCAGGCACTGGAACAGCCTGCCCAGGGAGGTGGCTGAGTCACCATCCCTAGCGGTATTTAAGAAACGTAAAGATTTGACACCTCGGGGCATGCTCTAGTGGTAGAGATTGTAGGGGGTTTTTTTGTGTGTGTGTGGTTGGACTCGATGATCTCAAAGGTCCTTTCCAACCATGAAGATTCTATGATCATGCTGTATTGGCAAACTGCGGGAAGTAACAATTACAGGGGAATAGAGGGATTTCACTTTGAATGAATGACTAACCCTATGTATTTATTGCACAAGTTCATATTGTAAGTGATAATATTTTGAGTTATTTTTTCGTAAAACTCTTACCAAAATATTTTTGATCCATACAAGAAACCTCTTAAATTCTACCTTGGTATAAATAATAATAGCAATAGTAATGTCTGCGAGTTAGGGAACCATAACATCCTATGAGTAGTAGAAGAATATAAGCATCAAAATAATATTAGTGTAATAATATAACAATACTAGTAAAAAAATACTAATACTGTTTACTAACAATAGTGGAAAAATGTAGGCTGAATATCAAGAAAAACTTGCTGAGGGGAAGGTTCCTGGAATGTCTTTTGAGAAATTAAAATACCTGTTCTTTACACCACTTAAGACTTCCGTAAGATTTAGTATTTTTATTGGAAATAGTCTTTGTACATAATGCCGTAAACTATATCATTTAATGATAGTAGTAAATATTGACACCCACCAAAAAAAGTATTCCTGCATCCTCCAGTGTATTCTGTTTATCTGATTCAGTAAGAAAAAAAGTGAGTACAA
Source organism: Dromas ardeola (assembly GCA_013398915.1). Lineage (NCBI taxonomy): Eukaryota > Metazoa > Chordata > Aves > Charadriiformes > Dromadidae > Dromas > Dromas ardeola. The sequence goes on along the minus strand of VYZM01017484.1, from coordinate 149,569 downwards.
ACGTATATTGGCATACAAAGGGCATGAGGAGAGAGCAGGAAGAGAAATGTGAAGATGAAATAAACATTTGCTGCCTCTTAAGTTCCTGGAGATTTATACTGCTTCTTTGCTTCCATGAAAGAGAGAGAATGGTGACACAAAAAAGAATAGTAAAACATGCATGTTATCCTTTTTTATATTCAATTTTAAAGGTAAACCAAGGGCAATCAAAGAGTCTGTCTTGAATATTATAATTTGGCTTTAAATTCAGATGTTGGGGAGAACAATTTCCTTGGCCCGATGCACCTGTAAATTCTTTCTGTATTCTCACTTTAGACATCATGCTGAAAAGTAAGTAGTTAAAAGAAGTGGCTTCAAATTTTTGCATTCTAAAGGATTTTCTGAAGTTTTGTTTCTGTCATATCACTGAGGATGTTCCTAAAGAGAACTGGTATTTGATCAATAAAACATTTACTGAATACACTTTAAACTGAAGCTATACTCTTGCCGGAAAAGGAATGCATTTGGAGCTAAATTAATAATTAATATTAGTGAAAATTAATAAATATTTGAACAGAGATAATGCAGAGGGCTGTATAGGAAAACAGGAATTTCCTATTTTAAAGTCTGCTTACAGTCAGTCAATTGCAACTGCCTGACTTTCAGCTGTGAATTTGATTTGCCATATGGCATGGGAATAAAAGAGCTAGGCTTCCCACCGGAAGACGGTATTGATATGGAAACTAAAATGGAAAATTAGATTTCCTTCCTAGATCACTGTAAAGAGTGTGTTGGATGTTGACTTGAGACTCTGTTGCGGCAGGCAAGTGTGCAAATTCCATTTATTGTGGATTTCATTCTTTCAAACCGTGACTTGAAACCTCCTGACGCTGTTAGAAAGGGCATTAATGCTTTTTGTTTGGTTTTGTTGGTGTTGGGTCGTTGCTTTGTTCCTGGTTTTTCTGAGCTATGTTTTCTCAGGCTAACATGAGTCCAAGTGATGCTACTTAACCCTGCCAGTATAATTAGCCTCAACTGGTCTAGTACGGAAATCGTCTTTTCAGGGGTTTTTAAACCCCTTTCTTCTGAGATTTTTTCTCAGTAACTAAAGATGGAGCGGGTGACGAAAATAAAAGGACGAATTTAATTCAGGTGGGACAAATACATTGATGCACATCCATCCTGTGATGTCATGCTATCTTTAATGGAGACCAGAGCTTAGCTCCATTTAATTAATCACACTGCACAGAGAATCCTACTTAAAAAAAAAAAAAAAAAACAAACACAAAAAACCCAACCCAGATCTGGGCATCTCTNAAAAAAAAAACCAAAACCAAAAAACGTTATGCACTGATACATCAAAGTACCTTTGTTGATAATCCACTCTATTCCGGTCTTTTGAATATATGACGGGTCTGAGCTATGTAGAGAAGAAAATTACTGAAAAAACTCTGAGAAGCTATTACGAATGAGTGGACGTGTCTGGACATGGCAAATCCTTTGTCTTGGCAGTCCGGTAAGTTTTGTGATGAGCCTTATGTTTGTCAGCTTTTTGGTGTCTCAGCATGAACTGTGATGGACAAACGTGATGGATGAGTTCAGTTTTGGCTGGATCAGACTCTGTCTGAACAGGTCCATTTGGAGCATTCCCCTAAAAATTAATTTCTTTTCCTACACTTGAGCTTTTTAGCATGGAAGTTGACTGTAGTGTAAACCAGCAGTAAGCAGAAGGCCTTACGGCTCTCAGGTCCTTGTTCGGAGGTGTAGCCTCTGATGCACTGTTCTCCAATGTAAACATTATGTTCATCTCTTAGTGTACTCCAAAGCTCTGCATAGCAAAATTACGCCTGCAAACAATTTTGTTCCAAAGATAATGGATTGAAAACCTTTTTTTTTTTTTTTTCTAATGTACTCAAACTTGCAAATCCTTAAGCGTAGAGGGAAAAGTTCTAAACCAAAGTGTATTGGATCTGCTCTCTCTGAAACCATGAATTCTGTTGCAGTATTTATTGTACAATATTTGACTTTATAAAAAGAGCTGAAACAGCTTTTAGATTTATAAATACGTCAATGTTATAAAAATGTGCTAGTAGTTGCAAAGTTTCTGTATTAGCAAGCAAATACATTTGATTAAGTGACCATCTGGTAAAATGTTTGTTATCGGCGAAAACACTGAATTTTGGATTTTGTATGTGCCAAGTAAAACGTGGGTAAGAGTTATAGCTGCATAAATTGAGTGGGCAGTAATTGCACCATATACCTTTCAAGCCTACTCCTATCAATCTAAATAAATATTGTTATTCTTGAAGCCATTTTGCTTAGCTGATCCACTCCATCTACAGTCAGTTGTTTTACCCCGTTGTAAAATTGCTGTGAAGAATGATCTGACTTTGTGTATTTGCATCTGTACAAGGGTGGATGACCTGATTTTTGGTGGGATTAACACAGAAATAATTAGGCCCTGTGTTCCATGCATAAACCATGATTTGAGTCAACCCTATCATCATACCCATCAGACCGCAGTGCCATGGAATTTGGAAAGGTTCTCACCGATGTGGTGAAATGACTTGTGGATAAAAAGGATGTGCAGTTCGGGCTACCTTATTGGCCTTCCTAGAGATCCCCTGGTGCTGTGGCTCTTGTTGCCTGGCATGCTAATAATAACAAATTCAGTAATAATTGCAAAATAATCAACATGGTTTCCTTAGAAGAGTTGCTATGACTGCAGTTCATTGAGAACTGTAGGAGCATAACATGTTTGCTTTTTCGACCATTAATGCATCAATGGCTGTGAAGCATGCAGTTGTCTTTTTCTCTCATAGCCCCTGGAGCACCTGTAGCCTTTCCAAGAAACCTTCAGCATTCATTTGTAAGATATCAGCATGTCAAAAAGGTTAACTATTTAAAATAGGAAATGTCAAAATGTGCTGGTTTAATATTTCCAAAAATTGAACCTGGAACCCATAGTTGTCCTTCTTCCTTTTTCATTCATTGCTATTTTGAACAATATGATAAGGTGTTTGAGACCTATTATTTTATTCCTATAAAAATGAAAATACTAAGAAGGTTTAATATTTATCCTGCGTTGTATTACCAGTTGATATCTGTGGGAGAGTGGGAAGACTAGATAGCACTGCTATATTCGGTTTTATCTTTGATCTCAACCAGTTTTGAAGTGTGATTGCCAGAGGTAAAAACTAAATTGTTTTTACAGCAAGAACCATTCTAATGCAGGGAATGCAATGCCAGTTGTTCTGTTCATAATTTACCATGTACATCGCTATGTCTTCGTTTCATATGCTCATGGAATGAGTAATGAAGTGGTGGTTATTTTATAACTCCATCTCCTTCCCCCGACATTAAATATTGAAGCTACAAGCCCTTTCTGAGAATAATGAGATGAGGAGCTTAGAGTTGTTTCTTTGATAAACAAAGCACTGCAGTAAATAAGAATTAATCGGAATTCTGTTGATTCCATTTATAAATTAGAGGAAACTTGTAGGAAAGGTGTTTTGTGAATTCTTTGCTTGATGACATCCTGTAACACTTTTAAAAACTGTTTTGAAATTGCTGGAAATAGGTGCCTATGGGTTACTGAACTTAGCTCTTATTCAAAGTGAAAGATGCTGTGAGCAAGTGAGAAGAAAGCTGAAGAAAAGACATGGCCATTCAATAGCTTCTGTAGATGAATAGATGCATTTTATTTCCCACTGCTAAAAATGCAATTCTTGCTTTCCTATTATGAGTGTTACAAGTCTATAATTTCTGTTATTTTTCTTTAAGTGGAGGATGATGATAGAACACTTTTGCTGGTATTTCTCGTACAATTTCATTGGAAATGTTCAAAATGAGGTCTTCGGGTTTATTTCAGCTGAGCTATACTGACTGACTTGGAAGTTTGTCTTTTTATGTTCTCTGATGATCAGTCCCGGGGTTGAATCTAGGGAAGAATGTAGGTGAAAATCTTGTAGCGTACAAAACAGTGTTGTCTATATTTTGAGGTGTGTTGCTTGCTGTGGAGTGGGTTTGTACAGTCAGGGCATTACACCATGATGCATGAGGATTTACACGTTGCACATCAGCGAGGGGCCGTTGCAATTGTCAGTCTGGCTAGCCCCTTGTCAAAATGCTTTCAGTCCACTCACTCCTTAGTTTTAAGGAAGGGGGTAAGAAAATCCCTGCAGAGAGGGCGAAGGGCTATTCCAACTTACTGTGACGCTTCAAAATGCAAATGTATGGAAACATGATGCCACCAAGTCACTTAATGTGTGACTTGATGATCATTCATTCAAATGTCTACTTCAAATAAGCAAATCTACAATTAAGTGAGATCCAATCAGACCTTAGGCGTTGTACTGTGTTGTTTCTTGGGTCCTTGTGTTGTTTCTTGTTGTCTTTAGGTCAGGACCATCTCTTTGGTTCTCTCTTCTCTCCTTTGATTCCATTAACATTTTAAGCTCCTGGGTTAAACTAATTTTTGTCCTGTCCAGTCAATGTCCACCGCAGCGAGCTGACTCACTTCACATTTTCCTCCATCTGTTGCGGTCTTCTGGCTTCCTCAATCTAGTTCATGTTATCACTGAATGTGGTTAACGGTAAGAACACATCCTTTGTACAAGGTCTGCTTTGCCTCGTCGTCTTGCTTAGCAAACGTATGACCAGGTTATTCTGGGAGCTGCAATATGTCTTAAGTAACAATATCTGCCACTGCACTACAGTGCGATGAAACTTGTGACATTCTGCAAACACTGTTAGGAATCTTTAAGACCAGTATTGGTGTTTTGTTTTGTTTTTTAATGATATGCAACATATGTAATAAAGGAAAGACATCAGATTTGTGTGCGTTAAAGCAGCATTTTGCTTTGGACAGCATATCTCCAATTATGTAATAAATCACACCGCCCAGGTGCAGTAAAGTACATTGGATCAAATTACATATATTTTGCTATCACTTCAAATTAGAATTACAGCATACTTCCTAGTGACATCCCTATGTATTTTATGTTTTATGATCTAATGGTATGTGTATATATACTATTCAGATACTTTAAAATATCATCAATCAAAATTTCCAGAAATAGAGGGTTTTGGCAGCAACTGCTGACAGTGCTTTCCATTCGCATCTTTGGACTTAGTGCAAAGACGTTGCAGCTAATTGAAGTGTGATGTTCCACAGCAGTCAACCCTGTGATAATTTAGATAATTAGGAGGCAGCCTAGGTGGGGAGGTCCTTGTCTGTGCCCTAGTGCTGCCCCAGACAGGTTGTGCTGTGCATCTGCTCAGCAGGGCCAGGCCATTTGTGTTGGTGTGTTTCATTCCCCGGCCTGGCTGAAGTGTGCAGTCTGCAAGGTGAAACGTATCTCTTTTAAGTCGTATAAGCCTCGTTGCAATACCTTCATTGTTTTTTAATTACCATGTAAGCTCTCTTCAAGATGTAATGTTATACTGTGTAGCTACTTCTCTGTAAAGAATAGAGTTGAGTAAAATTAAGAACTTCTTACTGAAATAGTGACATTGTAACTCAAGAATCTTTTTTTTTTTCCTTCTGTTACTGTTTTTCCTTGCCATGACAGAAATTGGCCTTAGCCTATTCTAGCCAAATGAGCCCGAGTGCTTAATTCAGAAGAACATCGCTTTTTAAAAATACTGATATATTACCAGTTTCATTGTTTACCTGTATCCATTGGAAAGCTCCCAGCTTTCTCTCTGCTGCTTAAGCACTGCTGCGAAGAGATCCTCTGGAAATAACAGAGCTATAGACAGCGGCCTTTGCAACAGGAGGGACTTCATAACTCACCTGAAAGTTCACGCCTCAGAAGTTACAGCCTTTCAGCTCACTGGCGAATGCTGACTAATGAACTGGAAGGCTCCGTCTGCCGGCAGCGTGCACGCTTCTCAGCCGCCTTCTCTAGAAGGATATGGACTTTGCTTACGCGCAGCATCTTGTGTTTGGATCAGATCGTGTAATGTGATTTATCTCCTATGAATGCTGCTTTAAATTTTGTTTAGCGGGGAAATGAGATTGAGTTGAATGGCTAAAAAGTGGAAAGCTATTGACTGCTGCAGCTTTCAGTAAACAATGCTGGTACAGAAAGAATTACGCATTTTATACGGTTGTAGTAATAAAATATGTCAAAATAACAAAGGTAAAGAAGTCTGAGATATTGAAGTAAAGAATCTCTAAAAATGGATATTTTTTAGTACTTTCAAAAACTTACCTCTGAGTGGAGACATGCTAATCTTCTTCATAAATGTCAGATTTATAGGTGGTTCTTTGGGCCTTTTCTAAGCTTATTTTAAAAGTCAAATGTGTCTAGTCTTCCTTGATACTAATCCTATGCAACTGCAGAAAAATGAATTGATTTTCTGTATCGATGTGGCTATTTCTGCCCAGGCTGTAGAGGGAGGACATGTTTTTTTATTGATTTGGCCCTGAACTTCCCTGACTCTTGATGAGCACAAATGAAAGAACCACTCTGGAGGTAGTTCTGAATCGGCAAGGGAACTAGTACCAGTGCCTTGGCCAGACTCTCTTGTTTCTTCACTCTATGAATTATACATTGGTTTACCATCATAGTAATTAGAACAGGATCCAGCTATTAATGTGTGACCTGTAGTAAGAGGGTTGTTCCTTGGAGTGCTTGATCTCTGCATAATGGTAAAAGAAGAGATTTATAATATAATTATAGAGGAAGGTTGACAGGGCTGAAACCTTTAACGCTACAGGAAGGACTTATGTGTCCAGAGGATGTTGTGATTGTTTCTGTCAAAAGAACAAATGAAAAGAGATTCAAGAGAAAGATGCATGAGGAACTACTAGCTGATGGTTAAAGCTGTGTTAGGGAAGACTTGTGCAGTATTTTCCAGCACTCTGACAGAAAGCATCTGGGGTGCTCAGGGCTTTTAAAATTCTGGATACTTATAAGCCTCTTGGGAAACTGACTGTTGAGGTACTGAGGAGTGGTTTGAAATTTAACCTCCAGGAGATATGGAGATGCTAACAAAGATACAGGCCAACTACAGGACACTTTTCAGGACCAGGCATTTTTCTCTGGAAAAACACTGTATCATGTAAGGCTGGATTCTCTTCTCTCACTGGTCAAACTAGTGTTACTACTTCAGTGCTACTACTTCTGGTGATGCACATGGTGGTTTTGTAGCAGAGGAAGTTAGTGCTTCATAGATAGCTTCTCCTGCTTTTTGTTTCATTTGTTTTTGACACGCACACACATATTTAACGTAGAAGCTTGACTTTTTTGAAGCTTTTGTGTTGATGACAAGAAAACATAAGTCTGCCTTTCAGAAAGAATAATATCTTAAATAACATGCTGTGTCATTCTCCAAACTGCATCCTTCCAGTAATGTAATCGTTCTCCCACTCCCTCTTTTTGCTACTACAGAAGATGAACTTATTATTTCAACTTTGTCTTAAACTGGATTTACTCTCTGGTTTTAAGCAGATCTAAACCACATTGTCAGCATGCTCCTTTGTACTATCATCCTTTACAAAAAATAATCTTCATAGCTTTGTTGTATCCAGCCAAAGGCAGAGATAAGGCTGAACCATTTCTTGTGTATATGTAATTTAAAAATCAGCAGAGAATATTTCTTTCACAAGAATCAATAAAGTATGAATATAAAATTGTCAGGTGATAGCAACTGTGTGATGCAGAGGATTAGTGACTTGTCCTTTTATTATCAGGGACTGAGTTCAAGCCTAGATACAACAAATGAGAAATAATATTATGCTGCACGGGCTTTAGTAGTATTGAACGAAAAGAGCTAATGTGTGTAATACCCCAGTCCAGCTGGGAAATATTAAGCACTACTCTAATCTCTTGCTTTCTACGCAGATCAGCTACGCATTCTCCGTCTAGTACTTGGTAGTTGATCATTCTTTACCACCAGGATAAGCCTTCCGCACAGCAAGAAAAAAATGATTTTAGTGAATTCGTATTTTTATGTGCTCATGAAGTAACAGTTCTTCTTTTAGGTGTGGTTCCAGGCAGGCTCTTGGCAGATGCATCAATGATGAAGCGAACAGGGGCTGAGCGGTCTCCTGCTGGGAAGGGGAGTGTGGCTAATTCCAGTTCATTAGGGAGGGAGCCCAACCAACACCTTTCTCCTAAGTCTTTGACAGTGGTGGTTGCTATGGAAACCTTCCTAGGAATGACCTCTTTCAGTGTTTTAAATAAATAAGCTGAAAATTCTCAGTTATTTTTCTAACAGTATCTTATTTTCTTTGGGATGAGCAAACTATGAATGGATTCAACAGTCTATCGATCCAGCCTCCAGAAAATACATTAAATAGATTCAGTGTGCAGCGTGCATTTAAATATGCCTGTTTGCTTGTCTAGAAAGCGTACAGACAAGGGCAGGGCATGGCCTTGATATTCTAACTCAGCTCAGAGTTACAGTTTTAATTACACCTCTGAAAGAACTATGAATTGCCGTGTGAAACATCAGTTAATACCTGAAATAATTAGCTTTGATAAATGGAGTGAGTTGGGCACTCCTAAGTAATTGCTTTGTTTCACCTGAGAGATTTTTGTATTTCAGCGGTGGGCTGGCAATTCCCATGCATGCTTTGTAAATCCGCTTGTAAACACTTTGGGAATGAATACAATCAGGAGTGGCTAAGGAGGAGTACATGGGTTGCACGGGTTGCCATAATGATCTGGGGGAAGGAAAAATGTTATGTTAACATGAGATTGATTTCAACGTGAGCAGTGGCAGTATTTAAATAAGTAGGTATTTAAATAAACTGTGATTTATCAGTAGAGGTGGAACATGAAGGATGTCTACAGATTCCAAACCCGTGTGAGGTAATACTGCATACTTACTCAGTCCAGTTCCACAGATGGAGAGCGTCTCACCTGTTCATGTGCAGAAGGAGGCTTTGAAGAGGTGAGCCAAAAAATACTTTACCTCTAGAAGTGGGTCACCAATTTAAAAAATTCATGAAGACAACAGTGGAACATTATCTACTTACAGATGGGGGGAAATTTCTGTGTGCAAGCCAAGGTTCATATTACCAGGCCAGTCTTGATGAACAAGCACAGACATTTATAATCAACCTATAATATTGTACTGACGACTGGTGGTTTTGAGAGAAATATCTCTTCACTCAGGTGTTGTGTTGTATGGCATAGGTTTGTCCGATACCCTCTGCAATGTCTGGCATAGGACAACGCTTATGAAGTTGCATCTACTTTAAAGCAACTTTGACTAAACTCAAAACTTTTAAGGCAGTACTTGCCACCTTCCAAATCTTGATAAAACCTGCCTAGCCAGGATAAACACAACTCATGTCTGGTGGAGATTTTTTCAAACAACATGATAGCTTCTAGTTCATTATTCTGGAGATTTACATACAAAAGAAATAAGAAAGCAGTAAAACTGCAGTAGTGCTGACACCAGCATAAAAGATGAATGCTTAGTACAGCAAAGTGATGGAGAGCGCATAATTGTGTTCCCAATCACCTGCGCCGAAAGACATTTTTAAGTGAAAAATTCCTTCAGAGACCTGAATTTTGGCTGCACTTTCAGTGTCGTGCACTGTACAAGGTAACACAGAAGATTCCATTTATGCTAAACCAAACTAATTCTAAATCAGATCATTGCACCGAGTACACTTTACCATATTAAAAGGTAAAGAGCAAAAACTTCTCAAATGGAGTTGACAGGAGAGATTTAGATCGCCTTCTTTCCCTTTATTTGAATAACTTTTCAGAGATTTGCAAACCTATTGAAAACTATTTTCATATTCAAAAGCTCTGTCAACTGGAATCATAGCATTATCAAGTAAGTTGTGCTTTTCCTGAGATTTATGATGTTTCTGTCACGCCAAATTTATTTGACTTTTTTCTGCACCTGAAAGTTAAATGTGTGTTCTGTTAGCAATTGTGCAGGTTTTTTCCTTGTTGTTTTGTTTTCTTGTAATTGTTTAATCAAATCAAACTATTTATAGCTAGCGGTCAGCTCTGGAGGAAATAGCTGTTTCACCAGTTTAACAGTTTTACCTCCTTTTTAGTTTCTTAAACTGATCGCATTATTCTGATCATTCTGATCAACTGATTGCATTATTCTTTTAAAGATGTAATTGAAAGCAGACTCTCATAAATGGTTTTACGTGTTTCCATTATTCCATGGAAACGACGAGATACAGGCTCCTAGTTAAGGAGTTCATGTGAATTAGCCTTCTGATAGACTTATCCTTCTAACCTGATAGACTTATCCTTCTAACCTATTTCCCCAAGTGGGAAACACTTAGAATAAAATAGACTATTTCAGTTGGAAGGGATCTACAATGATCACTTAGACCAACTGCCGTTGAAATTATATGTTCCCTGATCCAATAAAGAATGGGTATAATTCCCTACATCATGGGAAGATGGATGTTCAGTCCCTGTGAATCCATTTTTGCTCTGTTACTTTATTTTTTCTAGTTATTTGTAGGTGTGCTGTTCTGTCACCAGTGCTCCTAGGTGGAGTACGGCGGTTAACTGGGAGCCTGTGCCTGCGGCCGGGAGGCAGCACTGCTGTTCCAGTGGCACGTCCCTGCCTGCTCTGCAGCTTCCCTTAGGGAAGAAAAACTGTTAGAAGCCTGGCAAGATTTTTGATATTAGAAAAAGTATACAATTATCAGTATAATTCCATTTTCTTGATCCCCAGATAAATATAAAAATTCAAGCTTTCTTCTGTGTAAGTAATCAATCTTTTATCTGTTTTTAAGATTTTGTCAGGCTTGTTATATTTTGTTTAGCTGTTTGCATTTTGTATAAACCGTTCCAGCCAGCATAAACTTACATAATGTTTGTAATCTTTTCTTTGTTTTTAAAGATGAAGGAATTCAAAAGTAAGGAAAAAAAAAAGTCATCACTGTTCTTATGTAGGCTTTGCTGATTTATACATCTTGGCTGTTAAATTCTCTAGGAATTGTTTAGACTATAAACCGGAGGTATTTTAGGGAAAATTATTTGTGTCCTGTTTATCAGTTGACAGTTTGCTGATTCCACCCATGAAGGCTTTTATTTAGAGAAACAACAGAACTTGATACCACCTGCTTCTGAGTAATTGCTGTCCGTGCAGGCTTGGTCTGATGCTTGTGACTAGAAGCTGGAGATGAAAGTCTTGCTTTTTTATTCGTAGCATGTACAAGAATCTTCATCTTTCTAGCTTGGTTTGTGAGTCTCTATCTCACACATGAAGCGTGAGTTAAGTAGCTAATTAGTAAGAATGTGGTATGTAATTTGAAAACAAACCACACTTTTTGGAAATAATTTGTTTATGAAAATGGGAGGCAGGAAGGTCTCAGCAGCTTGATGAATCAATCTGTTTTGGAAAAAAATGTTAGAAAATAAGAGAGGAAGCTGCAGAGTAGTTTATGGTCATTGTGTGTGTCCTCAGTTTTATTCACAAGTAATGGTTGTGTGCAAATTGGGGGTTGTCGTATGGCTGTAAAGATTTGCCCGAATGCATTTGTCCTATGTAGTTGTTTGTGCTTAGTTATAGAGGGGAAAAAAATGGACAGGCAAGCATGCGAATTATTTTATTTCTTTATTGGGACTTATAACTTTGTCTTTTTTCTCCCAAAGCAAAATACCGCCTTGCTCAGGTGGGACAGGGGTAGGTCAATGGCACTGTGCTCCTGAGAGAGGCCTGAAGCAGCTGCAGAGGCTTCTGCTGGGGGCAGACAGAATCTGCACCCAGGAGTTTCCCTCCTGGGGCATCAGTCCTACCTAGCTGCTGGTACGTCGTGTACTAGCGTGCAGCAGCCTCCTTCCCACAAAGGTGCTTGGCTGGTAAGGCTTCATCCACGGAGCCATTCTTCTCTTCCCCCACTGTGGTGTGCTTTCTTAGTAACCAAGAGCATGGTCTTCTCCCACATACGAGCATGAGGGACAAGCTCTTGATGATAAGTATCAACATTTCTCTCTTTGTAGCTGCTATGTGATAACGAGGAGGTTTGGAGATAGACTGATTTCTTCAAGAACTGAGGATGCTTTTTCATCTGATGTGGTCATTGCCATTATGTACTTGTGTATGTAGTGTCTTGTGTTTGAAACACAGTTTGAAGTTCAATATGGGACAAATTCCCAGAGAAAAATAAAGTTTGTAGCACTCTCTTCACTGGCAACTTCCCTACATCTGAGACCTTGTGAGAAGTCTCCTTTTCTTTCCTGGGTCCCTTTCTTTCCTACAGTTGTGTCGTGGTTTGCGCCGGGTTGGACAATGACAAGACGACAGATGCTTCACCTCAAACCAGGACAAATTGTTTATATTAAATACTGTGTTTATATAGGATCTAAACCAAGACAACTCTTAACTCTTACTCAGTGGTTTTGGGTATTACTGAAGAATGAATAAAAGCATATAGTAGAGTCTGTAGGGGGCCTATAAATGGCTGCCATCTTCCAGGGACTTGGCTCTACTTGCCAAGTAAACATAGGGCCTGCGCCACTGGGCAGAATAAAACGTTGGAGTTAAAGGAAGTTTGAATTTCACTGCTCAGCAAAATCAGACAGATTTGAATACTTCATGTCCTTACTTTCTTGGTTACTTGGTAAGAAGGGCTGAAAGACTGGAGCAAGGCTTTTATCTTACGTGCCCAAAAGAGCTTGTTTGTTTGACTGCAGCAGTTGACGCAAAGGATGCTGGTGATACAGTTATTACGTATATGTACTGCAAAAGCATCTTACCCGAACCTGGAGCTTCAGTCCATTTGGGATTGTCATCATTAACTGACACACACTTTGTTGTCCCATTGGATTTGAAGAGATGTCTGAAAAGTGGAAGTGCTGTCTCTTCACTTGCAGTTTAAATGTCAGGAAAAAAGAAAACATGAGCAAAGCATTTGGAAATACCAAGTATTGTGAAAGGTGATGCCAGGCAGATACCAGGCAGTGACTTATAAATAACTAGCTTCTTTGTCTCTTAAAAACAGATGAGTACAGCAAATGCTATCAGTATTCCTTAAGAATCTGTGTACTTTGTTCAAAAATGCAGGAGATGACATGGAGCAATAAGCCTGCTAAACCTCAAGCTGTAATACAGCAGAAACCAGAGAGCGCCTTGCAGTGCGGATAGTATTCCTGGGGACGGGTAGCATATATGCTCTTGTATAAAGGTAAGGCACAGATGTTACTGAAAAACAAGTATGGGTATTGCCTTTTTCAACACGCACCCTTTATCAAATATTAAGTTTGTTTCTATGCTGGGTGTTTCCCTTCCCTATCCAAACTGCCAGTAATTTCCACTTAGTTCCCTACCACCATCAGAATCTTTTTCCTTGCTGTTCAGTTACAGCTTTTTAAAACATGAATTTTAATTGCCCTGAATCATTTTATTCAGTCTTTTAAATTTGTGAAGCAGGGCTCATTTTTCAGCCTTATTCTTTGTCTGGAATGGATATAAGGAGATGTTTAAAACAAAGCTATAGATTCCCTTTCCCACCTACTGGCTGATTCAGATTTAATGCTTACATGGAGTTTGATTTGGATTGTCACAGGGACACTGAGTTGTCATGTTTCTTTCCAACACTCGTGCAGGTCATTCAGTTGTTCCTTGCTCCTGTGGTACGTTTGTGTTCACTGATCATTGTTGTTAACTGCAGGTAAAAAACTCTATCAGGAAACAAAACCCTAGCAGCAGGGGGACAACCAGGACTCACCTTTCCACTTAGAAGAGGTGAATAAGTAGAGATGGGCTCTTTTCTGGATTTCTAGTTTTATAAACCAGCCTTTACAATCTCTTACATAATGTTTTAGTAGCTTTTAGAAATCATTTTGGACAGTTCTGGATGAGCCTGTATGTTTTCAAATGAAATTTTGGTTGCATGACAGCAAATACAGTAAATTTATTTAGAAAAATATAGATCTGTAAAAGCAATGTATAGGAGCATGTGATGATAGTCAAAGTAAACCGCATTTAATTTTCAGTTGATCAATCTGAGCTTTATCAGTCGTCTACCAACATTTTGGTTTGAGGTGTTACTAGGAATTAAAGTTGGACTTTGGGTAATCCATCTGATCCCATATAAGACATTTGTTTGAATTATCAGTGACTAAATTAAATTCAAGAAGTCTGTTTCAGTTTAAGGTTTTAAAATCTCCTAAGTGAGCCTGAAGTCCCAGAGCTGTCACTTTATGCTAGTGAATCTTTGTACGTTTTTTATTGTTGGCCCAAATTGGGAGTTGACAGAACTGGCTGGTTGAAGGACTGTTATTTTCATGCTTCTGGCAATACTTACTTATCCAAATAAATGACAGCTACCTAAACCCAAAAGTCTAACAAATGGTTTTGTTCCGTGAACTCCGTGGAAGAAATGTACCTTTTGTTCCTCACAGGTTTAACACATTTGATAGTGATAAAATATATTTGATTAATTGTAGACCTTAAAATTTACAATCAGTAATTCACCTCCTTGCATTAGATCTGAACCGTTTCAGATTGTTTCAGAAAAATAATTTCTTTACTATTTAAATCCCAGTAGTTTTTGCAAATAATAACACTACTTCAGAGTAAGGCAATTTTAAGTCTTTTTAGGGAGATGAAGGCATCTGCACATGTCTATGAAGCAAGAATTTCTTTTCACAAAAAAATTAGCAAGAAGGAATTTTAGATAGTGCGCTTTGCTATGATGTCTTGAAAAGTACTGCTTGGGAAGCTGTGCTACAGCTGTCCTTTCACAAGTAGACTAATTTGAAAAAAAGTAATTGGGGTCATGGATTTTTTTTGTCTCTTTCGAGCAGGGTAAAATTTGTGAGCGTAGGTTACCTCAGCTTCATTTACGGTCAGTGGTGGCAATCTTTTTTTTTTTCCCACATGGGAGCAGTGGTTTGCTCGAAATAACTTTTTTGTCTGTTTAGAAAACTGAAGTCAGTTGAGAATAAAGTGGAATGTAGTTTTAAGAGGTTTCTGCTGGATGCTGGCCCTAAAGATCCTGGCAGTGCTGTCTGCTTTGATCACCTCCGAGCCACACGTGTCTCCCGGTGGGTAACAGCACAGCAATGTCCTAACCCACGTGTTGGCTCCCGATGCCACGCACAGCCGCTGCCTGGGCTGCTGTGCGCTGCTCTCGCTTCGGACAGAATCAAACTAATTATTATTCTGTATTGCTCTCAACTCATCAGACTTTTTTCCTAGCAGTTACCCCCTGGCAGGAGTCTGCCTCTGCGTTTAAATTGTACTCCATCCTTTTTGTGCCCTATAACCATTCAAAGAGATAATACTCCCCCTTTCCCCAATTAAGTTCTTCCTTTATTTTTAGAGCCTAACACATCGCTTTCTCTCTTGAGATCCTATTTACAGACAACTGCCGTGCTAACTGCGGTAAAGCTAAAGGCAATTCAGGCTTTCCCTCACCGTGATGCTAATGTTCCTTAAAAGTCTTAGATGTAAAAGATCCAAAAAGATGCAGCGGGTTCTGTGTGTGTTTCTCCACTGTTCAATCTCCCTGCTGGGATTGCCAAAGAGGCTGATGTTCGGAAGCAACCGCTGGAACTTTAAATTAAAAAAATAGTAACATTGTGACATGGAGGAACCTTTTCAGTTATTTTCAAACCAGTTTAAATATAGATAATATACTGCCTGACATAAAGATTAAATGCTTTTCTCAGCTTCGGGACTTCAAATATCACTGTCTTAAAATTTGGGGGTGGGGTGGGTGGGAGTTGTTTTGTTTTGTTCCCCCCCACTTGATTGGTTTGTATTATACGCTCTTACTTTCACTGAATGTTTTCTTCTTCACATATTACAGGCTGAAGTTTATCTAAAATATATCTAAAAAACCCCCTAATATCTCTTACTGTTTTTAGTCTTATCAAAATCACCAAAATCCTTATTGTATTGCAGGGTTTATCTGGAAAAACAATAGATGCTTAACAATGTGAATGCCTAAATTTTTGCTCTGTAAGCCAGGCTGGAATGCAGTCAACTAGAGAATTCAGCAGATAAAAACTGGCAATTAGGTTTTGCATATTTCTTAAATGCCGAGAAACAACCAAAAGACAAACCTAAAACTCATTCTGGATTACTACCTTATTTCAACCTGAATCTCCCATTTCAAGTTAGTCTGCTCTGTAAGAAGTAGAATTGATTTTGGAAATGAGGTTAGCCACAGGAACAGAACCGCTCATGTCACTGTAGATGAAAAACTGAAAAATATTTTCAGTTTAGTAGAAGTAAAATAGCTATGCAAAATGCATTCCTTTTTAAGGGGTGTACTTAAAATTCTCTTTTTGTGCTTTGAGACTGTAGAATGAAAGGCACGTTAATTACAGAAGTGTGATGAGGCAGGGAGTGGATTTTTCCAGGACTGTGACAGAAGAGTGGCAGACAGTAGGTGGAAGTCTTTTCCAAGTGATGGACATAGTCCAGAGTTATTGTTCCCTGGGACGAATGATGCTTGGTTTCATAACAAGCGGTAGCGTTTATCAAGGGCTATTTACTTGTCCAGCTGTAAAAAAATCGTGACAGTCAACGTAGCATTGCATTACAGTACAGCAATCCAGCTGGGAGGAATGCTTCAGTAAGGACATGAACAGCAATGACAAGTGGCTTATATGCTAAATGCAATGCTCTGTGCGTGGCTACAGACCAAACAGCTGTGTTACAGTGTTGATCTCTATTAGTTTTACAGATCCTATTTTCTTCTTAAAGTGCTCGTATACTTGTTTGTCTGTCCCTGTGCTGGTTACCAGCCTTTTACCGGATTAAACAATTTGACATGACTCAATATGAAATCACGGGAGATTTAGAAGAAAATCGCTTGGTCCTTTTATAACAGTTTTTATTCCAAGAAGAAGGACTTGATATTTGATATATGTTTTGAACTGAAATTAGTTCCATGGAAATGGATTTCAGCTTGCTGCTGTGAACTCTGTCTGGTTTACTTTTATCTTCCAAATTTTAGGCAGGCAGTTAGACATTGCAGTTATAAGTGCCATAAATATTGGGGGTGGGGGGAGAGAGAAAGAGAGAGAGAGTTGCCACACAGACTGCATCTCC
Organism: Dromas ardeola; assembly: GCA_013398915.1. NCBI lineage: Eukaryota > Metazoa > Chordata > Aves > Charadriiformes > Dromadidae > Dromas > Dromas ardeola. The sequence goes on along the minus strand of VYZM01017484.1, from coordinate 132,580 downwards.
GGTACCATTGCTTGAGGCGGCTAGGGAAAAATAAGCTTGATATTTTACAGAAGAAAGTCTTTGTATATACCAAAAGCATGGTTCTGCAGCCTTCACAACAGCTGATTAGGCTAGTTAATAACTAGACTTTAATCTTAGAGTCTAACAAGAGGACTTAATAATAACTATTAATCAGTATTCTTCCCGGGAAAGAAGCAATTTTCAGTATTAGAGAATTTATTGGAATTGGATCAATTCACTAGATGTACCTTTTTTACAGGCGTTTTTTGGCCAGGTCCCACTGGGCAACTCCATGCAGAGACTGTCGTACGTCACCTACCCCGCACAACTTATTACGGAGTAGGAAAGAAAGGCACCATCACGGTCTTTGCTGTAGGGCATTTCAGCTTAGTTCTGCTTTCAATAGTCACAGCGCACGGTGCAGCCTGCCAAGAGGCCACTGTAACATCCAAGCATACAATTAACTGTAAGTGTGTGAGTAATCTCATCCTTTTTCAGTGGAGCGTTTAAGCACGTGTTTATGGTTAATGATTAGGTCCAGATGAAAGCAGTAAGATGATCTGTGATTAAAGTTAAACACATGTTTATGTGCTTTCTTGAAGAGGAATGAAATTATTCGAATGCTTTAGCACTGTGGGTCACCTCACAGTACTATATTTTCCAGAATTAGCCCTCAGATTCTCCAATGGAGTAATTTAAAAAATGTTCATATGTATGTTTGAGGTTCAAATACATTATTCTAAATTCTCTTACTTAGCTGTTTTGGTCTGGATTTTGGTAAGAGTATTTGCACTCTGCTTCTAGAATGAATCCAAAGTGCTGATGAGGAGGAATTGGCCTAGTTGAGGTCCAGATCCTAGACTCAGAATTTGACCCTGTAATAGCATGCTAAGGAAAACATTGTCCACCAACTTGCTCTTTCCAGTAAGTACTTTTTGAAAGTGTGATCGGTAGCTGCCCTTGGGTGGAAAAAAGCACACACTGCTTTTATGGGGGAAGAGGGGAGAACTCAGGAAATATGCTGCTTAAAATCACTTTGGGCTTTGAGTTGTAATATTTTTTTATGTTTAGAAAGCAAAAAATTTGGAATTTTATCTACCTTTTTACATACCAATTAGTTATTACCAAACTATTAGTTTCAGTTTTCCCCGCATTCCTATTTTGCTGTAGTATTCGTTCTTTCCTAAGTTTTTTACTTTATTAAGCTTCCTTTTCTGTTACAAAACATTAGACGTGGGAAAAAAAAGCATCTTAGAATGGTCTCTGAAGATGTTTGGAGGGTTTTGTTGTCGTTATTGATTGTTACAAACTTCAATTACTTGTTTTGTTCTTCAGATCCCCAAAATAGGTCGTACCTTGTACATGCCAGTTTCTTTCATTGACTGGAAAAAGAATCTGTACAACAGGTTTAGCCGTAGATGTCTGCATCTCAGAGGTCTGAAATCCCACTCTGACAAAAGCTTTATCGAGGCTATAGGTGAGGAGGCTGAAGCCAACTGTTTCAGCAACTTTTTTTTTCTCCATCCACAATTTTTTGCATAAAGAAGGCTGTATCGTATGTCACTGCTATTGCTTTGTATTTGTTCCACTCTTCGGTCATCGGCTGTTTACCACTGCTGAAGCAAGTTAGTGGGATCAATAAACTTTTGGACTAACCTGGTACATTTTTAGGTTGTAAAATAGATAAAAGTAAATGTCATCCAGATGAAATTGAAGGTAGGAAAGGGAAACTTTCCATATCTTCAGTTTCCTTGTGTAATAAATATGTAAAATAAACAAACACAAAATGAAGTGTTGCTGTGTTCCCATATGCTTGGACTGGAAGGAAATGCATGTTAGCATGTTTCTGGGCTGGGTAACAGCTCCTGTTCGACGCTTTTTATTTTCGTGTGTAATGCTATGGGGCTCAGAATAATATGCCACATACTAAATGCAAAAATAAGTCATACTCTGAATGAACTTTCCTAATGGATACTCTTAAGGCAAGCTGCTATGTAAATGATGGGGATTTTGGAGGTGGTGGTAGAGAATAGGCTAAGATAGGCTTAGTCCACCTGCTGTCCTTTCCTAACAAAAAGTGCACTCCAGTTTCTTAGTAACAGTTCTGGGATCTGTTGATGTTGTGAGAGCTTTGCCTCAGGCTGCCAGGAGACACACATGTGACTATGCCACAATCCCATCTCTAATGCCCTGACGTACACGGGACAACCCATGGGGAGCTCCCCATGTACTTGCCCCATTGGGTTCTTTTCTTGGCAGGATATAGATTATTTTGTTGTTTGGAAGGGTTTTTTTAGTGCTTCTCTGGTGCTCTAAATGGTATGTAGAAGGTAGAGAGGAAGTGCTCACCTGTGGCACTCTATTTCTCGAGCATTGTCTTCAGCAGACCAAAAGTCAGCAAGCGGTCTTCGTAACATAGGCAACCAATTACGAGAAAAATGGGTATATTATATGAAATTTTCAAAATGTTTCATTCAAAAAACTCAGCCCTTTTTCTTTGAAAGTCAGGCTTATTACTAGCTTGTAAAGAGTAATTTCTTCACTTTGAAGTTTTCAGTGAAGTATGGCTGATCTTACACCTGATCTTCAGAAGTTCTTTCCATTTTGTTTTATTAAATATATTGTCCCTTCTGTAGCAATTATGACCCAGAGCATTTTAATCCATGTAAAGTGAAGAAAGAAAACACATTCAGTGTTATCTATAGGATACAGATTATAAGATCTAGTTGAAGATGTCCCTTCTCATTGCAGGGGAGGTTGATCTTTTGGATGATCTTTAAAGGTCCCTTCCAACCCGTACTATTCTATGATTCTAAGATACGGGGATTAAAGAGAGGCCTAAACCGCAAACTGTAGGAATTTCTGAAAGCCACGTGTGAATTTTCTCTGAAGGCTGGATCTTAACACCGTCCCCACAAGTGTATGATAATCTAGATTGCTACTTCTTTACTTACCTGTGTTTATAAATTGGCGAGGGGTCTGCTTTCTGTCCTGGAACGAAACCACCCCTTTGTTGACACTAAATGCAAAACAGATTTTCAAAGGTTTGTTTTTTGTTTGTTTGTTTGTTTGGTTTTTTTTTTTTCCATAGCTGAACTACAAAAAGAGACTGGAGCTCCCTAATTACACATTGGGACTTCCCGTTGGTCGAGCCTGAATGGTGGTAGAGCCTGTTACATCTCAGCAGTTCCAAATCCCTACCAGCCCTTCCCCAGGTCTGACCTGCTTCAGAGGCCTCTCTCTTCTGCCTGGTCAGGGCAGAAGGTGGAAGTCAGGGATGCAGAGGCTGCAGATTTTGAAGGCATCTGACCAACTTTATAATACAAGAATTTAAGAAAAAAAAAATTTCAAGGGACAAAGCGATAAGTCAATTCCAATTTTAAATCCTTGTGCCAGAATATGGATAGGCAAGAAATCCGTAATGGCTTTGTGGGCTCTTTCCCGCAGGATCCCAGCTAGTTCTGCTGCCATGGTGCACTCGAGAAAACATGCTGCATTAAATAGGTTTGATGGAAAATGTGTTTTCATTGTGCATCAATTTAGGATATTAATTCTGACTGAATCACATTCTGTTTTCTGGCTGCATTTACTGAATGCCACTATTATGTTGTAACACTGTTACAGATTTTTATTCTAGGTAAAACTGCTTACACATTATTTGTGATATTTATTTGGAGGCAGATGATGGAAAAAACATATTAGATAAAACTGAATTATGTTGCCAAGCTGTAGATTGTCAGTGTTTATAAACCAAGGCAACAGAGAACAATTTCAAAGCCAGATTCGTACTTCTTACAATCTTCAGTTTCCACACTGTTGTCACTCTCAGAATGATGTTTCATATTATCATAGAAGGGTTCGGGTTGGAAGGGACCTTATAGATCATCTAGTTAAAATTTTATTCACATTTTTTCCCAAATAAACATAATTTTTAGGTTGCTACTGGGTTTCTTGCTCATTTTTGTGGACCTACTTGTGAATGTTTTCAGCTGAGTATACTTGGTAACGCTTTCCCACAGCAGACACCAGTGAATGGCTCCATAGAAGACAACAAAATTGTGATGGGAGTTCTTGAGGTTCAGTCTGCACTGTGAACAGGGAGGTGCACTCCTCTGTCCTGCTGCCCGGGCAGAGGCTCCTCTCACATCCAGGAGTTTCTCACACCTGGGGAGATAGCTCAGCTTCGGGCAAGGATCTCATCAGCAGCCTTGTCACGTGCCTGGAGCCCTCCAGGATTTTTTTTGTTCCTCCCAAAAGGCGCTGCTACTGCAGCAGCCAGTGGCCAAGGGCACCAGGAGCCTACCGGAGCCCACAGACACTTTTATGCAGATTTGGACTCTTTCCTATCTCCCCTTTTTTTCTGGGGCAAAGTAAACGTAGTGCCCTCTCCGGGTCTTTATAGATACAGCTTTTAGGTCAATATTTCTCGAGCTTGTACAAAGAACAAGAACCATTTGGTTCATCTGTCCTCTTCTGACTTGGAAGCACGCAACCCTTCAGCCCACCTCCAGAGGGAGAAATGAAGGCATGCCAAGATTTGGATTTGATAGCAACAGCTCAACTCGTCCAGTGCAGGGAATGGAGAAGTTTCTGGTGAGAGGTATTTACCTAACAAGGGAACTGTCAGTAATCAGAGACAATTAGCAGTTCATCCAGCTCTTGCAACCAGCTGCACTTCTAACCCACAGTCACAGCTCCTTTGCACTCCTGCTCCTTGAAGACCTGGCTGCTGATTCCTTGTCCCAAGAAGCGTCGGTGTTTCTGCCTAACCCGAGGACAGGCTGCTCCATGTAATTTAATAGTGCACTACTGTACAAAGTTGATCTAGGTGTGATGAGGAAATGAAATAATCTGGCAGATTATAAAACAAGGGATATTTGATGTGGAGTTTATGTCGCCTTGGTTAGTGGTGAGATTCATTTTGTGATGTCTCTTTGTAGAAAAGTGTTACCAAGACATCTTATTCAGCAGAAAGGTGGTTAGTATAAAATTACGCTATGAATGCTTCAGAATGAATTTGAATGAGCCGGCTGAGCCTGTGCTGGATCAGCACTTTATCTTGTGTGACTGTATTGATTTTGATCCAGCACTGTCAGCTTTAAAGCTAGATTTACTGTACTGTCAAGCCACAAACTTCAAAAGCTATCTTTAATTGGAGGGAAGTTGAATGTGATATATGCAGAAGAAAAATCATTAATCAAAGTTGGCTTACATTTGGCCTATGAATGGAAGAAATGTAGTAGAGGCTCCAAAGGCTTGAGCTTCTCTTATTTGCATTTATTTTGGCCCATTCTCCCCCATACCCGCTAGAGGGAAGTTCTGCCAGGATTCCCTCTGTGGTTTGTTTAAAACTGTCAAATCTGCAGCAAAGAGCATGTCACACATAAGCCAAACACCAATGTTTAATTAAAGTACGGATTTCTGGGCTGGATAAAGAGGCAGGTCTAGTCAGAGAAGAGGAAGATGGGCCTGAGGAAGACCAAGAGCCGGAAGAGAACAACCTTGAGGATTAGGTGTTGGTATCGGGAAGATAACAGAACAGAAGAGAAGAAATGAAGAAGAAAATCTCAGTTTTATAGCCTTGCTTTGCCATTTTTTTCTGTCTGCGTGTCAACTGATTAACATAAGTCAAAATAGGGAAGGGAATTTTTGAAAAAGAGTAAAATGCAAGTTCCTACTGTGTCCTGTGTGTTCCTGTTCCTACTTATGTTTTGCATTTTACTATTATGCTTCTAATGCTGTAATTGGTAGGAATCTAATTACATTGCATGAGGCCGTGTCTTTTTGAAGGAGTAATTTGCATTTAAACTCTTTTGGAGTGCATGCATTTTGTCTTTGATGTCCTTTGATTAGTAATTGCAGCTCTTGTTATCAAATGTTACATTTAAAGCAAAGCACTTTCATATGTTTCTGCTTACTTATATTTTCTGGGTAAGTCTTTTGCATGGTGAAACATTCTATAGCTTGTCCTATTGAGGTAATCTAAATTATTTTTTAAAATAATCTCCTGTTTTTGAGAGTTGAATACAAGAACTTCACATTCAGACATTCATTACAGACACCGATGAATGTGAACCCATTGACTTCAGGCATAAAAAAATTCTGTGTTTTAAAACATTGTCCTGGGTATGCACACGCTCCCTCTTGCAATGCGGTTACAGTGGTATATTTACTAGCTGTACAATTTTAACTATACAACACAACTATCAACAATGTATTGCATATGGATATTGCAAGAGCGTAGGTTCTTATTTCTCCCTCCTTCTAACTGGGGAGCAGAGCGGCGTCTCAGATCAGAAAAGGTTGGAAAGCCTTACCTTGCCTATTATGATTCCTGAGTCCATATATTTAAGGCATCCTAAACATCGCTGCGTCCATACTTAGTTTCTCTCTGCTTCAGCCCATTCTTTTAAACTACTATTATCACAAAGATACTTACATTCATATAATTTTATTTCCAGGTTATATTTCTGTTTCCAGAAATTTTATTTCTGTGTGTATTGCATCTCAGTGTTTCCAGATTTTAGGTGAAGTTAGTATATGAAGCCAATGTTGTACTTTACATCTACTATTTTGTTAAATAGTCCATATTTTTATAAAGAAAAACATAACTTGTTTAATGTTCTCACCTTCTGACATGAATGGGGTTTCCCTGTTCTTACATGATAGAAAAAATTGTGCAAAAAACCTTGTAATACAACACTGAAATATAACATAAGCCGTTTCAGTGCTCACCTGTTGGAACCCTACTTTTATCAGGAGGTTGATGTTAACACCGAATGCTGGAAAATAGTTTCTGAAAGGCACGGCTATGTTTGTTTATTCTGTCAGAAGTGACAAAAAAAATGTTGCCTGAACTTTCTCAAAACAGCAATTTCAAAATTTGATTCCTTGGAGAACAAAACATCCATTTAATATATTACTTCATTTTCAGCAGGACTATGTGCTTCCAGATTAATTTACATTTTAAATTGCCCTGAAAGCATTAATTTGCTGAGCTACCATGGGAAGTACAGATGAAAGAGCTATTTAGTTTATAAATGGTACCATCTAGTTTCAATCTAGGAATGCTTAATGGCTTTAAAATATATAAAGACTAATTGTCCTACAGATTTTGTAACCAGTCATGTTAGTAATGTTCAGTTGTGCTATTTGCAACATTAACTGTTACGTACATGATAAACATGGGTCAGCCGTTTAAGTAACACTAACGACTTTGAATGAAGTCAGCCCAGTTGAAAACTGCTGTGCCAAAATTATTCAACTTATATTAAAAAATGGTCAAATATTACAACAGCTGCGAAGAACAAACTCATTGCAATACTTGTCTCTATATTTAAAGTCTGAAAATGCGAACATCAATTTGAAATTTGTATTAATTATTTTGAAATTGAATTATGGCTACAGCCAAGATGTTAGTTTTGCATTTCTAAAGTGTAATTTTATGGAATTCTGGTGCAACTCAAGTAAATTAGAGTATGTAAATAAATCAATCCCAAATGATGGTGATAGTTTGTTTACGTGCTAATATCTTTTCTCCTCATTACTTTAGTTCCATCTCCCATCTCTGTTGTGCACTTTTAGTGTAAGAAACATTTGCTCATCTTTGGTCCATGTAACTTGTTTGATGGGCAGCACACAAATAATCATTAATTGTGGGATCTTATTCATCATCAAGGCAAATAGTAGAAGAATAAAAATTAAGTTCCTTACTCTAGCAAGCTCCGTGGCAGAATTTCCAGTAGGAAATTCCAAAGTTTACAGAGCCTAACAGACTCATTACCAGGGCAGTATCTTAAAATCCTCATCTCTTTATTTTTTATTTTTTTATACTGTTTTTACTTGTGCTTCCAACCTTCTCTGTCCCGTGGTGGGTGGTATAATCTTGCTGATTTGAACTGGGAAGCAGGAAGCAAGTTCTTTTGCAGACTGTGCCAAAAATGTCCTTTACTGGAACTTTGAAAGTGAATTCATCCTGTTTTTTAAAGGATGGAAGGGTGTAATAGCATTGAAGTCCCCAGATATCGTACTGTGTAAAATAAACGGTACGCAGTGAGAAAAAAAATGTCATTCTAAACGTGCTCGATGGTATGATTTCAGAGACCAGGCAGGTCAGAGCAGTAGGCTCAGGAATGGTTTTATCATTTTTCCTTTCATGTGCAAACCCAACAAAACATTATCTTGGATTTATAGTTTTGGTATTCTGAAAATACAGAAAACAATCAGATAGGCCATTTTATGCTTAAAACCACCAGTAATGTTTACAGACTGTCTTGAGGTTTGAGGAGGGCTTCACCAAAGGGTTCAGTGCTGCTCCTTTCAATAACCTGCGCGTGATGGAGACTTTTTTTCACCCCATCTCTATCTGGTGGGGCTTGAGTTTGGGGCTCTGAAAGCTGAAGTTAGATGACAACTGGTTTGTATTACAGGATGGACCATATTTTGCTGTGGTCCCTCTCTGTCATGGCTCAGATCATAAAGATCGCTATGCCAAAGCATGTATTTAAACAAGTTTCTCTCTGTAGCAAGGGTATCTCTGCTTGAATACACAGCTGGCTTCATGCCCTTGATTGGAGGCTTTTCTACTTTGACAGATAAACTGTATGGGAAAATTTTGCTTAATAATTGATGCAAGTGCAAGTAAATATGATATAAAGCTGTATGTTGTTAAGAAAAATTGCAGTTACATGCAATGCCTCTTCCCCATGGAAAAAGTTACTGTTGGGCTGGCCTTTTTTATGCTCGTTTCTAGAGCGCTCTGTGGGAGGATTTTTTTAAGTTCATCCATAACAGAGCAGATGTCAGAGCTGTGCCTAGCCATTAATAAAATCTGCTGGCAGAAGAGGCAAGTTTTGTAACGAACTTTTGGATGGCAATCTCCATCACATCAGAAAACCTAATTGAGATTTGGGTTTAATCTATTTTCTTTGGACAAATATTTGTATATAAATTTAAAAAAACCCACAATATATTTCATGTTGGTTTATGTGCAGTAAAAAATCTTTTAATCCTGCTTATTCGATGAGCAAGAGTATCCTAAATCTATCATTTAAATTTATGGGTATGAATATAGAGGCGAGGAATAGATTAAGTTTGTTAATTGATTAATAATAAAGAGAGAAAAAAAATGGTATTCCCTTTGAAATTTATCCCAAACTTCATGGTTGTAGCAGACTCACAGGATTTAAAATGTAAGCTTATATTTAAATTGTTTGTTTTGATGAAAATCTTTTAGGTATTTGTAAAATTGTATACTCAGTCATCCACAGTCAGGTCTGAATATATTACTTCTATTGATTTATTTATTTATACAATTTTTTTATTTCTTGACTTTGTGAGACTTATCAAAGTTTTGCTTTATAGTTTCTTCACCAGGATGTCTAGCGAGATGAAAGTTTTGATATAAACCCATTTTATTTTTTGGTGAAAGAGGGCTGACCGTATCTAATACCTTCTCCTCACAGAGGCAGCTTTTCCTGCCTGCTTGGGTGGGTGAGGTTATACCAAGCCTCTATGAAAGAAGGCTTTAATGTGTCTCAGTTAATATCATTAATAAAATATTATTATGCAGACACATTATGTTGCCTTCCTGTTTGCACTATAACTGCAACATGTAACTGTGAAGGATGAGTCACCTATTCAAAATTAAAATCCTTGTCTTCTTAATGAACGCATTTTCCCTTCTGCACCTTGATAGCTAATACTTCAGTCTCAGTAGATTACTGACCTTGCCACCCAGGTGTGCCAGGGCTGTGTTTAAGTATTTGAAAGTTCATAGAGGGATGCCTGATATACATGTTGCCAAAATTGCCCAGGTGAAGTTAATGTTGACCTTTATTATCTCTTTGACTGATGGCTAAGCTGCTGACCAGGTTCAGCTGTGGGGGGGTTGCCGGGGGCTGTGCAGAGAGGGATGGGGAACACCTGGGAGCGGGGCAGGCTGGGTGCTGCTGTGCCCCTGCCCCTGTAGGAAACCAGCTGGGGAAAGAGCGTGAGGGCTTTTGGCTTCTCTTAAAGAAAAAATAGAACTTGGATGATTAAAGGCATTGCTGGAGCCCTGACCTAGGGACAGGTTCAGGATAGGCAACGTGACTTGTGGATTTAGAGACGTCTTTCACCCTCAGAGAGATGAACTTGGAGATTGTGAAATGTACATGAGGTTACTGATGGTGTCAGAGCTGCAGCAGCAGCCCCGGCAGAGACTTACGTTGTAATTTGAGCAGGAAAGAAGAGCAGCCTGTGGATCCTGTTGTAAGTAAGGGTTATTTTGTGTTGTGGTATTGTCATTTATTCTCTTGTTATAGCTGTTTCTTTCCTTCCAGATCTTTTATGCTGAAGTGAGGTGTGGATGAATTGTTGTGGTAATGGCAGTAGGTATTGGTTCCTCATATGTAACGTGGTAAATGTGAATATGGTGCTGTGCGGGGAGGGCGTTACAGTGCAGGAGAGATGACAGCAGAAAAAAGTGTTTAGTGCAAGTCACGTAATCTACTGTCATTTAAAACCTGTGGATTGTCCCAGAAACTGTAGTCCCTGGCAGTAGCAATAAGGAGAAAACTTACTGTGGGGATCTGTGTGCTGTGTCTGAGTAGAGGAAGCTGCTACCTCTGACTTTGCTACTGATGCTTTAAGTGTAATGAAGACTGGGGGTTGTGTTCTGCCTTCTTACTACTCCTGTTGCTCTAGTGTTAACGTGCCTGTAGCAGACAACCTGTTAAAATGCCAGACGTGGCTGAAGGTTTGCTACAAAGCTACCGCAGAGTTACTTTTGATAGCAGGTTAGGAAACTTTGGGATGTAGTATGTCCTGCCGGGTGGTGGTGGACAGGGTTTATTGTAGCTTGTGTAACATCATCTAAATGCAGCTCATGAGATCACTGACACTGAATTATTCTCATGATGCTGGCTAAATATTGCTGTTTGTAAAATATAGAAACTAGTGGGTGTTGATACGTGGTGTGGTTTAACCCCAGGCAGCAGCTCGGACCACACAGCCGCTCGTGCAGTTCTCCCCTGTCCCCCAGAAGGGCAGGGAGAAAAGGAGGGAGGGGAAGGGGAATGAAAAAAACCTAGTGGCTTGAGATAAAGACAGTTTAACAGAACATAACAGAAAAGGAAGATAACAATAATAATAATGACACAAGTCACTCTCACTCCCTGGTGAATTGGTACCTTCCTGAGCAGTGATTGCAGGTATCCCCCCACCCTCCCTGGCCAACCCCCACTTACGTACTGAGAATGATGTCTATGGTACAGAATATTCCATTGGCCATTCTGCTGTTCTGTCCATGCTGCTTCTCGGCTTCTATGGGAAGCTGAAAAGAGTCCTTGAAATGTATAAACATTGCTTAGCCACAAGTAAAACAATATGTGTTATTGACATTCATTTTACAATAATTACTTGAAAGAAAATGGACTCTCTCCCAGCTGAAACCAGGGAAGTATGTGTAAAACCTAGTAAAGTGCTAGGAACATATTTTAATCTCTTTATTTTGTTGATTTCTTCATAAATATTAAAATATTACCAGAGTACTTCTCTTCACAGTTTGTAAAGTGATGAGATTTACTGTACAGAGCCTGAATCTGTGTATATTATTGGTGAAAGCCTTCCAGCTGCTTTAACTTCCGTGGGCAAGAGTTTTCCATCTCTGGGACTCTCTCTCTAACTTCTGCCCAGCCACAGCGTGCTTCAGTTTGAATGTGATCTGTGAACGCAGAGATGTGTGACCACTGTCGCCTTATGTGATCAGAAGCATATGTACCACCTTCTGTGGCTATGGATAAAGCTGTTCGCTTCCCGATTCAGCATAGCTTTGTAACACATTTGAAATGTAACTTTACGTAATTCACATTAAGAGAAAACTCTCTCGTATGTGGATCAGGGATACAATTTTGTCAACTGGCACCTGGAAATCGGGGAAAAGAAGTAAATGGCCGTTTCTACACAAAGAGCAGTGTAACAGGGATAAAATTATATCTTCACTGGAACTGAATGCTAGAGAAAAGCTATCCTTTTGTACAAAGCCAGTAAGGTTCCAATGTTTGTTTTGGAGTGAAAAGAAAATGTGTTTACATTTCCATGTAAGTTTTTGTACTTCCATTTTTCTTTTTAAGGTAACTTGTTCCGATGTGAAAATTTCTCAGGTATGCTTTTCATCTAGAGCAGAACAAATTACCCATACTTGTAGAGAAAAATAACCAAGTTGTTTGGTCATGTTCCTTTTTCTACATCATCAGAGTGTGAATTTAAAATTTATTTTACTTAACTGACAACTTAAATCCAGAAAAGCTTTCATAATACAAGATTCGCTCTTCTTTGTGATTCAAGATTTGCCGTATTGTAAATAGTCTAGCATAAAAATATGCACGATTTGGGGGACAAAGCAGAGAAATTGATCAAGGAGATATTTTTATAAATGTTCTTTATAAACGCTATTTTTGACAACACTTTGATGTAAAAGCTTCTAAATTAATTAGAAGAACCTGAAATGTGGCTGATACAACACTATAGTAAATGTTCACGTTTTGTGAAAGTTGGTTTTACAGACTGAATTTCTCTGTCCTCACTTTTCTTTTCTTTTTTTTTTTCTTTTTTTTTTTTTTTTGTTTCCCATCTCTATCCAGCACTCTTTACTCATTTGTGATACCTGAGAAGTCAGGGAAAATGAGTAATTGGGTAGACTATAAAGGATCACACTTGCAAATTAAGTGCTAGTTTCTGATGTAAGGTGCAATCTTCAGCAAGGATAGTTAAAACAGGATAATCCTGGGAAATGCTTAGAGAAAAACATTTCTGAGTTGCAATTTCTTCTCTGCTTCTTGTTTCATTTGAGGTTGGCTAAATCAAATTACTGTTGGGAATAGATTATGGAGCCTCTCCTACCAGAAAAAGACCTTATAAGCTCTGCTTTTATTGGCTACTCTGCAGAGGCAGAAAGCTACTGGTATTTATGTATTTCTTTCCTGGGATTCAAAGTTTACATATGAAATGCAGATGTATAGTGGTTTTGGGGTTTGTGGTGTTCTTTTTCCCCTTATTTGGACAAGTAGAACAATAGTTTGCTAGCTGGTTTTGGGGATATTTTGGGGGATCACGCAAGGACAGCGAACATGAGTGAAAAGCATAGGTTTTATCTAAAGTTTATAGTTTTTCAAACAGTGTAAGCTTATGCAATGCAATCACAGATTAAACTTAATCTTCCTCGGTTTTATGAGTATTTAAAATCGGTTAACTCTACAGCATATATCTAAGTCATATGAAAAAATAAAATCCCTCCTAGAGAGCAAGGATAAAACCCTAATGAATGTGTCTAATATCCTGCATAGTGTTCAGTATATCACCCTAGTGATTACACAGACAGAAGTGGATGCCTTAAGAACCCATCTTGTGTGCCCCGTGCTTCACTAGATCTCACAGGCCTGTCTTGTAAACACTAATTAAAACTCTATTGCAATAAAGAGATGTGATTCAGTGCTAACAAGTACCTGTTAATGTTACTTCTTGTTTATGATGGAGAGATTTAATCGTAATCTAATGTAGTATCTGCGCTATTGAGCACAACCGTAGACGTCCACATGGCTCTGTGGACATCTTGAGGAACGAGCAGTTAACTTGATACTAACATGCACTTTTCCTGAAAATGGGTACCATTTAATTTGATTCTAGAGACATTTTCTGACCAAGTTGCTGTATGTAGATTGCATGTCCATACTGAAATAGACTGAAATCAGAGATACTGCCTCTGTGAAATGAATGATGCTCTCTAGCGCTCGGCCTGTGCCTAGGTGGGGGTTCAGATTAGATTGACTTTGAGACGGCTTCCCCTGGTAAGTGGCGAACAAGTGAACTGCTTAGGCGACAGCTTAGACACAAGGCTGTGGGTGAGAAAAGTCATCCAACTTTGTCTTGCGTTAGTTAAAAAAAACCTGCAACAGCTAATGTGACTGAAAAGAGGCATTATTTTTTTGGAGGTGTCAATACTAAATCAGTAGAACAAGTCAGGCTTTTTGTTTAAAATTAATTTTTCATCAAAATAGTTTGGAACTTGACTCAGGCTGCTGAAGTTCATGTACATACTCTCTCATACCCTCTGTACACTCATTTAGCGTTCAGCCGGTTTTGCCATATCTATTTCTGAGCTTCGTAGATGCACCTACATTTTCCTTGTCTAAAATAATCCTTCCTTTATTTAAAATAGGCATAAAAGTACCCTGAATTGCTTATTACAATATATATATACACGCATGTGGATGTAAATGGCCTGTTAAAAGGGACTCTAGAAGATAAAGGAGGTTTTTGTTCCTGATCCTAAAGAAGGAAGAAAGTAGAATGCTGGATGAAATAAGTGGTTAGTTTTTAGATGGTCACATCTTGTAATTATACGGTTGAGATATGTCAGCATCAAAACCTCTGACAGTTAATATTCCCAGATCAAAACATCTTAGATAACAAAGATGGAATCATAGGTTTGTCGGTTGACTTCTGTAATCTGTGTTTTCAGTATTCGTTTCAACTTAAACTTTTCAGACTGTGATTTTGCTGTTCTCTTCCAGCTGTTGCTATCGCAGCTCTAACAATTATCATGTACCTGCTGTCATATCATGTGCAGAATGTTTAGGCGGTGTTTCTGCAACAGAGAATTAAGGTAGGCAAAAGTAATTGAACTGAAGTCAGCTGCTTAACAGTGTATCTTGTATGTTTTATATTAAAAGCTGTGAGGATCTGGCTTCAGAAGTCAATGAATATTGTTAGCACTTTAGTTCTGTCTGTAATTGGAACTAGGTGGGCATTTATTCTGGCCTTTAAATATAGAACATAGCTGCTTATAACATCCAGGCGGGCATGGCAGCTTAAGCCCTTGTAATTTTGCAAGAACCCTTAGCTTTATGGGAGTTTCTTTTTAATAACTGTAGCTCAGTTTTCCTGCAACTTGTTTTAAGTCTTGTGTTTTGCGAATAAAAGTGTTGACTGGCTGTTCCATTTGTTAACAAGGTGCATATTTAGAAAAAGGTATGGAAAGATTATAAGAAGGGTGGAGGAGTTTTCTGAGTCTTGTTCACCACCAGTTGTGTGATGGTAAGTGATCACGTGTAATGGGTGAACCATCAGTTCACAGTGATAGTAAAGTAAACTTAAATATCTGCTATAAACAGTGTTTCTGTGCCATAGAAAATGGTAATACTGAAAATATGGTCACAGTTCAGTCACAAAACCATAAAAATCCAAATGCAAGCCAATGCAATATTAAATCAAGCAATGGTACAGAATGCGTGCTTTGGGGTTTTGCTTGATTTTGGTTCTGAGAGTTCTGCCTTTCTATTCCTGAAACCAAAGTTCTTGCGCAGTCTTTCCAACGGCACCAGCCATGCTGTTTGGATGTTTCTGCTAGTGACAATGTTTTTCCCCCAGGTATTACTCCTATTGATAAATCTAGCCCAAGAGAACAGGTAGGATATTGGCTCATAGAAGTATACCAGTGTTTTTTCGGGGCTAAATGCCAACTAAGACAAATGGGAATTTTTATTCCGTATATTCAGAAGTTGCCTTGTTGGAGTACCCACTGTTACTGACTTAAACCCAGGACCAATCTCTTTTCCAGTAATAAGTGAGGAGGTAACAGAGCATTTCTGCTTGTAAATTCTTCATCCTGTGAGCAGTAATGATTGAATAGTTAACTTTTATATATATATATATATATATATATTTTTATCTATGTGTTTTTCTTTTAAGGGGTTTAGTGGTTTAATGTATGACTTTTCTTTACAGGGCTGCATCTTATTTCTTAACTGAAAAATTGTGCTTGTAACTAATATGGATGCTTGAATCATTCATTTCAGTTTCATAGCTCGGGCCTCATTTCAACTGTTACAACTATTTATTACCTTTAATCTTTTTCCACAAATACTCATTTTTAAAGACCAGTACACTTAAAACATTTATATAAAAATTAAAGCAGTATTTTATGTGTAAGCAGTACAAGACAGTTGCTAGTAAAAGCAAACAAAACCTGAAATCTTCCCTTTTTTAGCTGTCGCTACTGTTTAACAAAAGCACAGCTTTACAGTCAACTGTTCTTAATCCAGCCTGATACTTGTCTTTTTCCAATATACATTGAATGATGCAGCACATAGAAAGGGAACACCTTAATCATTTTTAGCCATAAATTTTTAATAGCTTTTTAACTAACTGAGAGAGAGGGGGAGAAGACAAGCTAATGAAGGACGGTTGTGTGTGAAATGTGGAAAGATAGTCTCATATAAATTTTGACTGCATGATACTATAGTGAAGAACCAAATAGACTGGAACCAAATCCAAAAATATTAAGCATTTCGGGCAACGCCTAGTTTGTTGTCTGCTTTCATAGACTTAGACCAAGTAAGCTAAGAGTGTTGTTTCAAGTGTGGAACAGAAGAGCTGGACTAATTGGAAAAATAATACTATATTGGGGTTTGGCCCATCTAAAATGCATGGCTTCTGTAGTTGGCTTCTGGTATAGCAACTTTTATGCTATTTCTATTGCCCATTTTTACACCTCGTGTTGCAGGGCAGGGAATCTGCTAAAGGAATGAGGCACTGACAACCAAAACTTGAACAAGATGTGCATAAATCTTTAAGCTGCCATGCAGAGAAACTATCCCGCATAAATTCTCTGTAGTTACTTGCTCTTGCTGTATTGCTTCTGATACCGTGTTCTTGGCTGTGGATGATGGCACTCACCTCTTTTGAGCATAATAGCTGAGTAGGTGTAGAATGTGCGGCAGTGGCAGATTCAAAGAGCATTTTCTGTAAAGCAGTGCAATAAAATATTTACAAGATTTGATGTAATGAACTAGGCAATTATGTGTGAATTGTACTGTCTTTAGTTGGTTAGAATAGGCAGCCTGCAAGCATTTACAGAAGCTCCTTTAGCATAGTTTCAAAATCGTGTTTTATGGAGCGAGAATATTGTTACCTTCTAGGTAAGGTTTCATTTCATCACAATGCTTACGATGGAGCACATAAATATTTACAGTCGAACTTGGGGAAAAAAGGAGGTCAAGAATTTTATTAACACTTATAAATGAACATACATAAAGATGTGTGCATCTTGAACTTGCCAGAGATGAGAGAACAGGGGATGAGCTTCTCGTTCTGGAAGACTGCAGGCAAGTTCCCTTTCTCCAGATATCTTTCACCTGCCTTTCAATGCATTTGGTGTGACACTGCAGGAACCTCTCACCTTCCCTGCTTAGCTGGCCATCTTTCTGGAAAGCCTGTGCTGCCTGGCTGTTATTTAGAGCCTTGTCCACTTTATTCTTGGAGCTTCTACGCTTACATTGTAAATGTGTGCAAATACCAGCATGTCCTGTGTTTCTTGGAGTATGATTGAACTGACCAATTTTCTGAGGTCAGGATATGGTTTTTTCTTTTCACAGATGTGACAAACCTGGTTGTATTCTAGTATGTTACCCAGTCCTTCATTTATTAGGCAAAGGGGGGTGCAAGTCCAACCAAAAGGCTATAACATGCTACCTGTTTTGTATTGGAAAATGAGAGATAATTTAGTTCAAGCCTTTAAGACCCGAGATAGTGGTATGACAGTGCAAAAAGCAACTAACTAGTTCTGCTACAACTTTGGTTTTGGCTATGTAATAATACTATATACATTCACTTAGACGTATTTTACTGAATTAATCAGAGGCAGGACCTTAAATGTTAGAACTGAGACTGCCAGTTCTGCCATGGACTTCTAATGTAAAATTGCCCAAATACTTTAATGTCCAAACTGCTCAGTTCCAAAAGAAAATTGATTCATCTTTCATCAGTCTTTCCCTGTATCACTTTTACTCTAACACTGTAATCTTCTCAAGGCAGTCGGTAAAATGCTTTGATCATCACGTTAGCCACTTGGCATTGCTGTCTGAAGTTAAAATCAGCTGCTTGTTTGAAGAAGTTAATTGGGCCACTGAATGAATGCATCTTCTTTGGGGGTAGAGAAATTTTACCGAATTGACTATTCTGCATTCTCTTCTCTCTCTCTCTGACTATTTTTGATTCTGTGTAGAAGGGATGTATATGCAAGGACGTTTATTAAGAATATTGTGTCTAGCTTTATTTATAAATGAAAAAAGGAAAATGGCCTATTTATGCCTCTTATTGTTCCAGTAACCTGAGATATACTGTATCTCAGTATATTTTTATATATATATACACACTATATACAGTATTTTTCACTGCTCTAGAATAATTATAAAATGCAACCACTGATAATGTGCAACTAGTACTGCAAGGACATCTTAATTGGAGTTTGATCCCTTTAACTGTTGAACTTCCCTCTGCATATTAACGTCTTTCTCTTCTGCGGCCTCACCTAATGGGAATGAAGCTGTCGGACTGTAGCTTGGGGGAGTATTTGTTAGGGAAGTACTGGCCTGAATTTAGACTCTTCAGATGCTTTTTTGTGCTGCAGCCTGATCAGCTCAAGACTGAGGGTCTTTGGTCATCGTCAGTTAGCAACGTACGGGTTTACAATTGGAAAATGGGGAGCAGGGGCTGGTGGTGGACTACTGTTGTATCGTCATTACCTGAAGGAAAAAATATAAGTTAAATTTGTTTGTGAAACCATAGAAATTGGAACCACTGACATCTTCCTTTTTACTAAATGCTACTAGTGTTACCTTGTTTAAAATCTTTCGATTCCTCAATGCGATGAACCTCTTCATAATTTGTGACCTGCGTTTATGAGGGAAGTTACATTAATGCCCCGTCAGTCCCACTCCTCATTTACTTCAGTGTTCATCATTGTGGCAGTTTTTCCTATTAGAATATGCCATCTTAGATCACGTAAAGCTCTTGCTTGGGCAGACAGGGAAACTAAGCTCTCTGAACTGATCCCTCTCAAAAGATAGAATTGAATGCATTTCTGAGTTAGTGTCTTTGAAGTCTGAGGGTGTTACAGAATAATAAGTTACATTTTGGTGTTTTGTTTGTTTTGTTTGGTGAGATAATGCAATTCTGTTCTGTGTTGCTAAAATGCAATGGCTAATGAGATCCTGAGGTCTGGCCATGCTGCTGACAAGTACGATTGCAAACATCATCTAGCTCAGGTTTCAAGAACAGCTTAGATAGCAGTTCCAAGCTCTCTGTCTAGTAGCAAAGCCACTACCCCAACACATGGGTAAAAAACTTTGTGGCTCTAGCAAATTCCATGCTGTTGCAATTAAATTGCGGTTGTTATGCTTGGAACTGGAGGTTTGCAAAAGCGACCTGGGCAAACAAGGTGCCCAGTGCACTCTGAAAACTCGTAAATCATGTAGAGAATCTCATGAGGCTGGCTTGCCTTGCCCGTGTCCCCCCGCCCCTATCCAGGATTTGCTCAGTAGATATNNNNCCCGAGGATATTTATGGAAAAGGTCAGTTTTGTTGAAATGATATACGCAAAACTTCAGCAACGTTTTGTAAGCACCAAAATACTGTAACTGTTTAGAATAGGAAGTTTTGAAGCTACTGGAGGAGCTGCAGCACGTGTTCTGGAAAATGGATGAAGACTTGGCTGAACTACCTTAGTGGAAATTCGGGTAGACAATGCAAACAGGGAGAGAGCTTGCAACCCTTTCTGGCTTCTGCTGAAGCTTAGATGGAGTGAGTACTTTTCGGCCAGAGTTTTTGTTTCTTCTGACAAATCGGGTGACCTGCAACCACAGCATAGGATCCTCGTGGAGTTTTAATTGAAAAGGCAAAAATTGTGCCAATATGAATGAGTAATACGAGAATGTTTTCAAAGAATAAAAATGTCTCTCTGTGACAAAGCTAAAAAAGCATATTTACAAAATCTTCAGGTCTGTGTTTATCCGAAGGTTGTGGAGAAGGACAGGGTTACTTGTGGGCATGGCAAATTGAAGGTGTTCCAGCTCTTTGACTGGAAGCATTTATTGCCATCAGGATGTAAGTGCACCAGTGAATGGATTTCTGTTTCCAAGGGGTTTTATCTACTCTTTCAAAACCCATGCATTTATTAACATACTTTGTTGGAACAAATAGGCAAATATTACTTTAACAGTGAGCAGAACTTGCCAATTCAAAATAAGTGTGAATACTTCCTTGCTGGAAAGATAATTCTCTAATTAGCCTCCAACCATTCAGTGATTGAAAATTTGTGGATGCAAATAATTTTCAGATTACTTAAGTCACTTAAAAATAAAATAAAGGATTCCTGCAGAGCTGGTAGAACTTATTTGCAGCTGAGGTGTTTCTGACTCAGGATCACATCTGGCAGGAGGAAAACGTATTCATTCTCCTTATTATCTTACGCACAGCATGTGCCAGACTGATGAAAGAAACACGTGTAGAAGTAATTCTTTCCAGTATTGAAATGTGCATGTTTTACTGGGGGAATAGAGGGAGGGAGAGAGGAAGGGGATCAGGGAAATAATACATTGGCCTCTTACATTTTCCTCTTCTTGATTCTTCCGTTCCTGTTTTCCTCAAAGCTTCTACAGTTGGTGACAATGCCTGTCACTGGGTTCTCTCTTGCATAGTGACCACACCTTTTAGTTAAGGAAATGTCCTACTTTGTCTCCCTCTGATGGCGAAGCCACCTGCCATCTCCAACAGCCTGCTCAAGCAGTAGGAGTTGGGGAATTATTTCTTCTGGCTTCAAAGGCTGAGGTCAGTTTTTGCAAGATCTGCTGTGGCCAGACTGTAAATATAAGAAGTTTAGCGTTTACTGGCATTACAGAACAATGCTGTTCAAGGGATACCGACAAAAAAAGCCACATGTCAATACTTGTTTGACAATATTTCGATTACATTGTCTTTGTTTTCTTTATCTTACCAGGACATTAATTTGGAATCATTGTACTGGTATCTTTTTATATTACTTTTATCAAGCTTTTGGTCTTCTGGTTTTTTGCCTTTTAAAAATGCCGTCCAATACATTTTTATATTTTTATGGAAAATACTTTTATTAGGAGCTCTAGTTTAACTACCTGTTCTTTACTGTGAAGTCAAAAGATTCTTTCACTCCAGCTGGTGGTCAGTTGATAGCGTAGCACTTAAAATGATTCACAAATGTATGTCTCAGTGACAGATTCACTCTAGGCAGGCTCTTCATGAAATTTTCTTCTTGTCATTTAATGCCTATTTTAAAATAGAAAATGTTGAGGATCTCGGCAACGTAAGTTTTAAGCGGCTGTTAAATCCATTGCAGCTTGAATTTTAATTGTACGTCATCAACAAGGAAGCCAGTTGGACTTGCCGGTGGGATCACGTTGCCTACTGAGCTTTGGCAGTACTAGTGCAGCTTGGGACCACCTTGCGCGTCAGTCCTGGGCACAGGATAAGCAGCCTGCCCAAATCCAGATTGCCTGAGGTAAGAATAGCTCCAGGAGGATAGCTGATGTAGGATGGAAAGCGTGTTGAGATGTCTCCTGGATGTGGTTTGTGTGGCATTGCATTGTGTGGGTGAGGTGGAAGGTTAAAGCAAACAGAACGCTTGGTTTCATTTTGTCCCCGTTGCTGCTGGCGTGGATGGCTCTGCGATGGAGCTGTACAGCCAAAGAGCTCGGTGTTCACGAGAGAGGAGTGTATGTGCAGAGAAGAATCACCTCAGCTGCAAGAGGGGACAGGCCTAACTCAGAAGAGGATGTGTCTGTGGGAGAACCAGTTAAATGGCCTTTGGGCCTGTCACTTAAAGGCATGAAAGAAAAAAGCAGAGTGGCAAAGCTTGAGCAATGGCCAGGGTCATCCCCTCTGGAGATGGGCACAGGCGCTTCTGCATTCATGTGCACTAGATCTCCTTGTTCTTTTTCCAACATAATCCCTTCTTGGATCAAGGAAAATCTGTAATGCTAGATACAGTTTATGCCTTGAATTATATATAGTTTGTTTACAAAGGACGTTACGGCCTATCACTGTGTATTCCTCTTCAGTGCCCACGTCATCCCTCACCTGCATGTTGGAGTTGATAAACAGGGCTGTTTCTTGTGTCTTTATTGTCAAAAACATCTTACCGTACAGGTTTCCTTATACCTTCTTGGTGCTCAGATTGAGGGCTTGTAATGTACGTACTTAGTTTTCAGAATATTCTATGATTGTCATCTCTCTCCCATTCTTATCAGCCAAAAGTTATTATGACTATCCTAAAAGTCGGCAAAGGCAAGTGTTGCTCAATATAAGCATTATAAATGTTGTTATTGTAAGAAGACTTCGAAATGAATAAAATTTGTTTCTGGTAAAAGATTTTTTCCCCCTACTGTATTGCTTGTAAATTCATAATGGCTTTTAATATATAAAACAGTAAAAGAAATTTGCTGTAGTAAAAACAGGTGTAGGCTAATTAAATTAGAAGACTTGAACATTCATTATAATTATATTTTAATTGTTTTTATGATCTTGAAACAACTCTTGCTATCGTGTATGTGAGGCAGGGGTTGATGTTTGCAATATTAGATAATGGCAATATTAGATCAAAGCTGTTTGCGTCTTTCAATTACTCTGTGCAGTATTGCTGAAATTTCAATTACAGTCGTAGTACATCAGTACAGTTGAGCATGCTGCCTTTTCAGGACATAGACAGGTCCTATAGCTTCACATAACCTGTAGAGCAAGAGAGCTCATTTATTCAAAAGAAATAGAACTGACGTGATTTAATTGAGAAAGAATCAATTTCTATTTACATTGCAGTTTTCAAGAAATGTAGCCCGTAAAACCATCAGCCCTGTTTCCTAGCAGGTTCACATACAGTTACTTGCTTCCACATAATTACGAAGAAGTTTACACAGAACTCCTTCACGTGGTCTCAGGCTCTGTCCTGTTACAGCTTGCTTTGTTAATTTGCAGGATCTTGCTCATCTTCTCAAGCGAGGGAAGGAACAAGCCCACCTTGGATTCCTTGCACTGAAAATATTGTTCTGGTACAGAATTAATATCTTCAAATTGCTTCCCCTGTGTTCTCTTTTAGTAATGATTTCTTGTTTCTATATGTGCTGTCCTCAGCTGCTCAGCTCATAATAGAATGAAAAGTCTCTATTTTCTTCAGCGTTTTTTTTTAAACTTTCTGCCAGAAATGTCAATACGTTCTAGCTTTCATTTGCTATAGTAAATTTGGCTGCAAGCAAAAAGAATTGATTTTTGTCCAGGCCACCTTTCCTTCAGTCTTATCACAGTGTGTAGCCTAAAGACTATAGCTAGATGAAAGTTTCATGTTCAATGCTTCATAAAAGCAGTGTAAGTACTTTAAGCCTCCAAATTCTGCAGTAAATAGGGCGAAGGGCTTTCTGTCATCTCTTGCATGTTGTCTGTGAGAAACCTCTAAGCTGCTTCCAAGTAAGGTTTGACTTCCTCTTAGACTTGCTCATTTTGATTGTCTTTTGAAATCCATTAAAAATGAGAGCTGGAGGAAATTCTAAGGAGTGATTTGCTCTTTGTTATGTCCCGATGAGAACTCATTTCAGCAGTGCTTTTGTTTATTTAGTGACAATCAAATACACCCTTTATTTCCAGAATTATTTTGCTATGGTCTTAATCTGTAAAGCTGCAGATCTTTGTACAAAGGTGCCTTCAAGACGAAGTGACCTCTCTATCCTGTCCTGCCGTGGAGCGGTTTCTACCTTCAATCTCATCACACCAGTGAGGCCCCCAAAATCAAGTCCCACTGAAGAGGGTTTGTAGCTGTAAGAGACTGTGTATCTTTCACATTTTCTTCTCCCTTAAAGTGTGTTGGTTCTGAGTTGATAACTCCAGATAGCTTACTTAAATATTTTTCTTGGTCACTGTAAGATACATCAAGACAATATCGAATTTGTTGTGTTTTGGTGTAATGGGTAAGGGTTGAGAATAAATATAGATCTCAGAATGTATGAAGTAAATAACAAGAAAAAAATATTTTCCAGGAGTTTTCTCACATAAAGTCTACAGCTAAAATACAAATAAGCATAGAAGGCTTTAGTTCATTTGATCCTTCTTTGTAATCAGTGGCTACAGTCATTAGGAAAACAATGCTAAAATTATATTTGCACATGCTTTTAAATGTGTAATAGAGAAAAAAGGATTAGAATCGAAATGAAGAATGCAGCACTAATGTATATGCTGACCAAAACCTTTAGGTAATCAAGTAGGAAAGAATTATTTCAAAATAGATAATTATAGATTTTTTTTTTTTTTTTTACAACTCTTCTCATTTATCATTAGAAAAATTGATAACCTTTAAATGAGAAGAGTATGAGCACAAAGCCGAAGTTTTATCCAGTTTATAAGGCTGTCTTTTTCAATATTCCCCAACTTCAGCTGTGTGTATTACTTATGAAAATCAGGCCTGAAAACTTCACTTGTGTAGAGGAAAAAATAACTTAAACCAGCCCAAAGTCTGTATTCCACTTCCGTAAGTCTTATTAGAGCTGATTAGAAATAAATCAGTCCATTTGCCTTTGGTATGATCTATGCATTCCTTGCTGCTTTTGTCAATCAGATCAAATGTGACGCACTAAATATATCAGACACATTGTCGAAGGTCCACCTCTCTTCTAACACAAGTGGATCAACCTTTGCGGTGTGTTTCTGTCTACGCACCCACAAGTATACACGTATGAATCGCACTGTTTATCTGTCATGATAGAAATTCAGCCCGACTCTGTGTGATTGCATAGCGCCCATGTGTTGCCTAACCCTTATTTTAAGGACATTTGATACACTTCAGTGATTAAGGATTAGTGCTGAGGTGACTCGCCACCTGTTGTCATTTGGGTAAATTCAGCACATACCATAGTGTAGCTTCCCATGGGAGCAGTTTACATTACTTACTTTGAAGTCACTGAGCCTAGGAATTAAAAAATTCATCAGAGCATATAGGGCAATTGACTTATGAAAAATCTGATCTAAAAAACAGTAGGAGCTTGGTGGTCTGAAAAGGGCAAATTAACTTCTTGTAACAGCCAACCACGGCTGGGTTGGAAATGGTTTAAAGACACGTTTTATGAATGTGCCTATTCCACAAAAATCACACGACCCCTACCTTGTTAAATGCTCTTTTCAAAAGTAATGTGCAATTTTGATTTTTCCTATGTCTGTTAGTTTAGAAGATTTTTAAGATTGTGCAGAATATTATGTAATATTAATTGCTGTTGCCATCTCTATATAGCCTTTCAAGGAGATGGATATTAAGAAAATAATATTTAAATCCATTTTACGTTAGAAATATTTGGGGTAAATCACATGTGATACAGAGTGTAATACAGTGCCATGGGATCATCTGTATCCCAATTAATGCCTCCCTGTGAGGTTCTGTTGTGCTTATTAAATTCTAACTCTATTCTATAAGCTTTGCTTTTTTGCTTGGGTGAGGGTAGGCAACAAAGGCAAATTAACTTTCTTTGAAATATATCAGGATAGATACTGAAGGTAATCTAGATGGCATGAGCAGAGAAAAAGAGAAGGTGTTTTGGGTATCATTAAGTTTCTCTTGAAAATTAATTCAGTAATGTAGTGTGTTTCCTGATCTTTAACATTTCCTAAACAAGTCATATAATTTTTAGACTTTATCTCTATGGAAGTCTCCTTCAACAAATTATTAGTAGGTATGGAATGATTTGTAAGTAAATTTTTGGACCTTTCATCTATTTTCAGAACTTGTATTTCCACCGGTTTCAATGAGAGTTCCATATAGAAGATCCATACAAAAACTATTCTATAAATAATGGTGGGACTATAGGTGTTGTATTGCTTGACAAACTGCATATGTATCTCTGAAGTGTGATTTTTATCTACACTTTTTTAACATAAATTCAGTGACTAGGAAATCCAATGAGACCATGTAGAAAGACAGGGATTGCTGGAAGGCAAGTTTTTGATAAGCGTTCAAGATTAAACAATATAGCTGAAAAGATGATGTAACGGTGAGGGTACGTAGAGCTCCTGTGTAAGTTCTAGTCTTGTGGACTTTATCTTGTTGACCACTTGTGATGATGTCTACATAGACTAAGTAGGCCCGAATAAGTTCAGCCGGATTTCCTATAAAACTGTGGATTTTTTTGCATGTATAGAAGTGCTTTAAAAAAAAAAACAACACGGGGGGTTGTGGGGGGTAGGAGATGGGAGATCTGTATCCTGTTCAACCAGAGGGACCACAAAACACACACACACGCGCGCGCACACACACACACACACACACACACAAAATCTATGCTTTGACAAGACTTGTTCCTTAATTATCCATCGGGGAGGAGTTTAAAAAGAAAAAATGCGGTCACATAAGCCAAATGCAGTCAACATTCAAACCCCAGTAGGTTTGTCCGAAGCTATTATAAACTGTCTCATGTTTCCTTTAAGGATGTTCAAGTGAATTGTTTTGAGCTTTGAGAGAAAATTATTTTTAGTTTTGATTGTAAATCATAAGATCTTTCCCTCCTCATGATTAATAGGATAAGCTGCTTGAGTGACCGCTTGATTTGATTTAGTCATCTATTTTTAAGATTTGGAGAACTGCTTGGAGAGTATTGGTAAGTAAATTTGTTCACAGTATGAGAGGTATTTATAATTACAGCAGTACCTTGAGAAAGGCTGCTCTCTGTTTAAGGATGTAACGTTGCTAATGCAAGTCAGTTGTGTGTGGAGGAACTTCAGCTGTGCTATGTCACACTGCTTAATTTAGAGCACCCTGTTGTAACTCAGATTGATTGCAGAGTCCCTCATTGCCATTAAAAGCCAATTTCACAATTGTCATCAGTGTGGATCCTTGGGTTTTATCGACTATGCTGTCTTTGAAGGCAACAGGAAAGGAAGCCAAAAAGTTCTTCCGTGCCACTTCAGGAACTGTTTCCAGGTACAGGTCTTCGGTCAGTATGACTAGATTCTGTGATTTGCACAGATTTGGTCCTTTTGCCATTGCCGTTTGTAGGTCCAGCCAGTAACAAAGCTGAGCACGGTCTCCAGAGATACAGATAGGCACGTAACACTGCCCAACTGTGCACATCAACAGAGAGGGCTCTGAAAGCAGTGCCATCACAGCTTTATTATCTCTGTCCTCTCCTGCGTCTTCAGATTTGTGCAGCTGAGTGGTTAATTTATTACTTTCCCTGTCTTTTGTCATTTTCTGAATTGCCCTTAACCAGCTATCCTTATATTCCATACGCCCTTGCAATTTGTATATTCACTATAGTTTAAAAGTAGTCTTTCAGAGCAGCAAACAGTTTTGTTGCCTCACTGAGATGTCACGTGTTTGTGTCCAGCCTCAAGAGAAATGCACATCCATGCAGGATTGTAGGTCCCAAGAACTGGAACGTGTTTACATAAATGTCAGCTTTTGCCACTCCCCTGTGAATGTTCTGGCTGGTTGCCCAAGGGTGTCTATCGCCGTGGCTCTGGACTTCTACACCTTGTCTCTCACAGTTTTGTACATGATATAATCAATCTTGCGGGGTAAAGAAACTGAGATGAGGCTGTGCCTGTATGAATTGCCATGAAGTTTCTGTCTCTTCCTGAAGTTATCTGAGCTATGTATCAGCCAATGCTCAATGTCAATAGCCGGATACTTGGTTTAATAGGCCATCATTGCAGGGGGGATTGGACTAGATGATCTTTGGAGGCCCTTCCAACCCGAGCTATTTCATGATTCTGTGATCTAAGAAAAATGCCATGTGAGATGCTGGCATCCTTTGTTTCTTTTGCTTGGACAAACAATACGTAAACAGCTTGCTGCGTAATTTTGCTCAATGAGGTCCATTGAATCTGATTTTCTGCCTGTCTTGGCAGAAAGGGTTTGTCATGTTGGACCAACGAATTACTGGTACTACACAGTATTTGCTAATTTTTGGTTGGTTTAATCCTTATTTATTAGACATGAAATACTAGGTAAATGTTTTCATAATATGCAGAACTTAAAATAAAAATTAAAAATCTAAACCAAAATGGTAGTTTCATTTGAGTTAGCTTCGTTTGGTAGGTACGTCATTTGACTCTATAGTAGTCTACCATTGTTGCCAAAAAATTCCGGCAGGAAGCAGAGGAAAGCAGTAACTAGGTCTTTAAATATAACAGTCAAAATACTGCAGTCCAGCAGACTTATTCCACGTATCTTACTGGTATTTGCCTCTTTTTTTACTTGATAACTTGTAAGTGGCTGTATCATCAGTTCTGTTTACATCTTAAAAATAAGTGAAATGCAGTTGTTTCACTTTTCCTAATGCTTCCTTTGAATTTGAATGTTGTCTAATGATGTGTTCCTACTCTTATAAGATCTGGGCGAGTTAATTTGAAAAATTCAGCAGCAGACCAGAGCAGTGAGTGCTTGTAATTGCCCACCTGGTGTGCAAGATATGCTTTTATTTAATAGGAAACTTCAAAAGCTCAGGGAGTTTAATTAAAGCGTATGGAAGAATAAAAGTGAGAGTAAAAAAGCAAAAGTGGAGGAAAAAAGAAACAGAAGAAATACAGCGAACTGCTAAGAATGTCTTGCAAACTTTCAGGAAAGCGTTTGCAGGGAAATTTTTGAGCATCAACACAGGACGTGCTTTAGCTGCAGAGCAGGAGCACAGACACAGCTGTCACTCTCATGCTCAGTCCTAACTCCCAACCTCGTCAGAACTCACCTGCCCATATTCAACCTTTTTCTTTTATTGCGAGTGCATAAAAGGTCGTCCTTGCTGTGACAATTTCAGACCAGCGTGCCTGGATGGAAATTCCCGAATCCTTTGTGGGTCACTTGAATAAGCGATCTGGTGGGTTGGTTTTGGCAGGTTTTTTTTTTTCTTCAAACCCATGAGTTCAGGCACCGGTATATCCTATTAAAGACGGTGAAAGCTTCAGGAATTAAGTGTTGCTGGGGACTGAATCACTTTCTACGTTGATGTCTCCGCGCTCTTTGTTTCGTTGGTGTTTAGCATTATAGTCTATGTAGGGAAACATAAAGAAATCCAAACCGCATGGAACACCTGTTGAAACAGTGTGTATGGTAGTCTTTTCGACTAACAGTGTTTTAGGATTTGGGTTGTTTTTTCCCCCTCCTCAATTTTGGGAAACATTGCTCTCCTGACTCTCAGGAGAGGAAAATCTGAACCTTTGCAGTGATTATACATTCTCTTACATTTTGTCAGCGCTTCAAATCCTCTATAAGCTTGTGGATATAAAAGGGGTTATGAGCGCTCGTGTCAGCAGGAAGAGCTGAAAGAATCATTAGTCGTTTCTGTAGGAGCTGCTTTGTGTCCTGGGTCAAACGCAGAAAGAGAGAGACGGGATCCAAAAGAGCTGCTGAGATAATCAAGCTGGAAGTGTTTGGAACCATAATATGAAGATACTGGTTTTAGCTAAGACACAGAAGAAGAGTGAATATTCATTTATACTGCAAATAGAAATCTAATGGCTACCTTTGCAGTGGGGATCAAATTACGCAGTGGGCAGCTACTCGCGTCTTCGCGAAAAATGGGCAACACCCTCATTCCGTGAGCTCTGGGGACAGTCCTGTGGTCCTTTTGGCAAACTGAAGTTTGCCCATATATGTTTATTTCTGTACACGTTGTAAAAAAAGATTCTTAAATGATATTACATGTAATCCAGTGATAAATTTATTGAGTATGAAGAATTAATAATTAACAGTTGTCATTCAGTATCACTGTTTACAGTGATATGGAACTAAAGTTACAGGTAGTAACAGTTCTCAAGTCATCCAGTGAAGTATTAATTTGGATGATGTGGAAATTTCTGTGGTATCAGTGTGAATACTGAGACAGGCAATTTGGCTCCATTTCAAAATCCTGCACTATATATCTTATTCAGCTTGTGTTTGAGAAGGAAAGCAGGAAAGGGCAAAGAAAAAATAATGAAATAACAGGATTTAAAATAGGTAAACACCAAGCTAGGGAACAAAAACTTTACAAATAAATAAATAAAATTCCGATGTCTCTGGAAATAATGAACAGATTCTAGTAGGGTGAGGGGAAAACCGGAGCTTTAGATAGCAAAACGCTAGATCCAAACATATGCACGTGGATAACTAAGTCTGTATTTAGACAGTTAAATCCAGTCTCTGTATAATTCATACATGAAGATCGGAATATAACTCCCATTGAAATCACAACAGAACAAGGCTCTCAAAATGTTCAGAAAGATTTTAGGGATAAACAAAGTGGCAGGTGATAAAGGAGGATCACAGAACATGTGTCCGACTGTAGGTTGTTGGCTTCTATTTATTTATTTATTTATTTGACTATTAAAAACTTGTGCATCTTCAGGCTTCATAGAGAATGAGGAAGATTAGGATGAAATTCTGGCTTCTGTGAATTTATTCACCCAGTCTCAGTTTTTCTTGATGTCATATATGCTCTTTTAAGTAGAAGAGAAAACTGAAAAATACACTTTTTTATCTTGCGATATGTAATGCCTTTATACAGTTCTGTATTTTGCTATTACTGTGTACACACATAAAATTACTATAATATTTTTGCTGTTATTTGCAGGGCAAATCAGTGGTCTTTGCGCCTTCCCTCCCCCTTCCTCCCCTTCCCCTTTTGAGTTTGTTTGAATTAGCAGAGATGTGGAATTGCATGGAACCCGTGCTAGAAACAAGAGAAGTAATTGTTTAATGTTAATTCACAGACCTTTTGTTTCAATCCCAACTTAACCAGAAAATAAAATGCTCCGATTTTCTTCTCCCACACACCGTCATCAAATAATTCTTTCCTAACTTGTGCAGGATACCAATGATATGAAGTAGTTGGAACAGGTTTGGATGCCATCATCAGTGAGGTGCCACATGTGGTACAGATTAAAACAGTGTTATACACATGGCTTTTGCATGTGCTGTAATGTTATTCAATGTTCTTTGCTGTGAAGGTTCAGGTCAGGCAATTTTTTAAAAACAACTTATAAGATAGAAATATGCTTCCATTTCTTGGTCTCTACTGATTATTTTTTTTGCCTTGTATTTGTGTTGTGTGAGTGTGTTAAACTATGACTGTAACTGGTAGAATCTGGCCACAGACACTATTTTCTGATAGACAAAATGCCATAGGAATTAATATAATGGGATATTTTAGATTTGTATTCAGATCTTTACTTTTCTGTTCATTAAATGACTTGTACGGAGTTCTTTATGTTGTTTGTTGTGATGGCAGTGATTTATCATGATCTTTCAATATTTCTCCTGTGCTGTCTAGTCATATGAATAGCTGTCAGCGGGTTTTATGTAATGATAGTGAATTTCTTCAGTCGCTCTTGAGATACGGAGTTGAATAATACGTGCTAAAATGGCTTGGTTTGCTGACAAGTTATGCGAGACACTTGTGGGGAAAAGAAATCGAATGTCCCCATGCCATAGATAAGTAATTTTTGAAGGAGAATATTGGTTAGGCAAAAGATTAGGCATTATGAGTTAGAAGACATTTCAAAACGTTCTGTCTTTCTTCCAAACTCTTCCTTAAAGCACAAAAGCATTTAACTCTTTCTAAATGGAAATGTATCAATTACTGGGTCCCTGCCCCAGAACGCGGCAGAAATGGTTGATGTCAGTAGTTGCTTGGCTGTAGGTTGCTCAGCCACCTTCCTGGTCTTAATTCTCTTCCGAGCTCTTGGTTATGTTGCTGTTAATGCTCTGCTGAAAAACTCAGAAATGTTATTGTGGGTAAAGCAGTTTGCTGTTCCTTTCCAGTTAGGCATGGTTAAGTCTTGAACTGTGGAGAACTGAGTATCAACTGAAGGAACTGGCTTACAAAAAGCAGATCATCTTTTCAAAATCTCTTTTTTTTTTTTTTTTTTTGTTTTTAGTTGTCCGGTGCCAACAACCCCAAGAACCACACAGAAAGGCTGTTTTCTACGTCTTAAAGGAAAACATGTCTTTACATACAGCTGAGGTGTGTTTTAGCTTTGTTCAAGCCATGTTACCGACATGGTCATAGACATCTGTTCTTTATCTCTAGCTGTTAACTCTAATACATTCTTCTCATCGTGTCCTTCAGGTTTGTCATTTAGTAAGATTTTGTCCATTTTCTCCTCAATTTTTGGAGTATATTATTTTCTGTTGGCATTGGTGACACTCCCTTCTATTTCATATCACCTGTGAAATTGATACCTGGTTTGTTTTGCTTGATGACCTGCCTTAAATAATGAAGTTAGGTTTAGGCTGTCTTCTTACCTAATCCTTTATGCTTTTGTTGAACGTTGTAATCGAGTCCTTGTCTGATGGCTTCTCTGCAGTGGTGAGAAAACTTGGAGATAAAGAGAAACCAGGAGGTCAGTTCCTTTCCATGTGTCTGATGGACGAGGTCTGCGTGGTTTGAAGTAATAAATAATACAGCCTGAAAGATTTAATGTTGGATTCTCTATGCGTGTACAATAGGGCACACAAATATTCCTCCCAGATCCATCACTAGAAGCGATGTTGTTCTCCATAAGTCCAGAACTTTACTGTTCTATAAAGATTCATCTGATTTCATCTTCTCTTTCTGTTTTTACACTAACTGAGACTTGAAGTCTGTTCAGACTTGCTGCTGAGGGGAGGCATTCTCAATACCGGACATCTTGGCTTGCCAGACTCTGGATGCTACGTTAATTTTTCTTTCCTTCCAAGGTTTTTGTGCCTTGATGAAATGTGAATTGTACAGTGAATTTAGATGCTAATTTACTTGTCGTCTTAATTGATCACAAGGCTTTCTGCTGCAAAAGTTTATGTAAAGATAATGTATTTATGTAAACTATGTGACACATGCCGGATACATATTTTTGAACTCTCATGCAAACGGTGCCATTAATTGTCAGCTGTCACTATTCTGATTCTTGAGCTGTGCTAAAGTTTACTGTTGATGTGAATTCAGGTGAGTCTAGATATGATAAAAGAGGAGCAGGAATAACAACAGCGCACTTGGCGTGTCAAATAGAGCATCTTTTTGACCAAACAAGTACTTAATTTTTGTAATAACAGGTGATTTGTGATCATTTTGGATTAGATAAGGGACAGCAGCAGAAGCTAATGACGTTCTGAAAGGGAGAGAGATGAGTAGATTTTTTTGACAAGCTGTATTTGCTGTCTGGTTACAAAAGCCGTGTTTTGCTTTATTGCTATTACAGTGCCAAGAGGAGGGAACAGATTGCGCTCTATTGTTAGAGCTGGATGTAAATTGTGCTCCTGTTACACTTGGAGAAAGCCGTTCCTTTAGAGTCTTAATGTTTCATGAAATTATACTGGGTTTTGATAGGGTTGGAAGGACAATGGAGAACACCTTTTTTAAAAGCTTTAAAAGGCCATGTATCAGCTTTTTTGAAAAGATGTTTGCGTTTTAACACAACTCTTCATTTTGGTGTTCTGTGTTACATAAAGCAAAAAGTTAGCATTGAAATGCAGTACTTTATTAGGCCACTTGCAATGGTTTCTTCTGGAATATCCAGTTTTCTAGTTATCTTCAAGAAGTATTTTGACACTTCTGTGTTTTGTTCTTAGCTCTAAGGTGGGGCTGGACAGGAAGAACGATGACTTTCAAAAAGATCTACAGTAATTTCTACTAAGTCACTTTATATAAAATAATATTAAAATATTAAGGTTGCAGATAAGGTGCCACGTCCTCCTTTGATGCAGACTGGCACGGTGCAATACATTCTCTGAGTTACAGATTCATTCCTACTAAAGCTTACAGAATTGGATACTTTACTGTTTCCTAAATTCTTTTCAATCTTAAATCCTGTGGAGGTATTTCAGCAGTAATAACTGATTATGCAGGGGTTGTTTTGTTAGCCTGTATGTTGGGGTGTTTTATTTCTTGGTTTTGAGTCATTGGTTTCCAATTTTACTTCCTCTGTTAGCTCTGGTGGTACAGAGGGAAGTTTTAAAATCTCGCTCAAAGCCAAATGGTGCATTTGTGGCAAAATCACACATCTGACGTCATTTATGGCTATAAAGAAGTCATGTCACTAGAGGACAAACTTGGCGCTCCTGTACAGAAGTGCTGCCTTCTGACTGATACACAAGATTTATTGCTACTTACATAGAAAACAGTCTATTTACCTTTTTTTTAAATAAAATTTATGAAGAGAGCAAGCACTAGAAAAATAAGGTTTAAACTCCAGGGCTAAAATACTTACACTTCTTTGTTTAATGTGTTTGTCAATTGGGGCAATTTTTTCCTGAATTTCCAGTTGATGCAGAGAAACAAATGGAGTATCTGTACAGCACAGAATGCTACTCAAAAGAAGTACACTAGAAATAGCTGATAAAATGGGCTCCAGCCTTATAATGACAAAAGCACAGCATTGTGTTGTAGGAAAAAAGGTTATTCTTTTTCAGGAGGACCACATTACTTTTTTTTTCTTT